>WOXC01004132.1:0-406439 GCA_011680675.1 Gymnobelideus leadbeateri
GAATACCAGGAAGCAAGGCCTCAGTACAAAGCCTTAATTAAGGAAATAAAACTGAAGAAAGGGGTAAATAAAACACTGACAAATAAGAATTACTGCAGATCTAGAGATCTCAAAAAAGAAGAACTGCAAAAACTGCAGTGACTTAAAAGAAAATGTATTTGCCACCAGGGCTACATGAATAGCACAAGAAATAAAGTAAGAGATAAAAAATAAAATAAAAGCTCTAGAGAAAAGAACTGGGAGAAGAATAAGTAATTTGAAAGAGAAAGTGATAAATTCTAATCAAGTAACAAACTCCCTGAAAATTAGAATAAACCAAAATAAATCAATGATTCCATGAGACAGCAAGAAAAACTGGAAAAAAGTTATAATATTTAAGAAGTAGGAAAAGTATAAAATATCTCTTTTAAAACAACTGACATGGAAAACACTCCAAGGAGAGATCATTTAAAGAATCATTGGATTATCTGAAAACTATGATAAAAAACATAAAATATACCTGAATGATTTCAAGAAATCATTAATGAAAACTGCCCCATCTATCAGAATCACAGACGAAAAAATCCAACGCTTTCAGAAAGAAAACCCAAAAGAAAAAGTTAGAGCAATGGCATAATAAAAATCCAGAGCTTCCAGGTCAAAGAAAAACATACTAGAAAGAAGCAGTTCAAGTAAAAAAATAAGAACAGTCAGGAACAGACAAAACCAGGAGGTTACTATAAAAATCTAGAGATCTGGGCATACAATATTCCAAAAGACAAAGGTTATAGGCTTATAACCAAGAATAACTTAGCCAACACAAAGCTAAAGGGTACAAGGAAAAAATGGATTTTTATTGGAATAAAGGGTTTTTAAGCATCCCTGATGAAAAGCCCAGAGCTAAAACTCAATGGCTACACAACCATAGTATCAGACTGTCAGAGTGACAAAAGAGGAAAATGACAAATTTTGGAGGGTCTGTACAAAAAGATGCACTTGCTGCACTGCTAGCTAAGCTGTGAACTGGTCTTGTCACTCTGGAAAGCAATTTGGAACTAGAGCAAACTGTGCTCACTCTATGACCCAGCTATATAACCACTGGGCTTATATTACAAGGAAATCAAAGAAATGGGAAAGATATATACAAAATATTCATAACAACTATTTACATGGTGGTCAAAAGTTGAGAACAAAGTAGGTATCCTCCTGTTAGGAAGTAACTGAACAAATCAGGGTATAAGGATGTAAGGGAATATTATTGTGTTATAAGAAATGATGAAAAATCATTGTTTAAAAAAAAAGAACTATGAGAAGGCACCACCTTACCCTTCTGCAGAAGTGGAAGATCCATGACTATGATACATGTTCATAAATTCAGGCTTTTGCAGGGGGGAGAGGAGGGGGAGGGATATTGATCAGTTTTGCTGATTTTTACCTTTCTTTTTTGTTTGTTTTAAAAAATATTTGCTCTATGTGAGGACTCTGGAGGTGGTGAGGGGAGGGAAGGGATACT
The DNA here is from genome assembly GCA_011680675.1 of Gymnobelideus leadbeateri. Classification (NCBI taxonomy): domain Eukaryota; kingdom Metazoa; phylum Chordata; class Mammalia; order Diprotodontia; family Petauridae; genus Gymnobelideus; species Gymnobelideus leadbeateri. The sequence continues at coordinate 1,493 of WOXC01004132.1, forward strand.
GGAGGAAATGATGTAAAAACACCAAAAGTCATCAATTAAAATTTTATTTTAAAAAAGAAAATAACAAAATGGACAATTTCACAACAAAGTGGGAAGACCTTACAAAATGATGCAGACTGAAGGAAGCAAAAACTGATAATTTATACAATCATAACACTGTAAAGAAAAACAACCTTGAAAGACTTAGAATTCCAATCAATGCAATATTAAACCACGAGTTCAAAGAATGAAGATGAAAACCACTTGCTTCTTTCAGAGGAGACGAACTTAAAAAAAAAAAGGCATGCGTTTTCAGAGTTGGCTAATGTGGAGATTTGTTTTGCTGTTACTGTGAAGCTACATATTGAGGAATGTGTTTTTTGTTTTTTTTAATTGCTCAATATAAGGGGTAAGAGGACAGCTTAATTTTTTTAAAAAAAGTATATTACTTGAAAAGGAAAAGAAAGGAAAGGGCACAAAGAAGAAAAGAGAACTAGGTAAGGGGATGCCGTAGACAATTGGGAAATGGTGGAAAACACTGTGCTCTGTGAATATGCTCAAATATTTTTGTACCTTAAAAATGTTAAGGAGAAAATTTCTGGGAATCCTGAATAGTATGAGCTGAGAGTATACTGAGCAGAGCCAGGAGAATAATATGTACAAGGACAGCAACACCGTAAAGAAAAACTGTTCTGAAAAACTTAGGGCGTCTGATACATGCAATCACAAGCAGGCTCCAGAGGACCTGTAATAAAGCATACTAACCACCTTCTGACAGAGGAGATGGACATAAGAGGCAGACATACGTGTTTGGATAGAGGAACTATGTGTATTCATTTTGCTTGGTTATGCTTATTCCTTACTCGGGTTTTCCCTCCTCTTTCTCAGTTGTTAAATGGGGAAGGCGGATTGGGAGAGGATGGAGATCCGGGAGAAGGAAAAAAAGAGGGTGACTGAAATATTTTAAAACATGCATAGAAGAGAATAGAAGGGAGTTCATAAAGAAGCATAGAAAAGGAGAGTACTAGAAGTAATATGTAGAATTTTTTATAAATATTTTAAAAAGGTAAACTGTAGAAAATGGAGATTTTGTGTTTTTCTATAGAATCCTCTTTGTGTTCTGCTGTGTGTCAATAATCCAGTCAAAAAGCATTTATTAGGCACCTACTATGTGCCAGGCAAAGTTCTGACAATACAAAGAAAGGCAAAAGATAGTCCCTGCCCACCAGGAACTCACAATCTAATTGGGAAAACAACATAAAAATAACCACGTAAAAACAAGCTATATACAGGATAAACTAGAGATAATTAATAGAGGGCAGGAAGGCACTAGAATTAAGTACCAGTCCCCTGTGGCTCTTATAGATCTACTGAGCTTAGGCTACCTACCCTATAAAAGGCTCAAAATTTCAAAACAATCTGTCTTTCCAGAAGTAAAATTTCAATTCTGTCAACACAGCTAATCCCAATTAGATACTAGAAGGAAATTAACCTGACTGAACAAATTTATATCACTTTGTGATTCAATGTCCCTTACCTTTCTATGCATCATTTTCATTTTTAATATATGTAAGGCAGTTAGATGGCATAATGGATGAAGTCCTAAGCTTGGAGTGAGAAAGCCTTGAGTTCACATCCTACCTTAGACATTTATTAGCTATACGACCTTGAGCAAGACATTCAACTTCTATGAGCCTCGGTTTACTCACCTATAAATGGAGTGTGCTTCACACAATTGTCAGGAACATTTGGTTGTCAACTGAGAGGGATGTCGAATATTTGGATTTCTATAACCAAGTAAAGCTAAAACAGCCAGTAAAAAGGAGAATATTTTTGAGCAGGGAACTGGTATTTCTTAGGCTGCTTCTATCTTACTAGGAAGATGGTTCTCAGTTTCCATTCTTCTAAAATTTTCTTAATCTTCACAATTTCTTTACTTCCCATTTGGGTTCTTTAAGTGTTTCCAATGGTTCTGTTGGTGGGGGAAACTGGACATATGAATAAGGACCTGCCTATAAACTTAGACCAATTTCTCACTTCCTGGTGTCCAGCATGCAATAAAACCAATTGTCCATGAAGGAATCAGATGATCCTAAGGAATGAGAATAACCCATGCCCTAGCACTCTAAGCTCTGGGTTTACATAGACTACATTCAAGTAGAAGGGCTTCTGGCTTGTTCTGCCCCTATCCAAGGTTGTTCTGGGAATATCAAAATATAGTTAGTTTTTAGTGTCTATAAATGTGGTTTTACCTAGCTCCCATGAGTACTCACCTTACAGAAAATGCAGAACTACAAAATGGGTTCACTATAGCCTAGACATAGCTAATACATTTCTGCTTCCTTCTCTAATGCCATCCATTTTCCTCACTGCTACACTTACATAGTCCTTTAGATTTATAAAGCCTTCTTATGACTTGGATTTCCCTGGAAGGGAAAGGAATTTGAGGTTGCCAGAGAGCCACACCCTCATATTCAGATGAGTTTCATCTTCACATCAGAGATACCTATCTATATAGTTACATATTAATACACACACACACACACACACACACACACACACACACACACACACACCCCCCCACCCCTACCATTACTGTATTACAAAATCCATGGCCACTCTTCAGTATTACTATTCTTCTCTGCTATTATCTGTTCATACTTGGGTCAAAGCATAATTACTTTCCTCTTCCTAGAAGGTTGTAGAACTCTCAACAGTTCTCTAGAACAGAGGTGTCAAACACAGTGCAGACCACAGTCCCAAATACTGCCAAAACCAGATTAAGATGTCAATAGAAATATATGACAAAATAAAAACGTAACAAAATATAGATAAAACATGTTAAAACTAAGCCAACATGCAGTCAGCAGGGATACATATGTATATTAGTGGCCACCATTTCTATTTGAGTTTGAATAGGTCTTTCATGACTATGAAAGGTGAATTTTTATGATACAAATCAGTCAGGTGAATTTTTATGATACAATTTTATGATACACTAGTCAGGTGAATTTTTATGATACAAATTAAAATGAGTATAACTTGGAAAATGATGCATCTAGATATCTCAATGGATAGAGCACTGGGACTGGAGTCAGAAAGACCTGAGTTCAAATCCAGCCTCAGACACTTACTAGCTGTGACCCTGGGTAAGATACTTAATCTCTGTTTGCCTTAATCTACTAGAGCAGGAAATGGCAAACCATTCTTACTATCTTTACCAAAAAAATTCTATGAACAATATCCCATGAACCACTGAACTATGAGTAATTAATTGTACATGACTGAACAAACACAGCAATTTGGAAAATACTAAGTAGCAAATAAATTTAATGTGGTAAAGTTTTCTTTTAATGATTTATATTCTGAATTAATTTGATTTTAGCTAATTTACAAACTGTATTCATCTATTTGTAAATTCAGTGCTATTTTCTCTTCTGTATATATCCAAACTCTAGAGTCACTTTCTGAGAAGAAACTTTTTTTGGTTCAATTATATTCTTTTTCCTTCTCTGATATAGGAATTCAATAAGCATAAATCCTAGCACCTAAGTTTCTTATAACAAGTTACGAAGCTAATATGCTCATTTGTAGAGGTAATAATTTTATTAATGAGTTCATTTGCTTTAAGACTTTACTCATAAAATGTTACCAATTTTTCAATGAAATTTGACAGTTATTTTAAAACTATTTACAATAATTGAAGTTCTGTAGATTAAAAAAAATCTAACGCTATGATGAGACTTTCAAATGGGGAAGGGGGGCAAATACAGTCATCATAAGTAATCAAGACTGTGACAGCCATCAAAGCAATACGTGGAAAACACATGGGAAAATAGTGGACAATGAAAAAGTATAAACCACAAGGAACAGAAAGGGAATATTTTAGTCACAAAAACTTGTGCTTTAGCACTTTTATTTTCAAAGGCAAGAATTACATGAATGGTGTAATGAAACCTTGCAAAATACTGATATAAGTATATCATGCTTTTCTCCACTAAAGCCATAGAATTATATGACAGGGTCATATAGGTAGAAGATATTTTAGAGGCTAACAATTCAAACACCTTTTTCCTTTTAGAGATGAGGAAACTGATGAGAGGGGATAAGTAACTTATCCAGAGTCATAAAACTGGCAAATGCATGGATCAGAATTTGAACTCAGGTCTTCCTGTCTCCAAGTCCAGTGTGCTATCTACTAGGGCATTTAGCTTTCAACTCTACAATCTCACTGTGAAGTTACTAAATGAGATAATATTTGTAAAACTCTTAGCACAGTGCCCAGCACATAATACGTTCTTAATAAATGCTTGTTTGCTCTTCTTTCTCAGTATGACATTAGGTTCCCCAAATGCTATGTCAGTAGGGTACAACTTCTGGTAGGTTATACCAAGGAAGAAAGACATAAAGAGCAGAGTTGGATATGAACTGTGTCTAAGGACAAGGCTAGCTAATTTTGGAGAGCTTTGTTTTCAGAAGGTGTGGCTACAAATGTTACTAAATTTGTCAGCCACAAGAACTCAGAAAAGTCACTACTGGTGAGTTATAATCTGTACTGTTGGGAGAGTGTACCCACAGAATGAATTAAAATCATGGATCTTTGAAATATTCTGCTTTAAATAAAAGATATAATTATATAATAGATAATATAATAGATCCTATAAAGTTTCCTACTTAAAAACACATTTTATGTGTGCCAGTGGAATTTACCTAAATTAATCTTTTACTGAAAACAGTGAATCTCATTTGAAATCAAACATATGACATTTTTTCAAATTCAAATTTTTATTTATTGAGTTTACTTGAAAGAATATAAGCTACTCTAAATTCCAACCTTGGAACAGATATTCTCATTCAATTCAACAATAAGGATTTAGTAAGCGCTCAAAACGTACAAAGTGTTAAGAATGAAAAGACAAAATGAAGACTAGCTACTTAAACCTGAAGGAATTTACATTCTGCTTATAAATGTTTTTATAATTACATGTCACAAGTAAAAACACTCCCACTTAGTTGTAACACCTCTGGCTCTTAGAGATGAACCCTTGTCTTCCCCCAACCTCCTCCTCAAAATTACATGCATTCCACAAATTTCTTACCTTTCAACCACATACTACACATACACCACATACTAATTCTATATTAATTTTAGATATTATCTATACAAACAACATGGAAATCGTTTACAATATGAATATAAACAGAAGAGGGGGAAGTAGAAAAAATAAAACTAGGACCACAATATTAAAAAAGCTTGGTAAAATCATCATATGAATACAAATGACACTTTTCTTTCTAAAATTTAGAGATTTTGTTGAAATATTGCTCTTATTTATGTGCTACCCCTCATATACATTTGTATATTTCTTTTAAATCTAGTTTGCCAATCACAGATTACATAGTTTCACATCATGCAAAAATGAATACATTACCTTAGAAAAATTAAGGTAATAAAAAGTTTTTAAAAGTGTTATACATATTAATATCCTGAATTTAGGTAATATTTTTTTGTTTTCTATGAGGATTTAGGTTTATAGTATAATAAATGAGGAAATGAGATGCTTCTTTATCATCAGTTTTCAATAGGGGAAGTAAGAGAGCATACAGAAGTACAACATATAATGAGCTGGTATGTGGGTATAGAGTAGATCTGAAATTAGTTTGTTCACCCGATTTCATAATTGGATGCCATGTACTACTCCTAATGGAGCACCAAAGGTGCAAAGATTGAAATATAAGCCCCTAATTAAGCAATGGTTTGACAGATCCAATGTCCTACATCTGCCTGACACTATGGCTCAACAGACATTTTCAACTAAAAATTAATACTGAATATATCATCCATCTTAGGAATAAGCAAAATCTGATAATGTTTAGAAAAAAGGAATCTTGAAGTCCACAGAAAAGTCTTATACCCCCCCCCCATCACAATTCTGCATATACTTTTTAACTATTCAAAGAATAGCAATTTGTTATGTTTAAAAAAAAAAGGTTTCTTCATACAACATCAGGATTACTGTCATTTGATCATAACACAAGTGCAACTAACACAGCTGCCATGTCAGCTTCTCTTCAGGGGCTAGTTCTTAATCATAAATCAACTGAATGACTAATTCAACATTGTTAAAACTGGTGAGTAGATGCTTGGAGCCATTCCAGTTTTTACATCTTACAAAAAGGTCAATACACCTACTCAAATACACAATAGTCTTATCTTTCAAAGGGTTTTCTTCTTTTCTAGGATTGAAAAATAACATGTTACTACTTAAATTTCAGTATGTTTTAACTATTAATTAAAATGCTCATTAATTCTGAAATGGTGACCCACTAAAACAAAAATAGTTTTAGCCTTTTTCATGTGACTACAATCAGAAAACCTTTCCCTCTTCTTTTCTGCCTGCTTTAAATACTTTTCTAGTTGTAAAAGACCTATGAAAACATTTACTGCTGACTGTTTCCTGCACTAACCTTAATCTGTTACAGTAACATCACATATTAAACTTTAAAAACAAAACTTTTCTGCTAGTAGAGCAACGAGTGTAAATGGGACTGAGATGTAGAACATGAACCAAAAACTCTTGACACAAATTAAAAGGCATCTAGTAGTAAAATATATTCTAATCATTTACATCTGTTTGCACTGCTATAAAAGATGGAAACCCACCGTTAGTATCCTTCATAATAAAAATTGATTCTGCACTTTAATAAAAAAAAGCTATGTTGCATAAACAGAGGATTTAAAGCTGTGGCAGAGTGTCTGAATGAAAGGAAAATGGCAATCTTTCTGGCTCCAGTAGATGCCATTCCCTATCACACAATGTTTCCCACTCATAAATACATGACAAATACTTCCTCAATCATTTTTTACGAGCAGGGATGCACAGGGGGTAGTCAATGGCTAGCTTGAGGGAAAATAGGAACAGCAGGCAGCAGAAACTGTACAGAAAATGGCTATGTGGTAAATTCTCTTCTGGAACATCACTCAGTTACCCGTCTTTGATCTTTCAGCTACAATTACACTAAAGTCCATAAGACCTGAATTTTAAAAAATTTAGTTCATTAGCTATATACAAAATCAATTAAATCTCTGTATTATGGGATTGCCTGATTCATATCTCCAAATTCTTAAAAATTAAAAATTTGTAATTTATACAGGAGGTTTACTTTCAATTGGCTATAACCATATCATCATCACAACTGGCATCACAAAAAAACACGGGGTGTCTGGCGACAGCTAAATCACAGACTGGCGTCTCCCAAGCAGTCTGTCTAGCATTAGGGTCTGGGAAATGGTATTTACTGTACAATTAGAGCCAGTGAGTTCTACCTGTAATCATCCAAATACAGGTGTGAGGAGCCCTTTTGGGCAAGGAAACTGACTCATCCTTTTTCCTGTAAACTTTGATGTCTGTATTGTTACACTGAGCCTCAGGAAAATTCAACATTTACACTGAAAACTAGGGTGCTAAGATTTATTATATTCAAGTCAAATAATAAATTAAAATTCTTTCCCAAAAGTAACAATTTGACATATTAATCATCATATTTACAAGGCTACAAAACAAGACAGAACTCATATTTTTTCCTTGCAATCACATTATCTCATGGAAAAAACAGACTGCTGATCAGTTTCAACAAAGTTTCTATTTTAAGTTTGTATTTCCTAAAATCTTACCAATAGAGAAGTTCATTCTGAAATTAGAAAAGACAAAATGTCTAAGAGTAATATCAACAGGGCAGTTTTAGTTGCAGTAATTTCACAGAATTTATTCTAATGATTTATTGGAGTTAACCATCTGACATTAATTATTGTTTTGGCTTCCAGTCTATGAATGTTTATTTTTCAGTTTAAAGCCTTCTCACTCTTTGATATCATATGGAAATGAGAATTTTTAATGGAAAATTGAAACCATGTGCATCTAAGTACTTAATGAAGTACAGGGAGAAACAGAGGGTATATTTTTGGAGAATTCAGATATTTTGCTTTGGATAGTTTTGATTTGTTTGGATGACTTAATAGTAGAAAATACTGTGGGTCCAATGAAGCAAGTCAATCTCTGTACGATGCAAATGTGTACGTGTGCATGCATGCAGATATATGCATATATATAACTTTTTGAAGTGAGTGCTTGTATCAAACATTGCTAATTCTGATAAATCAAAAATGACAGATTGTAGATGTTAATATCTGAGGCAGATACATATATGAGTTCCTTGGAGTTTTTCTTAAGGCTTAAGTTTTGCATTTTAGTATTAAATGTTTATGCACAATTTCATAATTCAGAAAACTGATATTCTGACATTACAAAAACATTCAACATTGCATCAAATTCCCACCTTCAAAAAACATATATATGTGTGTGTATTTGTGGGGGGCTGGGTATGTATGTATACAATCTGACTTTTCAAAGAACAAACTAAGCAAGAATATTTAATATTGAAGAGGAATGTATGGGATTTAATTGGGGGAAAAGCATATAAATGTTTTTATAAGTTATGATATAAAGAAAAAGACATGGCTTTAAAGAACAATTTATGTTACTATAAATTAACAGCAGGCCTCCAAAGGAAAAGCTAAAACCAACTTTTCATATGAACATTTTTAACTTGGTTAAAATGAGTAAGAAAAAAATTTAAAAGTATTTAACAAAAGGAATATGTATATATCAACAATATATGAAATGAATATAAAAGATGTTCCTGCTATTAGTATCTATTAAATCAAGGTGGGGGAGGGAATGCCACTCACCATTTGTTTTTCTTTCTAATGTAGTCCTTTTCTGAAAGGTTAACCAAGTAGATCATTGGTTTTGAAGTCAGAAACAAGTGTTTATTCAACACTTCAATCTAAAATACAGGCACAGAGACAGAATTCTTTTTTAAAAATGCATAACATTTATATAGCAAATCATTTTAAAGCAAACTTTAATTTGTCATTTTCATTTCTAAAATGTTAAATATCATTAAACATCTTTAAAGAAAATTAATCAATCTCGGAATAGTATTCTTTGACAGAAGTAAAGTCTAAATGAATGTTATCATCACTATAAAATAAGCAGTTACTCCCTCAAAACCATGAAGAAAAAAAACTACTAACATGAGACATGATATTTCTTGCTTACCTCTTTGTCATTCCAATCATGATAGAAGCGTACAGGTTTCTTTTCATCTATAACCCAAGTTTTTATTTTGCACATTATGTCCTACACAGGATTACGAAGAAGAAATCAATTAAAAATAAACATACTTAGCTCAAATAAGGAACAAATATATAATTTTGAGGCTAAAGACATGTAATTTTTAACCCTTAAGACAAAAATAATTCTGTTGTTCTATAAGGTGAATAAAATGCCAAAGAATAATGGCATTTAAAAAATAAATATTAGTAAAACACATTTGACATATTTAATAAGTATAGTAAATGTATTTTATTGCCAAAAATTGATAAAGATTTTAAAATAAATACATTTCAACCACATTTTAGAGTAAATAAAATAGGGTAATATTTCACCATCAGTGGGTGAGCCCAAATACAAGATAAACATACAATTAAGAAGGGGAGGAAATAGATATTAGAAATTAAATTATATTTTTTCTTTTAAAAACCTGTAGAAGACATCGAACCTATTATAGATGATTCATTCTTTAAAAAATTAATTTAACTGACCCAAACCCCCTTTTATTCTGAATTAATTTTTTGCCAGCACCTTCCCCTCCTCTCAACCCCCCTCCTACCCCCCCCCCCCAAAAAGTGAAACCTGCCAAAGCCTCCATTACACAATGGCAAGAGCCTTGCACTGGTGACCTCCAACCAGCTGCATTCACTTTCAGAACATCTCTCTCTGCTGGAAATCTAAAGGCCTTTTAGTTAGCAAGCTAGTGTGCATTCAGAAGGAGTAACTGCAGGAAGAGCCCAATGTGCTTTGTTTCTCTGGCCTTTCTTCACAGAAAGATTAATCATCTGTGAAATGGAAACGGCAAACAGCAAGTGACACAAACTGAACCCTTCAAGCCTTTCCTCATCAGTTTTGTGGTTCTGAATCTAAAAGCTGCGTGTGGCAAGGTTCTCCTTACAGGCAGGTGTTAATAAAAGGCTCTTGGGTCTAAAAGGTCAAACTTGGCTCTTCCAGAAGTAGTGCATTTGAGAGTCATCTGTTTTTTGTTAAAGATAATTTATGGGTAATGCTTTAAATAATGTACTCATAGAACTTATTGTAATATACAATTAATTAAAATAATCAATTTCTTGGATTTTCATCAATGTATTTACTTGGCCAAATGTCATTTATTTCTATAAACATCCATTTATATAAATTACCTCAATATTTAGTATACCTTCCTTCCAAATCTTGCTGTTTCTGAGGGGGGGAAATAAGGAAAAAGCCCTACATCCTTACATCCTGATTTGAAACCCTCCAGGAATAGGACTCCCCACAGATTTTAACAAGGAAGGGGCAAGCTGAAAACTTTTAATGAAATCTAACATGTTCTGCCTAAGAATAATCACTTTTACTCTTCTATAACTGAATTTCACTCATAAATGTTTAAAAGTGGCTAATGTAACACCATTTCCTACAAGGAGAAGATCAAAGTGCTATATTACAAATGCATTATGATTAAAAAAGCACTGTGCAGCCTTGCTATTAACTGTTCTTTAAACCCTAAAAGGCTTCCCATAGATCTCACTTGGCACTGCATATACAACCTTTGACAAGTAATGTAGACCATTTTTATTCATTGCCTAAAATTGTAGGCAATTATGTGCGTCACACTGGCCACCTGCAAATTCTGAATGCCTGCTCCAGTTGTCAGTGCAAAAAACTAATGTCGGAGGGGATTAATCTAGGGGGAGAGAGTCCTCTTTAATGGCTCCAGCAGGTGAAATGGCCCAGCTGGTTACTATGATGAGTGGCCAGAACAGTTTATGTAGAGACATGCAACAAGATTATACAAAAAAGGAGAGAAAAATTAGTACCATCTTATATTTGGCCCCATTAGTTTTACAATTAAAAGTGAAAAAAAAATTAATGAAGCCAAGAATAAATAAGGAAAAGGAACCAACTTCACTCATATAATGCGTGAATTAAAGAGGGCTGTTTGTAAGTGTGATATTCTTATCTTAAACCAGTAGGTCCTCACCAAATTCTGATAACTTGTGAAGGAATTTTCACTGCATCAATTTTGATTTTTTTTTAAATTGGCTTTACTTAAAAACCTTGTCACAAAAGCTTTGACACTCAAGTCTTCCTCCAGTATAATATATTATATCACAAATTAGAGACAATGGAATTCCAGCTAAAGGCAAAGAAGAGAATTACATATAATTAGAATTCTTTCAATAAAATATTTTCATAAAACTAAATTCAAGCCTTTTTGGGCCAATTACCAAATTATAGCTAAGTTTCTGGACTTGCCTCAGAGTTGGTGCTTTGTATATTTTTTAGAATATAAAATAGTTTATTTTGTAGCTAAAAGCAATCCAATTATGTCCTTAATAGTCATGAAGATCCAATGTACATTTACTGAAGATCTTTAGCTAGTTTGGGTATAAAAGGTCAACTTACATAAATTTCCTTTAGAAGATAAGCATCAGTTGCTCGGGACAAATACATGGATCTCAATAGAATTAGTTATCTTTTTGCTTCAAATTCTAACTTAAAATATTAGACAAAATTGTATATTGTATGCATCAAAGTAACTCAGAGATCTGTGAGGGAAGTATGAGCTTTGGCAAGTTATAGAAAGATGAAAAGGATGAGTATGGTATTAGGAAAAGACTGAATCTGTGGTTCAAAAAGAAAACAACTAAGTTCGATATGGAGAGGCTTTGCCACCAGTGATTTGGCCACTGGGTAATGAATTCCTGGACAATGGCAACCAATAAAAAGAAACAAAAATATGAGATTGCTACAGTATTTTTCTTTCCCTAGACACAAAAGTTAGAAAGGAAAACAAAAAACTTAGGAGCTAACCTTTCCATTCTGAGAAATTTTATGAATGTTACAGAAATCTAGCAATTCAATAAATATTTAATTAATTACCTAGGGGGTAAATTCTATTATGAAGATAAGCCAAAGTTCCCTGCTTTTGTGGAACTTGCAATCTCACTAAGACAGAAAACTACAATACACATTAATGTATTTCGATAAGGTTATTATACAGGAACAAAAGAAAGTTCCATGTGAAATATGAAGGGGAAATAAGTTACAATGTGAAGGAAATGTTTCATGTAGAAAGGCTGTATTTGAGTTAAGAATAGGTGAAAAAGCATAGAGTATTTGGAGAGAGTAATTCAGTTTACACAGAGTAGCATGAGATACAGCCAGAAAGGTAGAACATTAGCCATAAACTGTAACTGAAACTTAATTTGGAAAAAACATTTCAATCAGAGACGTGATCTGATGTATAGATAATGAAGATATGCATGGGATAATGAAGACCAATAGGAGGATGCGTGTTTTAGGGGAGGAGGGTAACAGTCCAGGGTAGTGTTAAGAAGGGTCTATACTAATATAGTGACAATGAGAAAGTGTTACATACAAGAGAAAGTGTTACATACAAGAGATGTTGCAGGTATTTCTTTTACTAAAAATTCTTGGTTAACTAAGAACTACTTGGATCACAATTTCAAAATGTAATTATTAAATAGTTAATACAATAATTATATCAAACATAATTTAACTAAATTCAGATGAAACTGCAATGCCTTGGGAACAGCATCAATTATCACTGCATAGATCTATAGTCTAAGAAAGAGTAGAACTGTAAAACTGTACCTGGAAGTTTGGTAACAAGAGGACAATTTAAACCCAACTCTATCCATTTAAGATAGAAACTAAGCCCAAAGAGTCATGAAAATAAACAAGTGTCTTGACATCTAGTCTAATGCTCTTTCCACATTAATAAATGGCCTCCCAATTAGAGGCAGCTAGATGATGCAGTGTGCAGAATGCCAGACCTGGAGGCAGGAAAATCTGAGTTCAAATATGACTTCAGACACTTTCTATCTAGTTTTGAGACCATGAGCAAATCACTTAACTTTTTTCTGCCTCAATCTTCTCTACTTTAAATGAGGATAATAATAACAGCTACCTTTCAACATCACTGTCAGCATAAAATAGGCAACACCTGTAAAGTGCTTAGCACAGTGCCTGACATACTGCAAGCGCTAAGTAAATGCTCATTCTCCAACTGAGTTGAATTTGCACCAAGATTATAAAACATTAAAGCTGACTTTTTTCCTTAAGCAAATCAATTTATACATATTTGTTTTCTGTTTCTCATAAAAACAGAGTATAGAGGGAACTGATCTGGATTCTAGATAAATGAAAATTGACTAACTACCCAATGGCTAATCTCAACACATCCTGCATCTCATCAGGTTGCTGTCTATATTTAAGCCTAACTTTGTCTTCACCATGCTGAATAAACCCTCATATGTATTCATGTTCTAACTGCTGAAACTGTCTTCTGTACCAGTCACACTTCTATCCTTACCTGACTGTAGGAACTAACCCTCTTAATGTCTGAAGTGATCGATTTTTGACAATAAAAGAGGCATAATTCAAATATGTCTCAATATCGATTATATTTTAGATAGACCTCAGCAGCGATTCTGGTTACATTTCCCTTAAACTTTGACCTCAATCACAGCCTATACCTAAATATATAACTATAAATGTTTACAACTATTATTTATTCTTTATGTCACTCTACTTGATATTCATTGCCAGTTTTTATATTCTTCACTCATATTTCCAATGTCTGAGTATACATTCTCATGTGTATTTTCTGTACTACCAATCTTTCTCTGGCCATTCAATGAAAATTTTATTAATATAATAATGTTTCACTTATTAATAGTGCCATTAAAGGGATATAATGGAAAGCACCCAATCTGGGCTCATGTTCTTGCACTACTACCCATATATCCTTGAACAAGTCATTATCTCTCTATGGGTTACAATTTCCTTATCTGTAAAATGAGGAGGTTAGACTACAAGATGATTTTTAAAGGTCTCTTCCAGCTTTTAATCCTTTGATATAAGAACCACTAAGGAAAAAAAAGAAAAACGACAAGTTTAATCATCTTTAGATCTTATGATTAAGTGGTAATCTTTTGATTACCACTTAATCTATTCATGATCTCTTGCTCTATGGTTTCCTGATTCATAGCACCTAGATGTAAGGCTGCCCAATAAAAGGAATTAGGCTGAAGACTTATCATGGGGCAAAGGGATACAAACTGAAAAGTAAACTAGATCCTGAGTTAACACATACATGTATATAGGTTAATACAAAACAATTTGGGAGAAAGGAGAGAGGAGGCACCAGAAGCTGGGGAGTGAGGGAGTGGAGAAGATAAGGGAAAGCTTCATGTAGAAGGCATCACTTTAGCTAAGCCTTGAAGGAAGTTAGGGATTCTAAGGAGGCAGGTGAGGAGGAAGTCCACCTGAGGCATAAGGATCAATCCATGCAAAATTATCTAGTGGAAAATAAGGTGGTGAATAAGGAACAATAAGAAAATCGGTATGGCTGGATCATAAATAGAAAGGAATCAGTTTGTGAATGGCTTTAAAAGCAAACAGAAGACTTTCTGTTTTAGCCTAGAGGTAAGAGGGATGACTAGAGTTCACTGCACTGGCAGCTATATGGAGGGTGGATTGGATTGAGAAGAGACATGAAGAGGGGAGATCAATTAAGAGGTTGTTCAGGGGAGAAGTGAGGAGTCCTTGAATTAAAATGGTGGTCATATGACTTTAAAGAAGAAGATAAGATGCCAAAGACATGGTAGAGGTAGAAATGATAAGATTTGACAGTTGACTGGATATATATAAAAAGTGAAAACGAAGAGCTGAAGATTACAATGAGGTTGCAAATTTGGGTGATACTAGGTTTTGCTGGTGCCATCAACAGAAAGTGCAGAGTCTGGAAGAAGGATGGGTATTTGCAGAAAAATTCTGAATTGTTATGGACATGTTGATTATGAGATGCCTAAAGGACATCCACTCTGAAATGGGTAATAAATAATCAATTGATGTTTTGTGATTCAGAAGAGTATGAGTTCAGAAGAGAAACTTGGATTAGACATACAGATCTGAATCATCTATGTGGAAAATATTTTTTTAAACCCATAGGAGTTGTTGAAATCACAAAAAGAGAGTAGAGAGACAGCCCAAAACAGAACCATGAGGCACATTCACAGTTAGAGGCAGGTTGTGCATGATTAACAAGCAACAGTGACTGAGGAGCAACAGATAGGTAGAAGAACAAAAAGAGAACAGTACAACAAAAACCCAAAGAGGAGAAAACATCCAGCAGGATCACAGCAGTGTCATATTCTAAACAAAAGCCAAGAGAGCTGGCACAGTGGAGAGTGCTGGACCTGGAAACAAGAATTTGTTGTTGTTCAGTCACATCCAACCCTTTGTGACCCCAAAGGATCATGATATGCCAAGTGCTTGTATACTCCATTATCTCTCAAAGTCTGTTCAGAATCATGTTTGTTGTTTCCATGATACTATCTATCCATCTAATCCTTGGCTGCCCCCTCTCCTTTTGCCTACTATTTTTCCCAACATCAGGGTCTTTTCCAATGACTCCATTTTTTAAGCTCCAGCTTCAGCATTTGACTGTCCAGTGAAGATCCTGAATTGATTTCTTTAAACACTTTAATATGACTTCCTTGCTGTCCAAGGCACTCTCAAAAGTATTCTCTAGCACCACAATTTGCCTTTTTTTTGAAGGGCAATTGGTGTTAAGTGACTTGCCCAAGGTCACATGGCTAGTTGTGTGTGTGTGTGTGTGTGTGTGTGTGTGTGTGTGTGTGTGTGTGTGTGTGTGTGTGTGTGTTTTAAGTGTCTGAGGTCGGATTTAAACTCAGGTCCTCCTGACTTCAGGGCCGGTGCTCTATTCAGTGCGCCACGTAGACGCCCTCAGCACCACAATTTGAAAACATTGATTCTACAGTGCACACACAGCTTTCCTTATATTCCAACTCTCATAGTCATATATTGCAACTGGAAAAATTATAGTTTTCACTATATGGACCTTTGTCAGCAAGGTGATGTCTCTGTTTTCAAGGGTGCTGTCCAGATTTGCTGCTGCTTTCCTTCCAAAGAGCAAGTGCTTTTTAATTTCATGGCTACAGTCAACATCTACAGTGATCTTTAAGCCCAAGAACTTAGAATCTGACAGTACTTACATTTCTTCTCCCTCTATTTTTCAGGAAGTGATGGGACCAGCTGCCAAGATCTTAGGTTTTTTGATGTTAAGTTTTAAACCAACTTATACACTCTTTTTCTTTCACCCTCATCAAGAGGTTTCTTAATTTTTCTCACTTTCTGCCATCTGAGTGATATCATCTGCACATCTGAAATTGCTGATATTTATCCTGGCAACCTTAATTCCAGATATACTAACTAGCTTGTCATACTCCTTTTCCAAATTTGATGGCATACTGAGTGCAACAGTTTAAAAGCAACATCTTTTAGGATTTTAAACAGCTCAGTTGGAATTTTGTCACTTCAACTTGTTGAGGACCATGGCCAATGGGGCTCTGAACCTGATGGCTAAATAAGCCCTCTCAACAAAAACAGGCTCAGATCAGTTACCCATCCCCCACGAAGGCTCACAGGCATGGGCTTCACATCCCTGTGAGAAGTGCGGTACACGCTCCAGGCCTGGGAACAAGGACACTTGCAGTGTTCTCAGGGGAAACGAGTATAATGTAGCAATGTAGTTAATACCAGAAGCCTTGGGACCACTCCATCTTGTTCTAGGGAGATTTAGAACATCCTGCCTGGTACTCAAATGAGTTACAAAGATAGAGTACACAGCCATCACGTATGAGGTGAATGGGAACTAGGACAATGGCGTAATACCAAAGGTAGTGGCTTATGATGACTATGCAGTTTTACACTATATATACTGGACTCTTAGCTGAATAAAGTTGACTCTGTTTTCCACCATACTGGAGTCCGGTCTCATTTATGATTGTCAACCTCTGGGTAAGTAATCTTTTTGTCTATCTTTTCACCTAACTTGTCCTTCTCAGCTCTGCTGCTGGCCGGCAGGGCTCCTCTCTACCACTATCTCAGACTCTGACACAGAAGGGCAGGGGTCCCTGGGTGGGCTTGGTTCCCTACAAAACTGGCCTTGTTGTAAGCAATACTTCCTAAGGCCCAGTTGACTTAATTCTCTGGGATGTCTGTCCCTAGATCAGCAAACACAACATCATAGTTATTGGTGATGTTAAGATGTTATATAGTTCTCTTGCGTGTTATTGTCACCTCTTCTTAATCTCTTTTGTTAAGTTATCTTGTGAGTGAGCATTACCATTTTTGTCTTTTATCATGCCCACTTTTGCATGAAACTTTCTCTTGATATCACTAATTTTCTTGAAGGGATCTCTTGCCTTACCCATTCTATTGTTTCTTTTATTGCTTTAAGAAAATCATCTTATCTCTCCTTGCTGTTCTCAGAATTTTTCATTCAGTTGGGTATATCCTTCCCTTGCTCCTTTACCTTTTGCTTTCCTTCTTTCTGCAGCTATTTGTAAAGCCTCATCAGATGGTTATTTTGCTTTCTTGTTCTCCTTTCTCTGGAATGTTTGTTATTGATGTGTTGCATTTTGTTTTGTTGTGGAAGCCTCCTGAACAATATTGCAAACCTCTGTTCATAGTTTCTCAGGCACTAGATATATTAGACATTAGATATATCTAATCCGTTAAGTCTATTTATCACCTTTACTTCATATTCATAACATATTATTTAGATCGTGTCAATATGGTCTGATGGTTTCCCCTTTCTTCAATTTAAGTCTGAATTTTCAATAAGATCATGATCTGAGCCAGTCAGCTCCAGGTCTTATTTTAACTGACTATACAGAGCTTCCCCACCATTGGCTGCAAAGCATATAATCAATCTGATTTCTACATTGACTGTCTGGTGATGTCCATGTTTTGGGTTGTTGAAATAGAGTATCTGTTATGACCATCACGTGATCTTGACAAATCTCTGTTAGTCTCTGTCCTGTTTCATTCATATTCCAAAGCCAAACTTGTTTGTTATTCCAATTATCTTTTGATTTCCTATGTTAATATTCCAATCCCCTTTGATAAATGTGACATCTTTTTCTAGAAGATGTGGTAGGTCTTCAGAGCCCTGACCAAATTTGGCCTCTTTGGCATCTGTGGTTGGAGCATGTCATGTTGAACTGTTTGTGCCTTGAATTTGAAAAAATATCATTCTGTCATTTTCAGGATTACACCCCAGTATTGCTTTTCTCATCCTTTTTATTGACTATGGGGGATACTACATTTCTTCTAAGGGATTCTTGCCCATACTAGTATATGTAATGATCACTTGAATTAAATTCACCCATTCCTATCCATTTAAGCTCACTGACACCAAAGAAGTTGATTACATTCAGCTTAGCCTGGTTCACAGATCTTATATTCCCAGGTTCCTATGCAATACTGATCTTTACAACATTAGATGCTCCTTTCACTACCAGATGCACTCACGGCTAAGCATCCTTTTGTGTTTGTCCCAGCTGCTGCATTAGTACTAGAGGTACTTGTAGTTGTCTTTCATTCTTCCCCAGTAAAATACTGGACATCTTCCAATCTAAGGGGCTCATCTTATGATGTTATCTCTTTTAGCATTATAGTAGTGTCCATGAGGTTTTCTTGCCAAAAACACTAGAATGCTTTTTCATTTCCTTCTCCAATGGATCATCTTTTGTCCTAATTTCCTACTATGATATTGTCCCTCTTGGGTAAATTTACCTTGTACATCATAGCTCCTAGTTTCATTGAGTTATGCAAGTCCCTCTGCAACAAGGAGAGTTCAAATCCGGCCTCAGACACTTGACACACTTACTAGCCTTGTGACTTTGGGCAAGTCACTTAACCCCAACTGCCCTCCAAAAAAATGCAAAAACAAACAAACAAAAATAGTATTTTCCCCCCAATTACATGTCAAGACAATTTTTAGCACTCATTTTTTTACAAGATTTAAAGTTCCAAATTATTTCCCCTCTCCTCTTTTGAAAATGGTTATTAATTTGATATAGGTTATACACATGTGATCACGTAAAACTTATTTCCATAATAGAGTTTGTACAACTATTTTGAAATGATATTTGGGATTATACAGAGTAACGTGACATACCTTTTACCCAGAGATTCCACAACTAGGCTTATAACACAAGGAGGTTGTTAATTTAAAAAATCCTCAAATACACCAAAATATTTTTAGCAGCACTTTTTCTGGTAATAAAAAACTAGAAACAAAGTAGATAACCATTGACTGGAGAATGGCTCAATAAAGTGTGGTAAAAGAATGCAATAGATTGTTATTGTGCTATAAGAAATGATGAATATGATACAAAAAAAGAAGCATGACCTGATACAAGGTGAAGTAAGCAGAGAAAAGGAAAATAACACAAAGTATATGCGTGTGTGTATGTATATGCATACAAATATATACATATACACACACACACATACACACAAATATATATATATGAAAAGAACCACCACAAAACACTTTAAAGTCATTGTTTTAGAATTAACATAGAAGGGGCGGCTAGGTGGTAAAGTGAATAGAGCACTGGCCCTGGAGTCAGGAGGACCTGAGTTAAAATCCAGCCTCAGACACTTAACACACACACACACACACACACACACTGTGACATTGGGCAAGTCACTTAACGCCAATTGCCCTCAAAAAAACAAAAACAAAACAAAACAAAATGTCATCAAATATATATACATATATGAGGAGAGACCTTCTACATAACTCCTTTGCATAGGTGGGAGGTCCACTGATGTGGAATATTACATATATTTTCAGCATTTTTCCATTTATTAATTTGTTTCGCTGATTTGACTCTTTTCTTACAAAAATATTCTTTGTAACATGTGATAGCTCTTAGAGAGGGAAGAAAGGAGGTACAATGGAAAAAAATTAGATGATGAAAAATAAAAGTACCAGTAAAAATTTATTAAAAAAAGAATTATTGTGTAGGGGCGGCTAGGTGGCACAGTGAGTAGAGCGTCGGCCCTAGAGTCAGAAGGACCTGAGTTCGGATCTGGCCTTAGACACTTAATGCACACACAAATAAAAAACCTAGCCGTGTAACCTTGGGCAAGTTACTTAACCCCGATTGCCCTCCAAAAAAAAAAAGCAAAAAAAAAAAAAGAGAGAGAGAGAATTGTTCATATATTAGGACTATTTAAACATAAAAAAACAGATCTTGGTCTTAAATATTTGGTTAAAAATATCTCTCCCAACACTGCCATATGAGGTACTTGATCTGCTTTTCTTCTCGTCTTTTTTTCCAATGTTGTATATTCACTTCTATTTAATTTTGAATTACAGTGTCAGATATTGTTTAAACTGAATTTCTGCCAAAATGCATTCTAGGTTTCCTAGCAGTATTTCTCAAGAAAGGAGCTCTTCTGGAGGTAATTTTTATTCTCATATTTACTAAACACTACATTGCTGTGATATGGAAATACTAATGAATTTTGTAGGGTTTTAAAAAAATCTTTCTACTTTATTGAAGCTACTGTTTCAATTAGCATTGCTGATTTTCTAGGATCTTCCAAATAACATGATAACCATTATATCATTAGGTTTGCTCCCTCTTTGCTTATGATGTTTATACTTCATGTATTATGGCTATCGTTAGCCTTCCTTGATGTATTTCTACAACTTCTAGAATTAGATAATTGGATGAGAATCCTTTGGGTCTTTAGTTTCCCTGTACCATAATAGGGGTTACGGTTAGGTTCTACTTTTGTTATCTCATTCTTCCAGTCTACTGCTTAACTTTAAATTTTCTGTTAATGCACACTGCTGGAAGGAGGTGGGAGATGACTGGTCTGAGCTTCTGTATTCTGTTCTGTTGCTATTTTCATAGCTCCAGCTAGAGATCTAGATTTCAGTGCTCCTAAAGTGGTATGATCTGAAAGGAGGTCTGTTTCCCTACCCTACTGACTTCTATCTCTTCTTGACCTAGGTTTGTTTCTGGCTGGGAGTTTCAACAGACTTCTGCCACTACTGGCCTGTTAGGAGGCGCTGCTGGTCCAGAGCAATTAAACTATAGGCTCCCCTTTTTGGTCTGGGATGCTCTGCTATACTCCTGGGATCACAACCCAACAGCTACTGTTTGCTTCTGGAACTTGTTACTCTCTGTCCTGGATCTTTCACCTGGCACTTGGTGGTAGGTGACAGAGTTGCCAGATGGCACCCATTACTGCTCCCAGCATTTCCTCAGGGATCCCCTGGGACCTCTTTTTACTCTATGCTTCATGACCTAGTGCCCATTCTCAACCCAATAGGTGCTGGCATGTACATAATGAATGGCCCCTATTTTCTTAAGCTTCAAAAAGAGGCTTGAGGAGAAAAGGAAAAAAAATACTCCTTTAAAAAAATACTGTATTGGAAGTAGGAAAAAGATTTACTTATGACTAAAAGGACTGCCCTTGTTTCAGTGAGGGGCCAGTTCAGACGAGTTAACATTAATTTGCAGTTGACTCAGTCACTTGACTCATACCGTTTGCATGACTCTATATGGCTCTACTCAGTAGCCAATTAGCAGGTGAAGAGGATAGAGATGGTAGGAATGATCCAAGGCTAAGTTTGGCCAAGCATAAGGGATAACTGGACAGGGGAGCAAGATATTCAAGAGCAGAGGATGGTGTAGACTTCAACTGACTAATTCCAAACTGCCTCAAACCAAGGATCGAAAGAAATTCTCAAATATTCCAATAGTTCCATAAGATCACTAATATAGGTACTTCCTCCAACAAGATCAAAACCATCCATTCCCCACTATACTGATGATATTTAAAAGAACTGTGTGGTTTTGAAAGGGAAGCATTGAGTACATTTTTAAAATAATAATAATGGGATTTACCTCAGATAAGATAACAGGCTTACAGAAGTAGAACTAAAAAGACCTTAGACTGGCTTTAAAATCTAGTCTCATTTTACAGAAGAGGAAACCCAAGTTAAGAAAAGTTCTGTGTGACCGTGGCAAGTTACTTAACCCCAACTGCCCTCCAAAAAGCAAAAAAAAAAAAAAAAAAGAAAGAAAAGAAAAGAAAAGTTAAGTGACTTGCTGGGTTTTGAACTTGAGTCCTTTATGTTCGCTCTCTTACACTTATTCACATCTGTGCCAAAAAAAGAGCAGCTAATAACTTTATGACTTGAAGTAATGAAAATTCCATCCTTCAAAACATGCAAGAACAAAAGAAAAATTCTACTCTGGAACTGATGCTCATTAATAGGAAAAAAATGTGTTGCTACCTTGGAAATGACTGATGGAAACTCTAGAGGAAACTGATCATTCCCATCCTAGTCAACAAATAAGCATTTATTAAGTGTCTACTATGTCAGAATCACTATGTAGTAGGGACACACACACACACACACACACACACACACACACACACACACACACACGGCAAAAGACAGACCCTGCCCTAAAGGAGGTTCCAACATAATAGGAGACTCCTAGAGTTTCTAATTAAGAAAAAAAAATTAAAGAAAGAAAGAAATTCAAGAATAGCCTGACATACCTTTATAGAAATTCAAAGTTAAAAAAAAAAAAAAAGGTAGAAACCCAAAGTAAAAAAATACATGAGAAGCCAGCACAGGAGAGCCAGAAGTTCCTCCAGAATAAAATTCTTAATATACAAGGGAAATTCCATTGAGAAGAGAAAGTAAATTCAGATGTGTATGTGTATACACAGACACAACTATACACATACATGCATATGTACATATGTGTAAAAGACAAAATCAAGGCCAAGAAAAAGGATCTGATAAGGGTGTGTTTGTAAAAATAGTGTCAAGAATATTAAAGCTCAGAATGAACCAAGATTGAAGATTGTCGTCTTCAGTAAAGGAGTTTTAAAAAGCTTCACTGGATGGGGCAGAGCCAAGATGGCAGCATAGAAGCAGGAAAACTCCCTCTGATTCCCCCACGTCCCCCGCCCGCCAATAACCACCTCAGATACCTATAAAAAATTACTCTAAACAAACTTTAGGGCTACAGAATCCACAAAGTGATAGAGAGAAACAAACCACCCCCTGAAGAGAGCCCAGCAGGAAGGGTCCAGCTTAGCACTTTGGGTGCAGAGCCAAGCCCCACCTAAGCCTGCGAGTTTTAGCCTCAGGTTGGCCCAACCAGCCACAGCTAGAGGGATTTCAGGAAAGCAGATCACCAGCAGCTGTGGTGGCTTCCAGAATTATCAACCCATAAATGCCAAAGACAAAGTGAGTGGTCAGTGTAGGTTTTGTGGGAACAGGGGGTCCAGCCTCTTCCCTTGGAGGGGAGAAGCGGCTCTGCATGGCTGCTTCAGAGCTCCTGGCCTGCAGATCACAGGAGGACGAAGCAACCATTCTGAGAGGTAATCACTCTTACTTTAACCTGTTTAGATCTGTATTGCTGTCTAGGGTGGAGGTCCTGGGGTGCGTGACCAGCTTGCCAGAGCATGTAGAAGCTTCAGAGAGGGCAGCCAACTAATAGCTCTGGCAGCTGTAAAAACCCCAGTGATTTGGGACAAAGCTCTCCTCTCTGGAAACAGAGTTCTACTGTAGTAAAAAGCTCAAGCTAAGTAACTGGGTGGCAACATGAGCAAGCAAAGGAAGCAAAGCAAGCACAGAAACCTGACTTTAGACTCCTATTTTGCAGACAAAAAGGATCAAAGCATGGAAAAGGAGGAAGACAATGAAGTCAGAACTCCTGTACCAAAAGCTTCCAAGAAAAATATGAACTGATTACAGACCACAGAGGAGCTTAAGAAGGATTTTGAAAACCAAATAGGAGAAGTGGAGGAAAAACTGGGAAGAGAAATGAGAATGATTGCATCTTGCAGAAAATCATGAAAAATGAGTCAACAAACTGACTGAAGAAAATAACACCTTAAAAAACAGACTAAATCAAATGGCAAAAGAGGCCCAAAAAGCCAATGGGGAGAAGGCTTAAAAAGCCTAATTTGCCAGATGGAAAAAGGAATCTCAAAGGCTCACTGAAGAGAATCATTCTTTCAGAATTAGACTGGAGCAAATGGAAGCTAGTGACTTTAAGAGAAATCAATATACTGTTAAACAGATCCAAACAAATGAAAAAATAGAAGGCAATGTGAAATATCTCACTGGAAAAACCACTGACCTGGGAAACAGATCCAGGAGAAATAATCTGATAATTATTGGACTACCTGAAAGCCATGACCAAAAAAAGAACCTAGAAATCATCCTTCAAGAAATTCTCAAGGAAAAATGCCCTGATGTTTTAGAACCAGAGGGCAAAATAGAGGTTGAAAGAATCCACCAATCACCTCTGGAAAAAGATCCCAAAAAGAAAACTCCTAGGAATATTCTGGAGTTCCCAGATCAAGGAGAAAATATTACAAGCAGCCAAGAAGAAACAATTTGAAAATTGTGGAAACACAATCAGGATAACACAGGACATGGCAGCTTCTACACTGAAGAATCGAAGGGCTTGGAATATGATATTCTGGAGGTAAAAGGAGCTGGGATTAAAACCAAGAGCCTCCTACCCAGCAAAACTGAGTATCATGTTTCAGGAGATATATGGTCATTCAATGAAATAGAGGACTTTCAAGCATTCTGGATGAAAAAACCAGAGTTGAATAGAAAATGTGACATTCAGATACAAGAAACATGAGAAGGTTAAACAAGGAAAAGAAATCATAAAGAACTTATCAAAGTTGAACTATTTATATTCCTCCATGGAAAAATGATAATTTTAACTTATGAAACTTTTCTCAGTATAAGAATAATTAAAGGGAATAGAAATGTGTGTATATCTATAGGTATAGATATACACAGAGATTTTTATATACATATATGTATATATAGGAGTGTATAAGGGCATATGAAAACATATGTGAGTGTGTGTGCATATCTGTGCACAGGTATACATAGATAGAGGGCACAGGACCAATTGAATAGGAAGGGATGATACTTAAAAGGTGAAATTGAGAGGTGAGAGAGGAATATAATGAGAGGAGATGAGGAGAGACAGAATGGGGTAAATTATCTCATATAGAAGAGGCAAGGGAAAACTGTTACAATGGAGGGGAAGAACAGAAAGGCAAAAGGGAATGGGTCAACCTTACTGTCGTTGAATTTGGATTAAGGAGGGAATGACACACACATAGGGTATCTCATCCTATAGGAGAGTAGGGAGGAAGGGGATGAGAGGGGGGATGATGGAAGGAGGGCAGGCAGGTTGGGGGGAGGGAAGTTGGAAGCATACATACACTTTTGAAAAGGGACAGGGTCAAAGTAGAGCATAGAACAAGTGGGGGATGGGATAGGATGGAAGGAAATATAGTCAATCTTTCACAATATATCCACTATGGAAATATTTTGCATAACGACACATGTACAACCTATATTGAATTACTTATCTTCTCAGTAAAGGTGGGTGACAAGGGAGGAAACGAATCTGGAATCCAAAGTTTTAAAATCAAATGTTAAAATGTGTGTGTGTGTGTGTGTGTGTGTGTGTATCTATATCTATCTATCTATCTATCTATCTATCTATCTATCTATCTATCTATCTATCTATCTGTATATCTATATATCTCTATATACACACATACATATGATATATATTAATAAAATATATATACATATATACAAAACAAAAAAATACAATGTATATAGAAAATAAAATATATCTAGCTCTATGTGTATATATGTGTATATCTATATTTTATTATAATATAATATATATAAACATATTATGTTTTATTTCTTTATAAAGAAATAAAACATGCAACTGGGAAGGAAGATATAAAGGAATGGGGTAAAGAGATCCATCTTGCCGTGCTGGAAAGTTGGAGGGGGGGACGGGGATATAGGAGAGAGCAGATTGGGGGAGGGGGTATACAGTGGGATCACTGTTTTGGCATAGTGGGTAGAGGAAAGCCGGGGAGAAAATTTGTAACTCAAAATCTTGTGGAAATAAATGATACAAACTAAAAATAAACATAAAATTTAATTTTAAAAAAATGTTATACTGGAAGAAAAAGGAGGGAAAGGAACTTTACTTGAGGATGGATCAGATAATAATTGATCAGAGAAAGAAGAAAAAGCTGCTCAATTCACATTTTGCTTATTCTTTCCTTGCCAAGGAAAAGGAGAACAACAGAAACAGTAGTTCTCAAAATAAGAAGGTAGCAAAAGAACACCCAGCTGCCCTTAATTAATTCAAGTCACTTGGCCTAGATGAATTTACAGGGTACATTATAGTGGGGTTCCTGAGTAGGTCTTTTTGTAATGCCACTAAATTGCCTTTAAATTTTCAAGTTCTGTGATTATCACTTTGTAGGGAAAAAAACTTAATATTTATAATTATATATGCTTCCATGTTTCCATTTGAATTTTTTTAAAATAACTATCCCTCTCTACTTTTGAATTGCATTATAGACGGCTAGCTTATGAAACAAATTATTTCTAAAAAACAGATACTGAGTCACACCTCTTGAAATCTCAACATAAAATCATTCATATTATTCACTTGGTTAATGGTAAAAAAGAAAAATCTCATGGCACTTTAACTTAAGGTATCTTATAAACAATACTTTAATTAGCCGGTCACCAAGGCTTTAGATCACCGAGAGAAAATGCAGCTCTACTCCTATGATGTTTCACATGACCTCTGATCACTTTAAATACATGTGGAACACCGGACATGTGCGATGCCATATCTTTTAACAAAAGGGAGCACAGAAACTAAATACAAAATAACTAAATACTTGTACTTACATATTCAGGTTTTAACTTCTTGTCTCCTCCTCTCACAGCCACCTTTTCTAGTTTATCTATTATGGGCATTATCATTTCCTCATCTTTAAGTCGAAGCTCTTCATGTATTATTTCTATATCTCGAACAGGATCTACACTTCCTTCAATGTGAGTAATGTCATCATCTTCAAATGATCCTAAAACACATCAAAGAGCAAAGAAATAGAGCTTACAAGTGATATACAACAAAATAAGAATAACTATAAATGTAAATTCTTTGCAAGTCAATCACAACTATACTTAGTATTCTGAATTCTATTTTGATTCATGATATATTTTATCCCAATTTAGCATTACTATGTATAAGCTATAAACAAAGTACATGCAAACAAGTGAGTTTAGCAAGTAAAAAACTGATTCAAATAGATAAAACCATAAACTTTAAAATGAGAATTTTACTAAGTCATAGGAATATTGTTCCACATTTTGAACGTTAAAACATCTCAAGTTCCAGCAAGGAATTCTGAAGTTCTGAACTGTACTGTTAAGGTTTCCAAGGAAAACAGGTTTTGGGGAATAGGGATGGGGGAAGGAGACAAGGTCTGAAATCATCTGGCAGACCTCTTCTCTGCTTCAATCTACTTTATCACTGTGGTTCTGACGGTGATTAGATAATGAACCACTCAGACACACAATTTACACAGCAGCTAATTTCATCGGTCTGATTTGAGGGTATGGTTTTTAGGGGGCTATCAAAGAAGCAGATGAAGGTGCATTTGTCATATATGAGTGACAACCATTCACACCATATGAACAAAATGGTACTGGCCCTTATTAGGAACACATGCTATTATCACATATTTAAAGTGCAGTTGAAGCCATAATTTCAAATTGCCAACTGGAAACATAAGGGTAAAACAACCAGATATTACTGAAGCATGTGTACTGACTTTATGCCCCAGTGAAGACATAATGTGGCAACATAATTCAACTAGGATTTTCTCAAATTACCAGATAAAGAACAGTATCCTAAAATGAACAAATAAGAATTATTTTAAACAGAAAGTAGTAATAGAGAGACAAATATAATAAATTCATACATAAATTTCACAGGAATAATGACCAGCACAAAATAAGATTTAATATTTAAACAGCATTTTAAAAACAAAGCTTCATTTCTTTGGGATACTGTTATTATTGTAGGATGATTAAATGTCATATAAAATCGTTAGCATTTTTTACTCTCAAAACACTAAATAATAAAATATTCCCCACACATGTTTGAAATAATACTTGAATATTTCTATAAATGGACAAATGTGGGCAGTTTTCCTCTCAACTTGGAATTATTCAGTCCACCAATACATAATTATTTAAGATAATCAGGTGCAATTTTAGTTAGACTGGCTTGCGAATGATATAAGTTAATATTAAACAAAAAATTTAGACACTACTTTAAAAAAAAGAGTGAGAGGAGGGAAATGTAGGCAAGGTAAAAGTAGAGAAAGAATTTGCCTTTTACTTTCTTAAAGTCTCATTAGTAGGCTCTGACAAATATGCCTCATAATAGATAGAAAGCTGGCCTAAGAGTCAGAAGACATAAGATAAAGTCCCGTCTCTGACATACACTGGCCGTATTACATACATATACATACCCTGGATTCATAAATTAACCTCTCAGAGAAAATTGGTTTGTTCAGATTTTATCCCAGAATGAAACAAAATGAGAAATCCAAATGAGTGATTGTTCTATTCCTTAACCACACAACAGACCTCTAAACCTAGCTTCCTATTCCTGAAAATGTATGCCTCGGTTCACAAAGGAAAAAAAGGCAAAAGAAAGTGGATAGTCAAATACAGCTAGCACCACTATTCTTCAAATTCAAGGGATAGTCTAACTTCAACGGATTAAGGACCTTTAATGGGTAAGAATCATATTCCAGTCCAAGAGATCAGTGATTACACCCTTCCCATGATCACACCAACTCTGAAGCACTGAAGATTTCCAAACCCCCAGAAGAGCTCTGAAAACATCAGTATTAAAAAAGTCTGAAGCTTGAGACAATCATACACAGAAAGCCCAACATTAACAAAAAGTTCAAAATCAAGAAATATGGTAGAAAAATAAGGAAACAACAAAAAAGAAACTGATCATAAAAATTTATGCTGGTGAAAGGGAAGATAAAAGACACAAACTCAGAAGACAATGAAGTCAAAACAGCTACAAGCAAAACCTTAAAGAAAAGTATGAATTGGACAAGTATGAGAAGAATTCCTAAAAGAGCTAAAAAATTATTTCCAAAATAAAAGTGGTAGAGAAAAAATAGATAATAAGAGCAAAAGTAGAAAATTATGAAAAAATAATTAAAATCTTGAGAGAAGAGGCACAAAAAATACTGAAGAAAGTAACACCTTAAAAAAATCTGAACTGGTGAAATGGAAAAAGAGGTAGAAAAGCTCACTGAAGAAAATAATCCTTTAAAAATTAGAATAGAGACTTGTCAGAACTGTGGATAAGGGAAGAATTCATGACCACACAAGAGACAGAGAGCATTATCAGATGTAAAATGGATGATTTTCATTACACTAAATGAAAAGGATTTTGCACAAACAAAACCAATGCAGCCAAGATTAGAAGGAAAGCAGGAAACTGGAGGTTAAAAAAATTTTGACCATAAGTTTCTCTGACAAAGTAATAATTTCTCAAACATATAGAGAAATGAGTCAAACTGATAAGAATACAAGTCATTTCCCAATTGATAAATGGTCAAAAAATAGGAACTTTTTCAGAAGTAGTAATCAAAGCTATCCATAGTCATATAAAAAATGCTCTAAATAATTATTGATTAGAGAATACAGATTAAAACCATTCTGAGGTACCACTTCACATCTATCAGATTGGCTAATGTGACAGAAAAGGAAAACAACAAATGCTGGAGGGGACGTGGAAAATTGAATGCACTGTTGGCAAAATTGTGAACTGATCTAACCAACTTGGAGAACAATCAGGAATTATGCCCAAAGGATTGTAAAAACTGCAAACCTCTTGACCTAGCAATACCACTACTAGATCTACACTCCAAAGACAGAAAAAAAAAAAAAAAAGGAAAAGGGTCTTATACATATAACAATATTTATAGCAACTCTTTTTGTGGTAGCAAAGAATTGAAAAATGAAGGGATACCCATCAACTGGGGAATAACTGAACAAACTGTGGTATACGATTGTGATGGAATACTATTATGCTATAAGAAATGGCAAGCAGGATGTATTCAGAAAAATCTGTGAAAACTTACGTGAACTGATACAAAGTGATGAGCAGAGACAAGGGATCATTGTACACACAGTGACAGCAATAGAGACACACACACACACACACACACACACACACACACACACACAATAATCAACTGTGAAACAACTTAGCTTTTCTCAGCAATACAATGATCCTAAACAGTTCTGACTAACTTATGATGAAAAATCCACCCCCAAAGAAAGAACTGATGGAGTCTGAATATAAAACAAAGCATATTTTAAAAAATTTTCTTTATTTTTCTGGGTTTGTTTTTCCCTTTTTTTGTCTGTGTTCTTTCTTTTGCAACAGGGCTAATATAAAAATGTTTTGCATGACTACACATGGGGGAAGGGAGGGAACGAGAGAGGGAATTGGAAATAGAAAATTATTTTTAAAAAAGAATACTAAAAGTTGTTTTACATGTAATTGAGAAAAAATAAAAGAAAAACATTCAAAAGATGAAAAATAGAATTGAACAAGTGGAAGCTAATGACTCCATGAGACATCAAGGAACAATAAAACAAAGTCAAAAGAATGAAAAAAAAATAGAAGAAAATATGAAATATCTCACTGGAACAACTGACCCAGAAAACAGATTATGAAGAGATAATTTAAGAATTATTGAATTACCTGAATGCCAAGAACAAAGAAAGAACCTACACATTATATGTCCGGAAATTATCAAGTAAAACTGTTTAGATGGACTAGATCAAGAAGGTAAAAAAGAAATAGAAAGACTCTACTGATCATCACCTAAAGGAGATCCCCAAAGAAAAACTCTCAGGAATATTATAGCCAATTTCCAGAACTCCCAAGGAAAAGAGAAAATACTTCAAGCAGTCAGAAAACATCCATTCAAATACAATGGAGCCAGTCAGGACCACAAAAGATCTCGCAGCTACCACATTAAAGAAGCAGAGGGCTTGGAAAATAGATATATTAGTGAATTTGGTGGAGCTATTAATTGCCAGTCATTCTGAAAAGCAATTTGCATCTATGCACAGTAAGTTATCAAACTCTGAATACCCTCTGACCCTGCTATACCACTATTAAGCTTATGCTTATATACTGAAAGAAGTAAGAAAAAAAAAAAAAAGGAGGGGAGTGTTAAGGGAACAAGAATTTGTTAAACACCCGCTAAATGCTAGAACAATGGACCATATCTGCTGAGGTGAAATTTCAATGTAAGAAATATGGGGAGATGGGGGCGGCTAGGTGGCGCAGTGAATAGAGTGCCGGCCCTGGAATCAGAAGGACCTGAGTTCGGAGCCGGCCTCCGACCCTTAATCCGCACAAACAAAAACCTAGCCGCACAAACAAAAACCTAGCCGTGTAACCTTGGGCAAGTTACTTAACCCCAATTGCCCTAAAGGGGCGACTAGGTGGAGCAGTGAGTAAGAGCGCCAGCCTCGGAGTTGGGATGACCCGAGATCAGATCCGGCCTCAGAAAATGAGCACCCACGCATAAATAATGACTAGCCATGTAACCTTGAGCAAGTTACTTAACCCCAATTGCTTTAAAAAAAAAAATATGGGGAGATGGCTGGACAACACTTCAAATGACAGATTTCAGGCCACTGCACATTCACTGAGTAAATAGTAAGACAGCCTATAATGCTAATTCCATTTTAGGTTGCATTAAAACAAAACATTAAAACAAAACCCACTGGTACTGTGCCTTGGTCAGAAGGTAATAAGAACACTGTATAGTTCTGGCTGCTACATACTAGAGATATTATTGACAAGCCTGTCTAGAGAAAGAGGATGTAACAAAAAGGACGTAACAGTGAACGGATTGAAGGCCATGCCATATGAAAATCAGTTGAAGAAAGCATAGGTGTTTAACCTGGAATGGAGAAGGCTTAGATCCTCAGATATGACAGCTATCCTCAAGTATCCGAAAGGTGTTATATGGAAAAGGTACTAAGTCTTGTTCTCCTAGGCCCATACCTAGGTACATTCCTAGAACATGGAATAAAAAGTGGAACTTCCGTAAGTCAATTTAGGCCCTTTGTAGAGAGAATTATTTTAATGATTAGAGCTGTCTGACAAATGGGGTATCCTGAGATTTTCTATCCACTGAAGGTCTTCAAGGACAGACAAGGTAACTGTCAGGAAATTTGTAGAAGAGTCCTATTATAGCCTGCATGTCTTTTGGGATCCCTTTCTATTATGTAAATTTGTGTTCTTAAACCTTTCCCAGATATATTTCCAAGTAAGTTGCTGCTACCAGGAAGCACCCTTAGTAGACCTTCTAGAGAGAAAGGAAGCTAAAACCACTTTACATGATGGGATGTATAAATGTCTATATAAAAATACAACGAAATTGTTTTTATTAGTTAGGAGAGAACTAATTTTATTGAAGTATATAGTTTTCTTAAATTCCCAACAATAAAGAGAGTTCAGCTAGTAGTATTCCTTCCCCATCTCCAGTAATTACAAAGCTGTGGGTAAACTAAAACTAGCTCTTCTCTGAAAAATGCTAGAGGCCACTTACTTAACTTAATTTCTCTCCTCACAAATTCTTCTCCATTGTATATGTGGGAAAAGTTATCAAGATCAGACTATTACATACCATGGAAATAATTATTTTATGTAGTTGTTAGTAAAAAGAAAATGTAAGCTCTGAACTAAAATAAGCCACATTACAGGAAGACCCAAAGCAAAATCTAATTTCACATTCAGCAAAAACAATACATTCGTCTGGCTGAATTAAATAAAATTAACTTTCAATTAAGTAACCCCATCTTTTCAATCTTTAAAGATTTATCAAGAATTGATAGCTCCCACTTCCTTCCAGCCATGATATCATTCAATTTTTTAAAAAAAAAAGTTAAATCTGATTGCCAATTCATATTACAGTCATAAGTTCTATCAATATAAAAAAGGTAATTCCTTAGCTTAGTTTTTATGGCACTGCATAGAATACGTTCATATTGACTTCCCCCCCTTCCCCCTTAAATTTGTGACTCTCCAAATCTAATAAGAGACTGGGAGTTTATTGTCACTATCCAAATATACATTTACTTTCTAGCTTTAAAATTTGGTTCCTCAAGTAAAACTTGTTTTCTCTTTGACCATAAAAGAAATTTCAATTTATTTACACACATATGTATATACATAATCATGTAAAGTGGTTCTAGTTCCCTTTTTCTCTTTCTACAAAGTCTACCAAGATTTGTAAATGATTTTCACATTCCATAACTTACACTGCAATAAACTGAATACTACATTTTAAAGTATTTTTGCTTAAGTACAATATGCAAAAGAAAACATTTTAACTTCTTTTTCATGTTAATGATAAGTTCTCTAAAGAGAACAGGAAGTTAAAAAAAATTCTGGGACAGAAAAGGGGGAAGGGGGAGAAATTCATTGACAAAACTAAGCTGATAAAGCAAATGATTAAGTAATGGCTTACATTTCCAAGCCTTGGCAATTTGAGAAAAATGAAAAGGGTTGCTTTGGTCTAATTTTAATGACTTTAAATGAATACATTTATAAGACTTTGGGGAAAATAAATATTTTGCAAACATTATGAAATATAAATGGCTAGTCTATGATGTAAATTTGTTTTTATCAAGTACTGCAACAGTATAAAATGAATCAAAGCACTGGCAGTTTCTGCTTCCCTATTTTTCATTTAGATAAGCTACTCAATGAAAACATAGCCTTAAATCACATTTTGATTTTATTAGTATTGTGAAATTAAAAAACAGACATGTAAACATATAAATATATGTACATACAGTACCCTGAAGTAAATCAGCATATCTGAAAATTAACTTTTCACAATAATTGGGAAATGCCAGTTTGGATAATTCAGGCTAGAATGATATACAAGCAGAAGATCCAACACTTACCTGCTTGATTTTTTTTAAAGTGTGAATCTTCCTCCAGAACTAAAATCTGCTCTAAGAAGATAACTGCAACACTCATTTGCAAGATAATTTGACAATCTTTTGTCATATTAAAAAATTTAAGAAAAGAAATGTGAACCATGGCTGACTTCAAGGGTCTCAAACTAAAATGAAAGAAATTATAAGTGTCTCAGGAAGGACCATTACACAAAGTAATTGACATAGGGAAGCAATCAAGTAATACCACAAACTAACAATATTATCACTCGAGACAAACAATATGATTATTTAATATTAAAAGAGTAATAAAACGGATCAGTTCTGTTCTGAGAAACTATAAATAACTTTTCTAATCAAACAAATCTTTATCTTCTGTTCTGCCTCCCATTAACCCAGAAATAATGAATTAACAATATAAAAATAGTAGACTGGAGGTAGGACAAATCAAAATACAGGAATGAGGGATAGAAAGAGACCAGAGAAAGACAAAAATGCATCTTTACGCAGATTGTATTAGTTAGCGCTCCCTGCTCCCTGCTCTCCCCCTACATTCTCAGCCTTGAATGCCAAAATCTGAAGAAACTGCATTTATCACTAGAATACTATGCAAAAGTCTAGCCTTACTAGTACTCGAGGAAATTAGCAACTGATATTGCATACAATTGTGGCAGCTTCTAGATAC
The DNA here is from genome assembly GCA_011680675.1 of Gymnobelideus leadbeateri. Lineage (NCBI taxonomy): Eukaryota > Metazoa > Chordata > Mammalia > Diprotodontia > Petauridae > Gymnobelideus > Gymnobelideus leadbeateri. Next base: position 36,105 of record WOXC01004132.1, read on the forward strand.
AGAATAACCTACCTTTTAATGTACAGTTCTACTATAAAATGAGATATACAATTCTAAAAATCACCACAATAAACAAAGACCACACAAAAACCACACAGCTTAAATGGAGTTATGAGTACATTTTCATCAAGTTATTTCTTTTATCTTTGTGGCATTGTCTCTGATGGTCTGCACTGTAGATTCCTTTATGCCAGTTACTTCGACAATATCACATGTTCTCTCTTATTTCAAAACACTTTATTATCTCAAGCTTCTCCTCAATATGTAAAGCTTTCCTTTGGCATTTTTGAACCACGATGTTTATAAACGTTTGAGACATTGAATGAATTTTTTGTATTAAAAAAATTTCAAAAATTGGAAGGAACAGAAGAAGATAACCTTGTATGATAACACACTATGAAATGAGGTAGCTGACAGATGGTGGAGGGGTATGTATACATGCATTTCATGTGGCCATATGGCTTGGTTCAGCTGAGTATAGTCTTTTGCACTCGATTAGAGTTTCTTGAAGACAAAGGTGTGCAAAGAAAGAAAGAAAGAAAGAAAGAAAGAAAGAAAGAAAGAAAGAAAGAAAGAAAGAAAGAAAGAAAGAAAGAAAGAAAGAAAAATTTGCATTATGTTCCAATTGTTCCCTAATATGTCATTCATGTTGGAACAAACTTATGTTTTCAAAAGAAGCACTGCAATAGAAGTAACTATATTCAGCAATAGGAAACAGCATAAGTTACCCATACAGTACCTACATTATAGATAATTAAACACAGGTACCATTAAGGAGTCCTTAAAGTCACTTAAAAGTTATGAATTAAAATCCAAATTCAACACCTGTACTTAATTATATTCAATTACTCAAGGATTTTTACATTTTTACTAGTTGCAACATATCAACTATCGCCAAGAACAGGGAAAAGGAATAATCTAATGAGACTAAGTTTTCATATCTCAATAGGACTCTCATTAATCGCTATTTATATACAAAAAGTATTATCAGTATGTCTATGTATATGAATTATGTGTGCATAAGTATGTATGTATATATGTATGTATGTGTGTATATACATACATATATACATATATATATACACACACACACATATATATATATATATAGTGTGTGTGTCCATATATGAAAGAAAGTATGGAAAGCAGATTTTGTCAATGCTATCATGAACCTTTGTGTAGTAAGGAAAATTGTACCTATACTCAACTCAGTTGCAAAGTCTTATTGATTACTTTTACATTGTGTCTTTCATCCACTCCCCTCCTTTTCCATTCCTATCAACCAAAGGACACATTCAGCTTCTGCTTAAAGACCTCAACTGAGAAACTTAACAGCAAATATTTTTTAAGTTCTCTCCCTTCTAATGTTAAATATATTGATACTATTTATGCAGAATCTTTTCCATTTTAATTAACAAAAAATTATCTAGTTCATCTTTTGTTATCCTCTCTGTCCCTTACTTGGTCATGAACTGTTCCACTACCCACAACTGTGAAAGACGACTTCTTCTTAACTTCTCTAATTTTTTATAATGCAATCCTTTATATCCATGTCATATCTCCCCTGGAGCTCATTATGGTATATGGTGAGGGATCTTGGTCTAAACTCAATTAAGGCAATCGCATTATATTGTTCCAAAGACTTGGAAATGAAGGGAAATGTAGGGGGGAAAGAACAGAAGAAAGTTCTAAAGGAGAAAAGAAAAAGTATCATAGCTCCAAAATTAAAGTGTTGAACATATTTTTAAATGCAAGACACATACATGATAATGGTTTTATTCTTCTTTTTCTGTTTTATCTACATGGAAATACTAATGTTGGCTGGTGATTATTAATTTTAGAATCAAAAAATTTACATTTTAAAGATAAAGACATTGAGGCTCCAAAAGGTAAAGGGATTTATGTAAAGAATTTCACAAATGTTAAAGCATTATATAAATGTGAGTTATCACTTTTACTACATAACAACTTAAGGTTTTGCCTTCAATTGTTTTTGACTGTTTTGTGAAACAGTGCCAATCACAGTGTTTTGTCATTCCCTCATGTAATGCTAATAAAAGGAGCTCTAAACTTCTATTGCCTTTCCTTGCCATAAATATCTCTGCCAAATAGAGAGAAATATAAGCATATGTCTCTCTAAGGTGGTTTCTGGATTACTTGGGCTTTCTCTTTGTGGCTAATGCTGCACTGATTAAACTTCTCTAAAAAATAGTGAAATAGTAATAAAGTTCATGTTTAAAATACAGGATGACCTCATTACTACCTTGTTAAACTTAAGACTTTTTAGGATACCCTATGTTTGACCATCATTATTATGCAAAATTATATTAACTTTGCTGTCCTCCTCTGTACCCATATTCAAATTAAATTTCAAGGGTCATATTGATAGGTATTTCTTCATCTTTAACAGGTGGCATATAAGCTATAATTAGCTCTAGGATCTCACACCACTACCACTGCACCCTGTCACTGTTTTTACCTTACCTTAATGTACAGTAAGAAGTTGAGTCCCTGAAAAGTTACCTTTTTTTAGATCTCTTGACATTGCACTGTAATCAGTGGAACACACAAGGGCTACTCACTATAGGATCAAAGATCTAAATCCTCATTTTATTTTTTAAAAAAGGGGAGGGGGCATCCAGGCAGGTTAAGTGACTTGGCCACAGTCACTTACTTAAGTAAGAGTTAGGTGGGATTTGAATCCAAGTACTCTGATTTTTGACTCAACGCTTTTCCCATGGATTTCGTGATGCTGCAATAAGAAGGCTTCTTGGAGACAGAAGTGAGGTATGTACTTTAGCCACTGAAGCTGGAAGAAAAACAAAATACCAGAGCCACAAAATGGTGAACAAAGGACCTCCTCTTCCAGTGAATAATGTATGGTACAAATTCAATGAGGGATGGGGCTGCCAATTTAAGACTCTAATCTGTTATCCTTCCAGGGAGGAATGCAATATGCTGGGTTGGTACTCTGACTAAATGAGCTAAGAAAAAAAGACTCACCAGAATGCTTCTGGGTTATGCTGAGAGTTAAACTCTTTTCCTTCCACCGCACTTCCTATAAACCTAGTAGGAACAGGTTTTTCCTTTTTTCTATATTAGTTCCTTTATACCTAATTCAGTTTCCTCTTCTGAGACTGAATTAAGATCACCTCTCTCTTTAGCATTTTGTTACTTATGATACTTTGTATATTTTAAGATAATACTCAATTTTTTAATGTTCTTAGTTTTGTTGTTGTTAGCCTGAGTAGAGGCTATGATCATTTTTTAAATTTCTTTTGGTTTTGCTGTGACTTCAGTTTCTTTCATTTCTATTCTGTCTATTTACTATTTGTTCTCTTCACTTTAATAAAGTTGATTAACCAGCTTTTAATTTTATGAACTCTATAATACTTTTGATTTCCAGTGTATCTTTTCCAATTTTTGAGATTTCTTTCACGCTAATTTTAGATTTTTTTGTTTGTTTTTCATTTGCTGGGTTATTATGCTTTTTACAAAATTATTATTTAGGTCATTAGGTTTGTCTCTCAAATGAGAATGATCCTTTTTTATTTGAAAAAGGTGCTTGTGGATTATCACTAATCCTGGATTACCTATCCACTATGGCAAAGAAGATGCACTGGCCCTATCCTGTATACCCTAACCCTTCATTATATCTTTAATGTACTAATGAGCCACTGACATTTTTAAAAATTTTATTAATGTATAAAAATTTATCGTTTCTATTCTCCAAAATAAAGTAATAAAAAATAAGATGAAATAAAAATAAAACCTTCAAAACAATTAAGCACAGTCCAACAAAATAAAATGTCCACATTGGCCACATCCTAAAATGTATGTTTCATTCTGGATTTAAGCCCATCACTTCCACTATTATAAGATGTATAGCATGCTTCACCTTTAGTCTTCTGTCATGGCGATCTATCACTGTATTGATCAAAGTTGTATCACTACAATCTATTACCCTAATTCTGTTCACTTCACTATGTATCAATAAAGATCTTCCCAATTTCCTCTGAAACTTTAAATTTCTTAATTTCTTCATATTCTTTTTTTTTAAACAAATACTTTATTAACTTCTGTTTTACATCATTCATTTCCACCAGATTTTGAGTTACAATCATTTTCCCCCCATTATTCCCCTACCCAACCTCCCAGAATAGCAGTCCCACAAGATATCGCTTCCTCCAATCTGCTCTCTCCCATACCTTCTCCCATACCCCCATCGACTTTTCCATTAGAGGAAGATGAATCTTTGTGTCCCAATGCCTGCACATCTTATCTCCCAATTATAGGCAAAAGAGTATTAATAATAGTATTTATATATATATTTGAAACATTTAATGTTACTACCTTGAATTTCAGATCCATTTCCTTCCTCCCTTGTCACCCATTCCTTCTTGGGATATAAGTAATTCAGTATATGTTGTACATGTCTAGCTATGCAAAACATTATCATAGTAGATATATTGTACAAGGCTGCTTATAATTCCCTCCCACTCATCCCACCCCCCACCTGGTCCATCCCCTACATGATCCTGTCCCTCTTCTATAGTGGGTACTTCCAACCTCCCCTCACCCCAAGGGTGCCCTCCCATCCATCATCCCTCCTCTCATCCCCCTTCCCCCTATTCTGCTGCAGGTTGAGATATCCCATTTAGTATGTATGTCATTTTCTTCCTGAACCAAATTCAATGTGAATGTGGTTTTGCCTTTTTAGCCTTCCTTATTCTGCCCCTCCTTTGCACCCACTTCCCCTACATGAGATAGTTTACCCTACCATGTCTCTCCCCATCTCCTCTTGCCACTTTCCTCTCTCACCTCATAATTTCATCCCTTGAGTACTCTCCCTTCCCAACAAAATCAACCTATGCCCTCTATCCATATATAACTGTAACTATATACACACACATTCACATATGTATTCGTATGACCACACCCCCTTCTTCCATTATTTTCATAGTGGGAAAGATATCATCAGTCACAGATATTGCTTTTCCATATAGGAATGTAAATAGTTCAACTTTGATAAGTTCCTTTGATTTCTTTTCCCTGATTACCTTCTCAGGCATCTCTTCCTTCTTGTGTCTGGATGTCAAATTTTCTATTCAATTCTGGTTTTTTCCTCAAGAATGCTTGAAAGTCCTCTATTCCACTGAATGACCATATTTTCCCCTGAAACAAAATACTCAGTTTTGCTGGGTAGGTGACCTTGGGTTCATTCCCAGTTCTTTTGCCCTCTGGAATATCATATTCCATGCCCTTCGATCCCTCAGTGTAGAAGCTGCCAGGTCCTGGGCTATTCTGATTGTGTTTCTACAATATTGAAATTGTTTCTTCCTGGCCGCTTGTAGTATTTTCTCCTTGATCTGGGGATTCTGGAACCTGGCTATAATATTTCTGGGAGTTTTCTTTTTGGGATCTTTTTCAGGAGGTGATTGGTGGATTCTTTCAACCTCTATTTTGCCCTCTGGATCTAAAACATCAGGGCAGTTTTCCTTGAGAATTTCTTGAAGGGTGATTTCTAGGTTCTTTCTTTGATCATGGCTTTCAGGTAGTCCAATAATTTTTAAATTGTCTCTCCTGGATCTATTTTCCAGGTCAGTGGTTTTTCCCATGAGATATTTCACATTGCCTTCTAATCTTTCATTTGTTTGGATCTGCTTAACAGCATCTTGATTTCTCATAAAGTCATTAGCTTCCATTTGCTCCAGTCTAACTCTGAAGGAATGAATCTCCTCAGTGAACTTTTGAGATTCTTTTTCCATCTGGCAAATTCGACTTTTTAAGGCATTCTTCTCCTCATTGCCCTTTTGGGCCTCCTTTGCCATTTGAGTTAGTCTATTTTTTAAGGTGTTGTTTTCCTCAGTCAGGCTGTTGACCCTCATTTCATACTTTTCCTGCATCCTTCTCATTTCTCTTTCTAATTTTTCCTCCACTTCTCTTATTTGATTTTTAAAGTCCTTCTTAAGGTCCTCTATGGCCTGCAACCCACTCATGTTTTCCCCTGGGGCTTTTGGAGCAGGACTTCTGACCTCACAGTCCTTTTCCCGCTCTATGCCCCCAAAATAGGAGTCTAGGGTTGCATTTTTCTGTTTCCTTTGCCTTGGCATGTTGCCCCTTAATTGCTTGACTTTTGGGCTTGTTGCCACACTATGGCTTTAAGGCCAGCTAGAGGAATTTTCGTCCCGAACGTGTGGGGGGCAACTTCCGTTTCTGGCAAGCTGTAAACCCACCCACAACTTCCACCCTAGATCACAATCCAGATCCAGGGAGGTTAAAGCAAGAGCGATTACCCCCCAAGACTGATCGCTGGATCTCCCCACGATTTGTAGGCTGGGAGCCGGAAATGCCTCTGAAAACTACACAGTGGCGTGTCTCCTCAGCAGCTTCTAGCCCCCAGGGGAGGGAGCTGACGCATTCCCCAAATACAGGTCCCAAAGTCCATAGGACACTAACCTCTTACTTTGTCCTAGGCAAGTCTATGTTGATAATTCTGGCATCTCCACAGTTCCTGGTGTTCTGGGGTTCCTCCTGCCGGCTGCTGGCCCTGCCGCCCTGGGGCTAAAACCTCGGCTCACGTGGACCTGGGCTTGGCTCGGCTCCTGCGCTCTGCGCGCTGCCGGCTCCCAGACCACTGCGCTGGTCTTTCCTGCAGGGTGCTGGGCTGTCCTCAGCGGGAGGTTAGCTTCTCTGTGTCGTTCTGTGGGTGCTGGGGCTCCAGAAGATTTTCATAGTCCTTTTTTACATAGTTTGTGGAGAATCTGGGGGCAGAGAGGCTTGGACGAGCTGTTTCTACTCCGCCATCTTGGCTCCGCCCCCAATTTCTTCATATTCTAAAACATTTATGAACCATAAATTTATTTAGCCATTCCCCAATAAGTGGACAATCCCTTAATTTCCAATTTAGAGGTACTATGAAAAAAATTGCAATAAATATTTTGCACACCAGGGTTACTTTCCTTCCCCTTTGATATCTTTCCTGTATAGTTCTGTTATTATTGAGTTTAGGGGTATATAGAGTATAGGCAATCTAAACTTATTTCTAGTTTATTTTTCATTCCAATTCACAGTTCTAACAGTGCCCTTAGAGTACTTGATTTCTCATAGAATTTCCATCTGTCATTTCTCTTTTTGGACATCTTTGCTAATCTGATGGGTATAACGTAGAACTTCGGAGTTGTTTAATTTGCATCCATCAGTAATTTGTAACTTTTCTTCAGATAGCTACTGATAGACTGGCTTTCTATAAAAATTGTCTATTCATAACCTATCTTGGATATACCTTTATCAGAGAAAATTGCTGCAAAGATTTTTTCCTGTTTGTTCCATTTTCCTTCTGTTTTTAATAACACTAGTTTGACTTGTGTAAAAACAATCTAATTTTATATAGTCAAAATTTTTATCTTCTGAGAAGCTCCCTATCCATTGCTTCTTCATGACCTCTTTTCCTATCCATAGGTCAGAAAGATAATTTCTTCCTTGATCCTCTAATTCACGATGAAACATTTTTCTGTGTAAGTCATTTATCTGTTTGGAATTTATGTGGTCTATAGTATGAGGCATCAGCCTATACTTAATTCCTAGTTAATTGCTTTTCAGATTTCCTGGCAGTTTCTATCAAATGTATTGAGTCCTTACCCCAATAATTGGGGGTTTGACACCATGCGTACTACTTTATTCATTTGCTACGTTCTGTCCCTAATCTCTTCCACTGATATATTTCTCTTACATTAATCAATGTCAAACAGTTTCAATGATTAGTGCTTTGTAGTGTGGTTTGAGAGCTTGTAGTACTTGGCTAAATCCCTTTTTCTCTACTTTTTTTTTTTCATTACTTCCTTTAAGATATTTTGATACTGTGTTCTTCATATGAATTGTGTAATTATTTTTTCTAAATCTGTAAAATAATCCTTTGGACATTTGATTGGCATGGCAAAAATAATTAAGTTAATTTCCGTAGCACTGTAATCTTTATTATGCTGACTTAACCTTCCCAACAATTAACATTTTTCTAATTATTTAGTTATCTATGCAAAAAATGTTTTGAAGTTGGATTCAGAAAGTTCCTGGGTGTTTCAATAGGTTTTAAGATATTTTATATAGTTTGTAGCTATTTTGATGAGAATTTCTATATTTCTTCATGATGGATATTGTTGTTAACATAAAGGGAAGCCGATATATGTGGATTTATTTTATATCTTACAACTCTGCTAAATTGGTTTTCATTATGCTTTAGGGTATTCTAAGTAAGTCAAATCATTTGCAAAGAGTGATAATTTTGTTTCCTATTTGCCTATATTTACTCTCTCAATTTCTTTTTTCTTGTCTTATTGCTATAGCTAGGATATCTAGCATTAGATAAAACAGTAGCTGTGATACTAAGCATTCTTGCTTTTATCCTAGTCTTAATAAAATTGCCAGTATTCTATGAACTATGAATATCCTAAAAGGTAAACAGGTAACTATGAATAAATCTTTGTAACAAATTTTTCTGTTAAAGAAATATAAGTAATTGATTCAAATTATAAGAGTACAAGATGGATAGTCTTGGGAAATGATTCTTGGTTTTAGGCAGATATTTAATAAATTAAGGAAAGGTCTACCTTTTGGCATACTTTCTAGTATTTTAACAGAATAGATACTGGATTCTATTTTTTAAAAGCCTTTCCAACATCTACTATAATCACATGGTTTTTATTAAAAGATATTTAAAAAATTTTTGTATTTAGAATCTGCAGCATATCGAATCAACTCTGTATTTAACAAATAATAACTTGGTCATAATTTATTATCTTTCTAATAAGTTGCCATATCCTGTTTGCTAAAATTTTATTCAAAATTTTTGCATCTTTTAAATTTTTATTAATGTTACTTTTTAAAGGATATAATTTTTCATAATTGCTTTAACACCATCTCAGAAATGCTTGTCTCAGTCTTTCATACAATTACTGTTTCTGTATTTTTCTTTGACCCTCATTATTTAGAATTTCATCATTGGTGTCCATTTCAGTCTATGTCAGTTGCTTGTACTCCTTGAATTCTTTCTCTAGTGTTATGGATTATGTATGCTTAATTTGTTATTTGTGCCTTTTTACATTATTTGGGCACTTTTTAAACCCTTGAATACAAGGTCCATTTTTTGGAAATATGTAATGCAGTGCAAAGAAATATGTATATTCTTTAGTGGTCCCATTAGGAAGTCTCTATAAATAGTCATTTTGCTCTGATTTCTCCAATGATTTAGTCAACTATATTTTCCCTTTTTAAAAATCTTAGATTTATCCAATTCTAGGATAGGAAGATTAAATGCTCCTACTATGGCTGTGTTATAATATATGCCAATTTGAAATTCAGTTAATGATTCTTTTATAAATTCAGATCTAGAATATGTAAAGTTTGTATTGCTTCATTATTTTTACTTATCCCTTATTCCTAGAATAGTGCCTGGCATACTGAGTAGGAGGGTGATGTGATCAAACACTTATTTCAGGAAACCATTTAGTAGCTAAGTGAAGGTTAGTTTGGAATGGGGAGAGACATGAGTCAGGTAGACCCACTGCAATAGTCCAGGTGTAAGGTAATGAAAATGTACCCAGAGTGGCAGAATTGCCAAAAGAAAGAAAGAACATATTTGTGAGATTTTGGAAAGGTGAAATCAACAGGCCTTGGCAACAGACTGGATACAGGTGGAAAGAGATATTGAGGAGTACAAAATGGCACCTATGTAAATTGTGAACCTGGTAGACTAAGAGGACGCTGATGCTCTCCACAATAAAACTGAGCAGCAGGTAGGAGAGGGGGAGAGTTTAGAAGAGAAAGATAATGAGTTTCATTTTGGACATGTTGAGTCTTAAAATTTTTACTGCACATCTAGAGCTCAAGATGTCTAAAAGGCAGTTGGACATGAGAGCTTATAGATCAGCAGTGATTGGGGCAGGATATGTAGATTTGCAAACCATCAGCCTAGGGATGGCAATTAAATCCATTGGAGCTGATGAAATCACTAAAAGAGATAGTATAGAGAGAGACGAGAAGAGAGACAGAGAGAACGCTGCAGGACATCTATGGTTGGAAGGTGTGATCTAAATGAAAATGCAACAAAGAAGGAACAGTCACATAGATATGAAGAGAACCAGGAAAAAGTGGTGTCCTAGAAACTTAGAGAAGAGAGTAACAAGGTGATTAACAATATTAAAGTTTGCAGAAAGGTCAAGAAGGATAAGGAATGAGAAAAGGTTTCTGAAGGCAATCAAGAGATAATTGGTAACTTTGGACAGAATAGTTTTGATGGAATGATAAGGTCAGAAGCTGGTTTAAGGGGGTTAATAAGAAAGTCAGAGGAGAACATGCAGAAGAATCTACAAAGGACATTAAGGACATTAGCTACAAATGAGAGAAAAAAGATCAGGACAATAGTTAATGGGGATGGAAGAATCAAGTGGATCTTTTGAAGATCAGAGAGATATGAGCATATGTATAAGCAGTAGGGAAGGAGTCAACAGGCAGCAAGGGATTAAAAACAAGTGACAGAATGCTAAGGTCAGAGGTGGCAACTTGTTGGAGAAAATATGATGCAATGGGATCACTTGTACAGTTTGAGGAGTTAGCCTTGGTAAAAATTAAGACCACCTCTTCATCTGAGACAGGTGAAGAAGATAGTGGCAAGAGGCACATGAGGATAAAGGAACAGAAGGAATCAAAGGTAATTTGCAAATCTGGAGAATAATAAGAGAATAGTTATGCTATTCCCAAGAGTTGGCAAGTCCAGAAGGGATACCCACTGATAAGAAATTAGAGACCAAGCAAATTTGACAGAGTAGAAAGAATATAGCTCTGGTGTCAAAAGATATGGATTCAAACCCTACCTCTGATACTTAGTAAATGTGGGACTTGGGTAAGTTATTTAGCCTTCCTGAGTCTAAGTTTCCTTTTCTGCAAAATGAGAGGGGGTAAGCCACATGGTTTCTACTGTCCATCCCTAAAGAGCTCTAGATCTATGGTCCTAATTTTTTGTAGCTAAAAAAAACTGGACATCACATGAAAACAATAGTGAAATCAAGTATGAATTCTCAAATGTAGGTTATTGTATCCTTTAACAGACAGGATGGCAAACCTGAGATGCTAGACCCACATGTAGTTCTTTAGTTCTTTGCCTGTAGCTGTAGCCTGGTGATACAAGTGTGAAAAAAAATTTTTTCTTAGTATTAGGTATTCTGATAAACTAAAATTAATAAAATAGCCATACTCCTATTCAGTATAATTGATATAAAATAAAGTATAATTAAGCTATAAAATATAAAAAATAATTATTAAGATATAAAAACTTCCTGTTCTTCAATACTTTTGAGAACTTTATTAAGGGTACTCCATCCACCAAAGCAGATCACCATGCCTTTGATTCAACAAAAACCCTAGCTAAAACAGCTAGGTGGCATAGCAGACAGAGCACTGGAATCAGAATAAAGAAGACTCAAATTCAAATCCTGCATTTACAACCCATGTGACCCTGTACAAATCATTTAATTTATTCCAGGTGTCAGTTTCCTTCACCTGTAAGCTTAAACTTAATGGCTTGTAAGCTTCCTTCTAAATTTATGATCCTGAGATTTTTACTGATGCTAGGGGGAAAAGCATCACCCTGAGGCAAACTTGGTGATGTACCTTTCCAAATGTAGTTAAGGTGTTCTATTACTGGACTTCTACTTGAAATCATTACAGCTTGAGTGGAGGACCTAACAGATCTTATGTGCTATTGGCAAAGCCTTTGACAACCCAGGACCCAAATCCACACAGTGATGAAAATCTGGAGAATTTTGACAGTGGTTATAAAATATATGAGTACAATATTAAAAAGCTGGACAAAATTATTATAGTCACAAAAGAATTTCTGATTTCTACTCTTAGTCAAATATTCTAGAATGTATTTCCAAATCACTAATCCATTTTTTTAAGTCTGGGGCAGAGGAAGAAATAATAGTAAAGGATGTATGCCTACTTGGGATAATAAAGGCTAACAAAAGGAATATAGAGGATTTAACTAGATCTTAGACAATTCCAATAGAGGCAATTAAAGAAAAAATGTTTTGGCATGTTCAATATAAATAATGTTAAACCTTCACCACGGTCCCATTCTCAACTAGATGTGAACTCAAGAGTGTCCTTAAATTGTCCCACAAACAAGTAGAGTGTCACAAATGGCCTAACATTATCATTTTGCTAGCTGAAAGTCAAAAGTCTTGAATTCTAATCTCTCAGCTATATTACTAACACAGCAGAAAACAAAAGAAAATTTTACAAGGAAGCAAAGAAAAGATGGACAATTCTCAACACAACATGTATTATTTATCGTACAGGCTTTCTTGAAATGAAAATTTATTGTTACATATTTTGAATCCTCTCTTATGTCCTGCTGTGCACATGACATACTTTCTTTTCTTAGGATTTAAGTTTTGATATTTAAGTTTATGATATGTTTTTGTTTCTTTTTTCTATTCTGTATTTGTGTCCTGGCCCTTGAGTCTAAAAAAAAAAGAGTGGGGTAATCTATGTGAAAGTCCTTTAGCTCTAATATCTTAGCATGCCATGAATTTTCAAAAAGAAGAATCATACTTAGATATATTTATGACAGATATGAATATAAACAACTTATGTTGTATTCTCTGAGGCTCAGACACAAACCTGAACAAATTTAAATCCTAATCCTTGCCACCACCACCACCCCCAAACACCAATACCAAATTAGAAACTAAAAGGGTAATGTTTCTGAAGTTGCAACGCAAATATCTTTATTTCTTGAGATGTGTACATCTTGGATAAGTAACAAATACGGAATATTCTTTGCACTTCTTCCAGAGGGCTGTAAAATGAACCCTAATATACTCCCATACAGTGAAAACAGTCCTATATTTAGAGCTGTAGGACCAGGGTTCAAATACCAAGCATGCTACTTATTACAATCTGTAAACTTAAGCCTGTTTCATATTGAAGAAGGAGATGGTGGCCTCACTGGCTCACAAGGGTCCCTCCAGTTTGGGGTGGGGTGGGGGGGTTGTATGTATATGTATTTCTGTTCTCCTCTTTGGATAGGAGTAAATACCTGGAGCATAAAATAGGTAGTAAACAGATGGACCACAACAATAAATCAAAACAGACATAACCCCATTCTCATTCTAGCTTCCTAGTTCATCCCCCCCCAAAAAAAAACACATAGATGTTTTTTTCTGTCAAAGGATCACCTTCCAAATTTCATATAACATTTTATTTCAAACATCGAAAGATTTCTAGCACTGCTTATATGCTATACCTGTCAAGATCTGATGACTGTATGTTATGTATTCATCTGAACAGAACCACTACACTTAGTTACAGGCTATCATCAACCAATTCATTCTCTTGCTAAAATCAAGTCATCCAATTACTCCTTGACTAATCAAGGCTGTTTTGGCTTTTTCTTTTTTCAAAAGGTACTCAACAGCATAAACAGTTCACTTACAAGAAAAGGAAAGGGGCTAATCAGCAGAATTATTGTTTTGCTGCTACAATTTGCAGTATTTAAATTTAGTTGCTGATTGGACTGAAAGTTTTATGATATAGCATATGAAACTAGTTTAATACAAATGTGAAGCTATGTAAGCTGTATTGTTTTGTTCTAGCTACAGTGGCCACCTTGCAAGGTAAGAACACCTAAAATAACAAGTTTGAGTGTATTTTTCCTATATACTGCTTTTCAATTAAAAAAAATACAAAAGCTACTATTTTTGAATCATTTGAAAATTATTTGTAATATATAATCATATAATTTCTCTGGCTTTTCCATTTATAGTAATCATGGTTTTTTAATAACAATAAACCAAAGAAGTGATGGGTAACATCTGAAAAAGAAAGACCCACTCAAAACATATCTGCTATAAGTAAATAAGAGGTGGTGTCACATATAACAAATGCAATTTAGTGGCTACTGATAACTCAAGTGATTTCATCTATTATATGATTAATTATAGTGTCCATGTATACATAAAATGAGCTACATAAAAGTGAAATGTGGCAGGAGCCATCTATTTTTTCTTATTACTTATTAATAACTATTGATGATGGTTAACAGAATAATGAGCTTTAAATAAAACTTATAATTGCTCCCCTTTGAAGTACCATATTTCACTCAAAAAAAAAAAAGATCAAGTAAATATAAACTTTTCATGACACTCTATTCAGTTAAGGTTAAAAAGATGGAGGATAATTCTAATTGCGATTCTTTTGCTCTGAAACAGAGCTGGAAATCCCACAGTAATCCTAAGCCTGAATAGCAAGTCTTTTTATTTTACTTTAAAAGATGAAAATATGTTAAAAAAAAAAAAGTACTGAAATGAATGAGTTTTCTATTCATGATGCACTTCCATCTCCTGTGACACTATATATTAATGAAGTGACATTAGTTAAAAGAAAAAATTAACAAAATGTTAAGTCATGTATACATATATAACAAAAACATATGTAAATATACACATAGCATGGTATTCTGTACTGAGCTAAAAACAAAGAAACATTACAAATACCTCTATGATATATGGGCATGTTAATATTCTAAAAGGACTTAATTCTAATAATAAGAAAGAAAAAATGAGTACTACTACAATTGAAACCAACTAGGCTTAACTTTAAAAATCACAGTATTTATTTAATAAAAATCTATAAATATAGATAATGTATGCTGATCTTCAGGTAGGCAAATAAATTAAAAATCAAAATACATTAACTACCAAAAGAAACCTGATATTCTTTTAAGGATGAATATTTCTCAGTTAAAGTAGGCACACCTGCCAATGTCTTAAACATAAGTAAAATCAAGTACAAAAGTGATAAATCAAATGCCATGGTAGACTTGACTTCTGGAGACAGCATTTTTAGCCGTCTTTTGTGGCTTTGTTTGGCGCCACAGTCCTTTAAGTTTTGTCTTCATAAAGCCCTAACTAGTTGTAATCATTTGCAGCCTAATTGTGGACATTTATCTGCTTTTCTTATGCATAGAACATAGCTATTAAAGCTGAATGGTGATGGTGTGAAGTATAGGTTAAATTGGGTGAAATTAAAGCAAATTACTCTGGGATGTGGAAATCTGAAAATAGAAACCACCAATGATTTGCAACCCTCTTGATGATCAGCTTCACAGAACCCTAAACGACAAGAAAACTTACATATTTTAAAGTTAACTAGATTTTTTTAAATAATATGTATAAATGTATTTTTAACTACCTGCACCTCTCAGTAGCAGTATAAAGATTTTGTGTTACTTTTACTACAGTGATAAAAGATTCCTGTTTTCTATTCTAAAGAGTTCAATTTATTCTCTAAAATAAGTTTCCATTTAATTTATTTAAAATCAGGATTTAACTATTTTGAACATGATGTTCATATGTATGAACATTTAAAAAAATGAAGTGCAACATTAACTCTAAAAGAGTAGTAAATAGTATATTGCCAATATGATAGCATTTATACTCTCATAAACACCAATTATAATACTAAAATATAAAACAGTAATGACGTGAAAATGGAACATTTTATAAATAACCATATTCTGCAAAGGGGACAAAGAAAGGAGGAATAAATAAATTTTCAATGGAAATACTTGAAGTAATTGTGGCACCAACTATAAGAGATAACAGGTCTAAACCAAAAAATCTAATTCCTAGACCTTTGTATATGAATGATGGCATACATGAACATACACACAGAAACATCTTTTATAGTATACTGAACATAAGGTAAACAATGGGGAAAATTACAGAGAATACATACAATGTAGAGATGTGAAAATTAGATGGAATTTATTCTCACTTATCTTCATTTATCATTAAATCTCCAAACTCTGAGTCTTTGAGGAAAAGGAGATCTAATAATTTCTTTTAAATCTAGACCTATTCATTTATACCTGGCAGCCTCACAAAGTGGCATAAAATATTTCACTGTTCTTCCAAATGATCTTGTCATCTATTCTTCCAACAGAAATAGGGAACAACGAAATCATAATTTCCTCATTTATTTCCTTAGCAAATACTGGGCATTTAACTAAGTGCAAAGCACCATAGGGGAATGCAAAAATACAGTCCATGTTTCCTATAAACTTTTACTTTATTGACAAAGAAGCAGAACATGCTGGAAAGCATGATGTAAAGAAGTTTAATGACTGGCTGTGCTACTTAATACCACCTATGTTCACTCAGGCAAGTTACTTAATCACTCTGTCTCAGCTGCCTCATCTGTGAAATGAGAAATGTGGACAAAGACACTCTCTGAAAAACACTTCTTGCTTTAAATCTTAAATTTTTAGGGATTTGGTTTTGGTTTCTGGAGACCCAGGATGGACGTGAAGGGGTCATTCACAGAGCCCAATCTAAACTACTGAAAACAGATTCGACTTTACTCGATTTCAGTCTGGGTCAGTACACCTCTCACTGGGCAGCCTGATGGCTACCTGCTCCAGAGGACTCAATATCTTAATGCTAGATTCAGTGTGGACACACAATCTGCTGAGAACATGGCAGCTCCAAACTCCCAATCTCAACTGATTCATCAATTTCAACCTTTCATTAACAAGGACTACAGACTGTATGCCACTACAGACAGGTAAATCCTATAATTCCAGAAGCCCTAAAATACCCAAGATAAATTCAATTCAACAAAAATGTACTGAATGACAAAAAGAAACAAGAGTCTCTGACTTCAGAATAATCTAAGAAGGAAGAGAATCCTCAAAGCTAGAGGATCAAGAAAGATTTCTGGTAGAAAGTGACACCTAAGGTAAAATTTTAAATGAACCTGAAGATTCCAGAAGACCAAGGTAAAAGAGTAGCTCATTCCAGAAAAATAGGACTCTCTCTTCAAAAGCACAAGGACAGGAAATGGAATGGCAATCCTGAGAAAGAACAAGTAATTCAGTTTTCATGGAAAGCACAGCATATGAAAAGGAAAGATGTGAACTCTATCAGGGGAGAGAGATGGAGCTAGATTGCTAAGGACTAAATTCCAGGCTGAAGAATTTCTAATTTATCTTAGATATGATAAAAAGCCATTGAAAATTGAGCAAGGGAGTGATTTGTGGTCTTAAGAAGGTCAGATTTGTGTCTTAAGAAGATTATTTTGGCACCTCTGTGGAGGAGACAGAAGAGAATACAAATATTATAACCAGAGGAAAGATACTAATTAGGAGATCTTAAAGTAATGAAAGCCATGGAGAGAATGGTGAAGGTGTGAGAGAACTGTGTAGATACACCGGACTAATAAAAAATATATAAACAATGGGGGGGTGGGGAGGAGTTGTCAAGGATGACTCCGTGATTGCAAAGCAACCTGTCTGGAAAGAGCAGTGGTACTTTAATGGGGAAGATTTTCATTTTTGATCTGTTGAGAAAAAACCCAGAAGACCATCCATGTAGAGATTCCCAGAAGTCAGTCAAGTAAGCATTTATTAAGCACTTCCTATGTGCCAGACATTGTGCTAATTGTTATGAGATCCAAAGAAAGGCAAAACAGTAGTTGCCTTCAAGGAGCTCACATTCTAATAAGGGAGACAACACGTAAATAATTAGGTACCTACAAGATACATATTGAGTAGGAAAAAAGTAATCCAAGAGGCAAAAGCACCAGCAGTTGGAGGTAGGGGGACAAGAAAAGGCTTCCTATTGATAATGACATTTGATCTGAGTCTTGAAGGAAGTCAAGAGAGGGTAAGGAAGATTCCAGACATAGAGGACAACCAGTCTTTAAAAGACACCAAAATCAAGCAATGGAGAGTCAAGTGCTGAGAACACAAGTAGGCCAATGGCAGCTGAATTACTGAGTAATAAACAAAAGACAGCAGAGCATAAGAAAGCTAGAAAGGTAGAAAAAAGGTAGGAAGTGGCCAGCTTAGGAGGAGTTTTACATGTCAAACAGAGAGTTTTTTATTTGATTCTGGAGGTACCACGGAGCTACTGGAGTTCACTAAACAGAAAGATGACACAATCAGACCTATGCTTTAGAAAAATTACCTTGGCAGCTAAGTGGAGGATGAATTGAAGCAGGGAGACCAATTAGAAGGCTATTTTACAACAGTCCAGAAAAGAGATTATGTGGTCCTTACAAGGGTTATGGCCTTGTGAGTGCAGCTAAAGATTCACAGAGAGATTAGAGTTGGATAGATATGGGAATCAGCTATGTAGAAATAATTTAACCCATGGGAGCTGATGAGATCTCCAAAATCAAAGTTATACAACAAGAATTCTTAACTTTTTTTTAATATTATGCCTACTTTTAGCAGTCTGGTGAAATCTATAAAAACCCTTCTAATAATAATATTCTTACATAATTTAGGAAATGCTAATTTTTAGTTAAGAGATTAGCCTAATAAACAAGCATTTAGGTGAGTGAAAATAAAGTTAAAATTTTCTTTTCCCCATCAGAGGACACAAATAGTCTGAAATCTATCCATGGACAACTTCTGAGTGGGTCTCTAAAACTCAAGTTAAAAATCCTGTTGTCAAGAGAAATGAGAAAACCCCAGATAGAGCCATGAGTAACACTCATTTAAGGTATGTTTTCCCTATTGTAATACAGCACAATATACGATAAAAGACGCATAAACTTCAAAATGCAATATAATTTTAAATGTCTTATTCATATGGCACTCAACAGACACATACTATTCCTACATCAAACACAGAGAAGCAAGAACATTCTACAGGCTGGAAAAGTCAGGAAAACCATCATGAATGAAGGACTTGAGGAAAAGTATCAGGATTTTTATAGAGTACCAATAGTAGTCATCCTGAGGAAATGAATTAGAAAGGAAAAAGTCACAAAGCTGGGAATCCTAATAGTAAATTTCACAGGACAACGAATATATTCCTTCTTCATATATATAAAAGCTCACATTTATATAATGTTTAAAGTATAAAATATAAAATACATAAAGTTTAATTTGGTTCTCAAAACAACTTATTTTATAAAGGCTCAAATAATTTAATGTATTTTAAAAACTTTTAATTTTGTAAAATTTTGATTCACCAATGCTAAATAACCTAATTTTTCATAGGCACTTTGGTAATAGGAGAGATAAATCACTAAAATACAAACTCATATAAAGAATTCAATTAACAGTTCTTAAATGTGTGCCATGTACAAGTAACAATATGCTAGTTAGTAACAACAAAGACCATAGATAGGGAGCTAGATCTCAGATATCACCATCCGACCCTCTTTGCTGTTATAAAGAAACTGAGGGCTTAAGTGATTTAACCAAGCAGTAAGCAACTGGGCTGGAAGTTGAACCCAGATCCTTTGATTACAAATTTAACATTATTTACACTGCAACAATACCCCTTTAAAATTAAGCATTTAGGGGCAGCTAAGTGGCACAACAAATAGAGCACCGGCCCTGGAGTCAGGAGGACTTGAGTTCAAATCCACCCTCAGACACTTAACACAAAAATAGCTGTGTGACCTTGGGCAAGTCACTTAACCCCAAATGTCCTACCTTTGCCCCCCCCCCAAAAGCAATAAATAAATAAATAAATAAATAAATAAATAAATAAATAAATAAATAAATAAATAAATAAATAAAATTAAGCATTTAGCACAATAAAGTATGCAATAACCACTGGTCAGTTGATTTCTTTAAATAGTTGTTTCAACACCCTTAAAAGCACAAGGTGTGACTAATAGATGACCTAAAGTTTAAGAGACTACTAGGTTTCTCTGATTTATTTTTTCTGTTCTCATCTCTTCATATCTCTATCTCTTCTGAATCTCTATCCTCTGCAAAATTCTATTCCAACATCCCTTAATTGACAATCTAAGGAATTTAAATACATTTAAAATAATAGTTTCAATTATTTAAGTTTTATTTCTTACTATAGTAAAAAACAGAAGCTATTTTAACATGATAAAAGGCAAATATTAAGAGAAGAATCTAATAGAATTCTTATAAAGGCCAAGCAATAAATATGATCCCAGGCTGATATTAGTTTTGGCAGTACCTATCTATGTGCAAAAATATTTTCAAACATGGAACATGTAAATTTCATTATAGATCAGCATTAATAGATGAATATTTTGAAAATCAATTTTAAGGATAGCAAATACTAATGAGCCCCAATTAAACAAAATATCCCTCCAAAAAGAATTCCATTCTTCTCATCAGTAGACTCATATTACAAAAAATTACACCCAATTATTATTTTATTTTGAACTACATAAATAAAAAGTTTATGAAAATGTATTACTTAACAACATGGTAGTTGTGATTTCACCTATTAGCCTGCAGGGCCTAAAATATATACTATTGGGGCAGCTAGGTGGCACAGTGAATAGAGCACCAGCCCTGGAGTCAGGAGGACTTTAGTTCAAATCTGCCCTTAGACACTTTAACATACTTACTGGCTGTGTAACCTTGGGCAAGTCACTTAACTCCAATTGTCTTGCCTTCCCCTCTCCCCCCCAACACACACACACACACACACACACACACACACACACACACACACACACACACACACATACACACACACACACCCGGCCCTGGCTAAAAAAAAAAAAAAGTTTGCTGAGACCTGGTATAGATGAACCCTGAGTGTCTCTTCCAGTTCTACACTGGAGTCTGGAGTCTCTTCCATTCTCTAGTTATGATCCCAAATAATGCTATCTATCTCCATTTGACATACAAAAAAAAAAAATCAAACTCAGAGATAAGACCCAGAACTTTAAACAAAAACCATAAATCTAATGATTTTTTTTCTATTTCTACTATTACTAATACTATTAGTATTAATACTAATTAGTAATACTACTATTACTAATACTATTAGAATTGGCAAAAGGCAAATTAGGGTCACACTATGGAAGATCTTAAATGCTAGGCAGAGTTAACTTTACTAGGGAGGCACAAAACAGAAGTAAGAAGATCAAAACAGTACTTAAAGAAAATTAATCTAGTAGAAGTGCAAAGAATGGACTGAAGGGAGGAAGACACTGGAGTCAGAGAGACTAGTTATGAGTATAATTCAAAGAGGCTATTTACAATAGTCTGAAGTAATAATATGAGGTATGAATGAGAATGATGGAAGAGGAAATGGAACAGAAGACTCCCATATAAAAGACACTTCAAAATAGAAATCAGGATAGGAGATGTGGCAATTAATTACTGCAATCATTCCATATAAACTGTTATTCTATATAAGTACAAGAGTATTTGCAACTTGGAAAGTTGCTCTAAAATTTAACACTGGAACTCCTCAAACTTAAATACAGAAGAAAGATTGTTTTAAAATGCCATATAAAGACAAATCTTTAACTGACTTACTAGATTTGCATAGTATGAAAATGCAGAAGAATCAATTTTTCTAAAAATGTCATTTTTACTTTCACAACAGTTTCTTATGCACCACTTCTGTGCACTCACATAGCCACCACACCTGTACAGACACTCATCATCTCTCCCAAGGACTATTGCAATAGCCTTCTAATGGGTTTCACTGCTTCAAGTCTCCTGCCAAAGGGATTCTTCTTAAGTACAGGTCTCTAAATCAAAGCTATGGTTTTTTCCAGTAGCAATATATGGTTCTGAGCGTTGGACTATAAGGAAAGCTTAATATTGCAGAATCAACACCAGAATTGAATTGTGGTGCTGGAGAAGATTTTTGAAGAGTACCTAGGAAAGAAATGAGGTTAAATCAGTCAATACTTAAAGAAATTAATTCAAGCTATTCACTGGAAAGTCAAATACTGAAGTTGAAGCTTGAAGCTTAAATATTTTGGTCACGTAATGAGAAGATGGAACTCAATGGAAAAGACCCTGATGTTGGAAAAGACTGAAGGCAAAAGGAGAAGGGGACAGCAGAGAACAAAATGGATAGATAGTGTCATGGAAACAATGAACACGAACTTGAACAGACTTCAAATGATAGTGGAAAACAGAAGGGCCTAGCATACTGCAAAGAGTCAGACACAACTGAAGGACTAACAATATAGGTTTCTATTTCTCTGTCACTCTCTGCACCCCCCCACCCCTCCACCCCACACAACCCTCCCCACACAACCCTCTCTCTATACTCAATAACTTCCAGTGGTTCCCAATTACCTCTAGGATCAAATATAAAATCCTGCTTTGCATTTAAGTCACGTCCTTCCTACCTTTCTACCATCTTATACTTTATAAACGCCATGCATGATCCAACTATACACTGTGACTTTCTTGATGTGCCCTGCATACAATGTGACCTTGCATATGGATCACTCCCATCTCCTAAATGCATTCGGTTGCCCATGCTGGAACATACTCAACATAGCTCACTAGCTTTCTTCAAAATTCAGATAAAATCCCACCTTCTGAATGAGGCCTTTCTGGGTTTCCCATTCTCATTTCCCTATATCCCCCCAGTCTCCTCCTTTTAAGATTACCTTCCATGTATATATCTTCCATGTCAAATTTTAATCTGTATGTTATCTCCCCACTTAGAGTGTGAAAGATCCTTGAGAAAAAAGACCATATTTTTTGCCTTTCTTTGTGTCCCTAGCATTTAACAGAGTACTTAAGAGAGTAAATGGCTTAATAAACACTTATTGATTGGCACTTAATAAATTTCTGGATTTACAGAATATTCTTTCACTCATATAAATAAACTGATGAGTTATATGCAGAACTTTGAAAAAGATTATAGTGAGTATGCTTGAGATTTGATTCTTGGAAAATGCTTTATCAGTATCATTTTCATGAACAATAAATGTCACATATTTAATGAGGGAATATTTTTATTACATAACTAGTAATGAAATGTCATCAGAATTATATAGTTTAAATCCTCATAATAATGTTATGCTCTGAAGTGCTATGAAACATAGTCATGAAAGAAAATTATGGTGTTTGGCCATCAAGAATCAAAGCAAAAAGGGGCGACTAGGTGGCGCAGTGAATAGAGCGCCGGCCCTAGAGTCAGAAGGACCTGAGTTCGGAGCCGGCCTCCGACACTTAATCAACACAAACAAAAACCTAGCCGTGTGACCTTGGGCAAGTTACTTAACCCCAATTGCCCTAAAGGGGCGGCTAGGTGGTGCAGTGAGTAAGAGCGCCGGCCTCAGAGTTGGGATGACCCGAGATCAGATCCGGCCTCAGAAAATGAGCACCCACGCATAAATAATGACTAGCCCTGTAACCTTGAGCAAGTTACTTAACCCCAATTGCTTTATAAAAAATAAAAAATAAAAAAAGAATCACAGCAAAAAGTTGCTAAAGATTGGAAGACTTCAAGACTTCTAAGAGAGGTTGTTTTTTCCCCTGTACATGGAACTACGAATAAAGGGATTAAACTTTGATCCTGAAACCAATTTGGCTATGATCAGCTGGGAGTAAATAACTTAATTCCCAAGGCCTCTTATCCAATCTTTGAAAAAAGTGTACACTTCTACATTAGAGATTACAATTAAAAGCTCTCTGAAATATGGTGCTATCTTTGGGGTCCATGACAAAGGACTGTTCTTTCCCATCCATTCCATCATTTTTGTTGGAAAGTTAAGACTAACAATCCTACATATAGAAGAACTATAAGAGATATTTCATAGTAGAAATGTCTCCACGATAATGTATCTTACAAGTCTTATGAAGCTCTAAAAACTTAACAATCATTATTATACTTTAAATTTCTCACATTTTACACATACATTCATTTCTCTATAAACTGTGTAAAACTTCAATTTCACTATCACTTTCTAGGGAATAAGTAAATCCAAGTAGCCTGCATAAATTCTTTAAGAAAATACTGACCAAAATTCAGTATGCCTCCTATATTATTTCTATCACTCATGACAAAGTTTCTGCGTAAATTATCAGAACTCATCCCTATACTGCTGGGCTAGTAATCAGTATAACTGGGTTCAAATTCTGGTTCTGTCTATCCATGTGACTTATGGCAAATCAAATTAACTTTTGAATCGTCTTTATCTACAAAATGAAGACAATTATCACCAGCTCATAAATCAAATCAAATATATATATATATATATATATATATATATATATATATATACACACACATACACACCTATTTACATACACATATACATATGTGTATATGTATGGGGGTGGCTAGGTGAATAGAGCACCAGCCCTGGAGTCAGGGGGAGCTGAGTTCAAATCTGACCTCAGACACTTAACACAAAAACTAGCTGTGTGACCTTGGGCAAGTTGCTTAACCCCAACTGCCCTCCAAAAAGAAAAAGAAAAAAAAATACACAGACACAGACACAGACACAGACACAGACACACACACACACACACATATATAATGCTTTGAAAACTATCTTTATTAGCTATCTCAGACCAATGCCTTGCACAATACTCTTTTGTCCAACTGATACAAATTTACAATATAATTATTTTCGTTAAAAGAAGTTATCTGCTAGATTATACTAGTGAGCCTCTATGCTCTATAGCCAAGATAAAATCCCAGTGACAATAACAGCTGGTATTTATTTGCAATGCATTTTACATATTGCAAGTAAACTTCACAATAAATCTGGGATATATTATAAGTCTTAATCTTATTTAAATACCAGCAAACTGAATCTCAGAGAGGTTAACATGATCTTGTGAGTCAAGCTCATCTAAGCTCTATGTCCAACACTGATGATATACTGATACAGCACTACCACAGGCAGTAAGACAAGACCAACCTAGCAGAGGTCCCGGCCCAAGCACCACTTAATGGATATATTTTGGGCCCTCCCAGCTCAGAGTGAAGCTCAATAGTTTCTCTTTAGACCAGGAACCCTGAGGGTCTTCCCCTCCCAGTTTGGTTTTTTTTTTTTTTAATTAAAGGGGCCATCTCTTGACTCACTTCTTAAAGAGACCTATTCACTGAATGGGTATTACCTCATTCAAAATGAGAATTCTGAAAGGCCTTAGCTTAAAAGGGCATCCTGGGTCATCTCCAGTCATGTTACTGGATCCAAATTGCTCTGGAGGAGAAAGTGAAGCTGGTGACCTTGCACAGCCCTCAAAAATCGCAGTTCATGTCATCATTTCCCTGATGTCATATTCCTCTTCGAAAATAAAGGACAAAACCACCACCACCACCAAAAACAACCACCTCAAGGAACCTCACGGGGAAAAAAAAAAGAGACCAGATCCATATTGATCTCTTTCAATCATCTCACAAAAATGTATAGTCAGGCAGAAAAATCACTGGTCTAGGAATCAGAAAGGTAGGCATGTGAAAAGAAGCTGGACGAGGAGACTCCTCAGAGTCTTCCTAGCATTCTTTACTGGATATTTTCTCAGACTTCTCCCTCCCTGAGTTCTCAAACCAGTCATTCCACACCTCATTAAGATTTTCACCAGCAAAGAAGATACTCTTCCACCAGTTTCCTCCCCTGTGCCCCTCCCCCAGCAAGGAGCTTGGGATCCAGATCCAACTACACACACACACACACACACACACACACACACACACACACACACAGAGCTTTGTTGAGTGTAGACTTTTATCAAGATGAAGGTTGCATGATCCCAGGGTTATAGCTTTCCAATAAATGTATCCAAGGGACTGACTAAAGGCAATACCACCAATTCACTGTTGAAAAGAAAAAGACTCCTGTCCAAGCCTTCCTCACACCCAGACTGATTCCCACTACTCACAAAAATCAGTAAGCTAAACTTGGAAAGTTCAGGAACTATAGTAAAGTACATCTGCCTATCCTATGAATTATATATAAATACTAACCTATTTTACATAACTGCTTTTAGCAACAATATATCTGTAAAATAAAGAATTTAAGATTACATTATTTGCTATAACAATTACCAGAAAAATTTAATCCACCTGCCAGTTATTCTGGATTTTAACCCATTCCACCTAATATTCTCATCATCCAATACAAATAGCAAACTTAGTTCCTTGTCTAGACCTAATTTTTCATAAACTCAGTAATACCTAAGAAGGGGGATCTTCTGAAGACCCAAGCATATACCATGCTTGAATTCATAGCGTAAGTACATGATTTAATTTCCCCATTGGGTGCTCTGGGCATGAAATCACAATTTGTCACTATCACATGTATTACAAAGGGTAAGGAGGAAGGCAAGAGGATTCCCTAACAAGAAATTCTGAAAAATTGGCCCCTTTAGATTCACATCCAATGAGTGCTAATCCAAGTGCACACTAGGGACCTTCAGAATGAACCATGGCAGCCAAAGATTGTTCAGGGGAGCTCTTACTAAAAAAACACAATGAGCATTTATTTGGATTAGTATTCCAATACCTAGCTAAAAAGCACTTGAAACATCACTGAGGTGGGGTCAGTACTCCACTGATGTCATTTTGTTGAAGGTCCAGTCCAAATATTTTCATAAATGTACACCATTTTATTTGTGATCACCTATCAATAATACTTTAAGCATAATGCTACACAGTAAAATAAAATTTTCTACATGCATCTTAAGAGATGACAGTTATCTGCATGCCATTTGAACTCATGGCATACAACTCTATCCTGTTAAAATACCTACTGACATACATCTTTAGAATATGTTAAGGGGAAAAATATTTATAAAATTCACTTATCTTCTCTTATTAACAACATTTACATGAAACAGAGACATTAGTTGCTTAAGAATTCACTTTCAGTCTTCTTGTAGAACAATCATTTCCATAATAATTGTTATGTCAGAGAAATATGACCTCACATTAGAAAGCAAGAAGTGTAAATGAAATCTTAAGGCTCGACAACCCTGTTTTCAAAAACTCTTTGGTAATAAAAATAAGTAGAGAAAAAAACCTGAAAAGATACAATCAACGCTAGGTTTTTTTTCCCCCAATTTTTTCCATTAGACATCAGCAACTCTTTAAATAAACATGAACCAGATGCAATTTAGTCACTAACATACCAGCCTGGTTCTTTTAACTCTTTTTATTCCCTAGCTCACCCCCAAAAAAGGCTAGCTAAGATCAGTTTATATGTAACTACAAATGTCTTTAAATAGAATATAATTTTTATGATGTCCAATTAGGTGATTATGGTCCTATTTTTAAAATACTTCTTGTGAATAATGTAACATTTAATTTAACTACCTTTATAAATGCAGTCCTCTCCTTAAAGGTTCAATAAATTTGCAAAGCACTTTACATACATTATCTCATTTGATTACATTCAATAATATTTGTTGAACCTATTACAACGGTGGCTAGAATAATATGAATGATAGTATAGTAGTGGCACAATAAGGAATCAAAATGACTACAATAATCTTCTTGGTTTTGTAAATGACTTGGTGGATGATCAAAAAAATGTTCCATTCAAACATGTGGAAAACTACTCAGGTCCCCATGTAATTTCAAGATATAAAATGAAAACGGAATAAAGTTCCATATTCAACTGTCTTATTTCAAGACTTTAAAGGTTTTAAGGAATCAATCTTAATAGCAACCTAACCTGAAAATTTTATGAAAAATACATAAAAGTGGCTTATTCACAAATGAGATGTAAAAATTTGAATATTTACACTTATATAGATTTTAAAAATTAAAATCATTTAAGGTTATTAGTTTAAACAGTGAAAAAGAAAATATCTTTCAGACAAAAGGCAGGCAATGTGATGATAAGGGCTAACTTGGAGTGAGAAGAACTGTATTCAAATCCTGTATCTGTTACCTTCTTCCCATGGGACCTTGGACAAATAATTATGAATCTGTGTCCTTATCAGCAAAATGAGAGAGGTCTACTAGATTGCCTCTAATGACACTCTTAGGTCTTTCAAGATCCAGATCTATGATCCTGTTAAAATTTATAATCCTAAACCTACTTTAAAATACCCAAGTACCCTCATGCATATTTTCAATACAGTATAACAAAAAAAATTTTACTGAATAATAAACTTATTATTTATCTTAATTGATAGCCTAAAAAGTTGGATGTCAGGAAGCCTTAAAAGACATTCAGTCTAAGTGGAGACTCTTTGCATACTACACTTAGACTCTAAAGAGATGAAAATATTTGATTTCACCATGATAAAGTCTTCAGCTTAGACAAATACACATTCCATCATATCCTCTTTCCAATTTCTACTATCTTATTCCTTCACATCACAAATCTCGGTAAAAAAAATAAAAACCAAAAACAAAGGATGTTTTTGTAACTACAACTTCTTTACATTGAAAACATTTGCTCCTATTTACTTTAGATGTCAAACCCATCAGTGCAAAATTTTGTTTTCAAAGACTTCATCAATGAAGCAGTTCATTTCTCTGCTATTTAGTCTGCTATATTTTTACAAGCATCAGACTGAGCAAACTATGATTGAGAGAAGCCATCTTATGCACATTGCTGTTGTCCCACATCATTCAGAACAAACCTTTTTAGATCGTTAACTACCACAGGAGTGCTGATTACACAGGCACCAGCAATTTCCTAACCAATGACCACCTGAACAATGATGTGTTCAGCTTCTCAGACCCTGAAGCCTTTCAAAGGTGAATCATTTCACAGTTTGGAACTAGATCTCCATAGCAACTTCCCTTTGAGGGTTTTAGAATCACCATCCAGTAATTCTATGATCATCAAGCTCAACCATTCCCAATGGTTCTTTTCACAGCAGATGGAAAAGGAAGCCTTGAAATTTTACAGTCTATTTCAAGCAATTCATCTGGCAGCCTATTAGAATTCAAAATATTTCGACCTTCAATCACAAAGCATGTTATCTGAAGCTGTGGTGATCTCAAGTCAAGACAAGCAGACGTTTTAGTCTAATCATCCATGATGAGAAGAGACTGACAAAAACTCTTAATTCAACCACCATCAAAATGCTTATTTTAACTGCATGAAAGTCTTTCAACAGGCAATGAAAACACACCATGTTCCATTTTATCACAACCTTCTGTTCAAGGAAAATATGAATTCTGAATATTGACATAGATCTTTGCACTTCTGAGCTGCTTTGTACAAATATCTGTTTCTTAAAAATCAGTAAAAAAAAATTCAGTTTTTACAGTATCATCCTTTACTGCAAGAAAAGGCAGAAACTATAAGCAAACTACAACAAACTTTGTGATAAATTAAATTCTGTAATATTATGTAAAATTGAAACCGAATTTTTTCAGACATACCATCGTAAGTTCAATTAACAAAAGCTCAAACAAATGTCACTCTAGAATGAATTTCCTCTGAAGCTAAGAAAATAAATACTAATTAAATCTTAAAGCTGAAAAAGACTGAATTATTTTAAAAACATTGTAATTTATAAAATTTTACAATTTTTCCCATCTATCATTTTTCAACCTTTAAACATTCTTTCAAGCATTTTAAAAATTGTGATTAGCTTCAAATACCAGTGTTGATATTTCTATTCTTTATCTTGTGGCTAACATCTCTAATTTAAATTTATATAAGCTACATTTTACATTGTGAAAAAAGGTCAACTATATTTGAATACTTATGTTTCAGAAATTTTTAGTGTTCATTACAAGGATTAGCCAAATATGAGATTCATTCTCTCTGAAGCTAAAGTTAATACCTATTTTCTAACTATAGACACATAAAAATGCAATTTTTAGGAAAAACTGAACTAATGCAACTAACTTTAAAACTAAGTAAAATAAAAACATACCAGAAAAGAAACAAGCTAGCATAATAAAACAGAATGTTAATTTAGCCAATTTAAAAGAGCACAGAAATTTTTAAAAATCCAGAACATAAATGGCAAATTTCATTTTTTTTAAAGTCTGAGCAATGTTTCTAATATTTACATATAAAAATGGGTAGACATGTTTATGCAAACTTTTCCTCAAAAGCACCTGAAGCTTTTTATCCATAAAATGATCAATTACATATGTTCCCAACTACAATGTATAATACATAAATAAGAGGCCACTATATTCAAAATTTAAATATTCTTTATGATATGAAAGTGGAGTTTCTGGTTGTTGTTGAAAAGGATTTTCTTTATAAAACTTACAAATATACCATATGCTGAATGTGTATAAAGTGTATCAAGTTCAATTTGATAATCTTTACATAGAGGCTTAGCAAATAATTTCCTATGGTACTCTCATATCCCCCTCCACTCTCTATGGATAACAAAGAGCACAAAATGGATTTTTCCACTGTCAAAACTTTTTGTTTGTATTACTGACATAT
Organism: Gymnobelideus leadbeateri; assembly: GCA_011680675.1. Classification (NCBI taxonomy): domain Eukaryota; kingdom Metazoa; phylum Chordata; class Mammalia; order Diprotodontia; family Petauridae; genus Gymnobelideus; species Gymnobelideus leadbeateri. The sequence continues at coordinate 66,264 of WOXC01004132.1, forward strand.
ATGTCTGACAAATTTCTGAAAAGGAAAACAAGTTTAACAGGGTAGAAGTTACATAATGCAGAAAGCTATAGAGAGTTATTTTGTAAATTATCAATGAGAAAACTTTAAACTTTTACATTATCCCCACACGTACCATTAATTTTAATTTTTCTGAATATTCACTTCCAATAAGAAATTTTAAGAGAACACTAGAGGGAAAACGTTTTCTAATAAAGAAAACTGCCTTGAAAAATTCTGTGTATCAATTGGTTTACAGTCAGAGATACAATAGGGTAACCAAAAGTATTAGTGCAGTTTTAAGTTTTAATAGCATAAAATCTCACTGAGATTTCTGGGATATCCTGTATAACTCATCTTAAATCTGAGAAGAAAAGCATATAAAACTTACTAAAAATTTTAAAGCAGGCTCAAACTCAGATTAAAATATTGACAAGAAAAAATTTAAATACTCCACATCTGACTGCAAAAAGGAAACCATTAATATCACAGAAAAAGATCAGTTTAGTTATTTAATGAATAACAAATGCTTTAAATTGAGATTTCATAATTCAGAGAAAGGATGAAGGAGTACTATTTTACTTAAGTTCCATTCCTAATCATCCAAAATTTCTAGTTCTGCATACTAATCATGGTATATCTGAACCTCATACCTTAATTTCAAACAAATAAAGGTCACTATAATCAATAATTCAATAATCTCCTTTTTATTGAATGGTTTGTTGTTGCTGTGGTGTTTGGGGTTTCTTTGGTGGTTTTTTTCGGGGGGAGTGTCAAGTCACCAATTTATAGAATAGGCTTGAGACAGAAAATAAAAATTATTAAAATTCATTATTAAAAAGTTTAAGTAATGACTTAGAAATCTTTATAACACATAAATACATTCAACATACACTAGCTTGTTGTAATGGGAAAAAACCCTGGACAATCCTATGATTCTAAGGCCTAGATTGAAACCAGGACAGTGCCACTTTCTAGATATGTGAACATAAGCCATTTTGGCGCTTAGTTTCATCTATTAACATCACTAGGTGATCTCCAAAATCCTGTATAGTAGTATAAACAATGTGATATTTCTGACATGCTATTGCTATTTAATACTCAATATCTATAACAAAGGATCTTATACTAGTTTTTAATTAATTTTCTTTAATAGTGATCGGTTTGAAAAAAAGTACTAATATAGATATATCTCTTGTTAAATTCTGAGTAATTAGCTTGAATTACCTCAGAGTAATTCATAAAAATTGAGTTACATACTTCCAAACTATACACAACTATAATAGACAAAATTGAAAAACAACCACACAAAATTCTATACATGCATGTAAATTGCAACTGGATACCAGGTATAGGAAATGTACATTTTCAATTTACCAATTACCTCTGTAATAAACTGTCTGAAAAGTACTTTCATTTTTTAACTTCCTTTTTGATATCCCTTCCCCCACCTTTATAGAACCTGTTCCCTAAGAGTAAGCTAATATATAACTACTGTTTTACAGTCTAGCAAGTAACCTTAAGTTTATTTCATAACATATAATCAAGCAACATACAGTAATTGAAGCACACTGAAAACATCAGTTACTAGCTAATTAACATTAGTGGAAACACTTCTTCTCAATGAATCAAAAAAGACAAAGATACCATCATAAAATATAGTTTGGTATAAATGCCACTTTTCAGCTATGAAAAAAATACCCAAAGATTTGAACATACAGTTAATAACAAAGAATTTATTATCTGGATATATCAAGTTTTATTATTTATGTATTAATAGCTACATCTGCCTCTTCACTGAACAATGATAATAACATGTAAATAAACTAGACTGTTCATCTCCAAGACCAGAACTAGAAATATGGTCAAATGATCACATCATACATTTTTTTTCCTGTGGCGGTACTCTATTTCATCAATAGCAGCTACAGTGCTGTTATCAGAGCACTTGACCTCTGACTAGGGCAGCATACAGAAGAAAAGCAGCTTCAGCAATTGTGCTGTTTCACCCCTCAAACAGCAGGGAGCAGTAAGATGGCCAGCACCTTTTCTGAACAAAGACAATGTAATACTTCAATAAAACACTAAGCCTTCAAGTTCCTCCAGACACAAAACTGCTACAAGTTATTTCTCTATTAAGCTGCCAAACGAGAATTTGAAAGAATCCTAATAAATAATGAATTGCCATAGACAAAGAATTTTCTTGTGGGGCAAAAGAAACCTGAAATATGTCAGTAAGAGGATAATAAAATTACATAGCTTTGAAACAGGATGAATGACTGGTTCTAAAGAGTAGTGATTAATGGTTCCTTGAAAGGCATCTCCAGTGGAGTGACCCAGGCATCTGAGGTTGTGGTTAACATTTTTGTCAATGACTTGGATAAAGGCATAGGTGGCCTACATATCAAATTTAAAGATGACACAAAGCTGGGAGGGATACCTAACACACTGGATGACAGAGTTAGACAGAGTTCAATAAGATCTTAATAGGGTAAAACATTGGGCCAAATCAAATATGAATTTAAATAGAAATAAATGGAAGAGTCTTGCTTTTTAAAAAAAATCAAACTTCACAGGTACCAAATAAGAAAGATGGAGACAGAGAATAGTTCATCTAAAAAAGTTCTCAGGGTTTTACTAGATTACAAGTTCATTGGGTCAAGAGTGTAATATGGCAGCAAAGAAAGCTACTTCAACCTTACGCTGCATAAAGAGAGGAATGGTGCTAAGTATTAGGCAGGTGGCAATTGTGCTCTACTTTGTCCTGGTCAGACATTTGTAATACTATTTTTAGTTATAGGTGTTACATTTAAGCACGCTGGTAAGCTGAAAAGGTTCCAGAGAGAAACAAGAATAGTGAAAGGCCTTGTGAAAATCATGTTAAATGAGAATCAGTGGAAGGAACTGGAGATATATAGCCTGGAGAAGAGCAGACAAGTTGTCAAGTAGTACTAGTACTAAGTAGTATGAATAATGAATCCCAAGAAATGGTTGTATTATTTGAATTCTCAATGCACATTTCTACTGGGCTATAACCCATTATTATATTTTTATGTTAAGTATAACTTTGTATAGTTTTCATTCAAAGATCATTGGACAAGGATTCATTACTTGCATTAATGAGTATCTGACTGTATCTGAAGGGCTCTGAAGTAGAAGAAACAGACTTGTTTCACTGAGCCCAGGGGGCAGAAAATATGAATAAAAGTTGCAAAGAAGTAAATTAGTATATACTGTCAGCAACTATAGATAAAATTAAAAGGAAAAGGTCAAAAATTAATTGTTATAAATGGGATCAAAAAATAAAGGCATAAATTTATTAAAATCTTTAGGCACTATGTTATATTGCTGATACTAATAGAGGGAGGGATGTACTATTACAACAGACTAAATCAAGATGGCAGAAAGCAGGTATTTTATACCTTCTTTTATACCTAAATTTAGGAAGGAAAAACTTCTAACATCCAAAACTATCCAAAAGAAGAATACATTGTCTGAGGAAGTTTTCCTTGATTGAAGGAATTCAAATAAAGCTTGGATAACCATTTATCCATTAGTTATTATATATATATATATCCATTGGCAGGGTATAAGATATACAAGGTGAACTACTTTCTTGATATTCTGTGGTCTGTAATTCACCATTTATTCACCAACAGCAATAGTGGATAGCAAGCTGACCTCAGAGCCAGAAAGAGGTAGTTTCAAATTCCAATTTAATCCCCTGATTAAGTGACAAGCTCTCAGTGCCTTAGCCAACTCTAAGATTCTAAATTGCAGAAAAAAGTACTGAGCTGAAATGGTAAAAGGAATTTCCTCACCAGGAAATCCCTTATATCCCTTATATTAGTTCAGCTGAAAGCACCTGACTCTATGGACTGATATGTATGCCATGAATATACCGATAATAAGCCCAAACATTGCTGCTGGGATGATACCTAAAACCTTGACATTATGGTAGAAATTTCCAGGGATTATGCTTCATTGGCATAGCTGTTGTGAACTTAGGGTCACCTTCACTTTACTAATAGACATAAATAATGGTATCAAACTTCTTAGCCTAGCATTCATGGCTCTCTACAATCTGATGACATCCTACTTTTTCAGCCCTCTCCTCATATTTGCTCTTGTCAACACCACATTATCATCCCCTCAACTCCAAATCTACTTTCTCGCTCCTATGCCTTAGTCAATGGGGATCCCATGTATAAAATGGTCTCTCCTTCCCTGACCCCATCTGCAGAAATACTTTGTTATTGTTCAGTCATTTTTCAGTCATTTACAACTCTTCATGACCCCATCTGAAGTTTTTCTGGCAAAGAAAATGGAGTGGTTTGCTATTTCTTTCTCCTGCTCCTTGTACAGATGAGGAACTAAAGTGAATGGAGTTAAGTAACTTGTCCACAGTCACACAGCTACTAAGTATCTGGAGCCACATTTGAATTCAGGAAGATGAATTCTCCCTGACTTTAGGCCTGGCACTCTATCCATTGTACCACCTAACTGCCCCTGTAGAAAAGCTACTTATCCTTTAAAGCGTAATTTAAATTTTACCTCTTCTTGAAACATCTCTTAATTTCATCAACACTGATAATAGCAATAATAACGAAAATTCATATTTCTAAAGCAGTTTAAGATTACAAAGCCTTTTTATCACAACAATCCTGGGAAGGGGGCTCTAGATATTTTTATCCCAATTTAGAGATAAGAAATTAAGGAGGAAAAGTGAATTACCAATGATGATACAACAAAGTTAGTATCAGAGCAAAGACTGAAACCCAGGTACTCTGAATCTAGAACTCTTTCCATAATCTCATATCTATATCCATAATCTACCTATTCTAATGTAGTTATTTCTATTCATTAAGATTATTATTAAGGATAGAAATTTACTTCATTTCACCTATAAGGTGAGTCATTTGAAAGTGAAAGACAGTACTAGGGACAGTACTGTAAGCAACTATAGATAAAATTAAAAAGAAAAGGTAAAAAATGAATTCAGTTATAGATGGGATAAAAAAATAGAGGCATAAATTTATTAAAATCTTCAGGCACTGTTACATTGCTGATACCAATACAAGGAAGAGGATGTAATACTACAACAGACTAAATCAATATGGCAGAAAGCAGGTATTTTATACCGTCCCAATTACCCAAATGAACTCGGCAGTGAGGAAGATGGTACTAACTTCATCTGTAAATCCTTGGTTGTCCAACTACTCTGTTCAAATCCTCAAGAACTGGATATCCGGGAAGAGAGAAAGTAGAAGAGGCTGGATGACTACTCAAGTGCCTAACTTTTGAATTCTTTCGGGGTTTAGTTTAATTAGCTGATAAGCCCACATTTAAAGGATGCTGGAGATAATCTAGGCAGGAACTACTTTTTTTTTTTTATTTGACCACAGCACAGAAAGGTGCATGGATAAATAAATAGCTAATTGTTGGTTATTTTGCTGACTGCCCTTGTAACATCTGTGTTCTGGAAACAAAGGATTAAATCTCTACTAGGGCAAGGGTACAGCCTGAGTGCAAGACCCAGCATCCAAATGGGGCCAGTTCTGTTTCCCCAAAAACCACCTGAGGTAGTGACTTAGGCTGGTAAACTACAAAGTGCCCAAACAGAAGGAAGCTTAAGATATTTTGAGATCTTGCCCCTAGGGATAATGGGGGGGGGGGGGGGGGAGAAGGCTAAAAATACCGAAGACACTGAGAAAACTCAAAAGACATCTAGTATAAGCTGACAAACCAAATGTTAACATCAGAAAGATATTAACCTTGAGATCTATTAAAGCCTTGAGATCTATTAAACAAGTTCAGGCCTTCCTTCTACTGGGGAAAAGGAAAACAACAGAGGAAAACAATCCAAAACTTGAACAGAGGACCCTATGGAATTTAGGGAGAACAGGAAACCACTACAAACTGTTGTTCCTGAGGAGCTTAGAAGAAAATGAGAATTATGAGAGAAGAATTTATGGCCTACAGAGCAAAAATAATTAGCAGAAGAGAAAAACTTGGATCTGCAATGGTGAGTCTCACTAAAGAACAAAAGAGAATAATGGTTTGAGAATGCAAAAACACAGAAAAAGGACAAGATAGAAACATCATGATGAAAGAAATAACACAAGAAAACTGCCTAAAAAGCCGACTGAAGGAATCCATGAATCACTTCCATAAAATAAAAACAACATAAGGATACAAACTCCAAGATACATCACAGTAAAATTTAACAATTGGATTCAGAAACAAGTTCAACAAGAAACCAGGGGAAAAAAAAACTGTCAAATACTAAAAAAAGAAAATTCAATTAACGGAAGACTATTCTGCACTCACCAGAAAACACAAGAGGGACTGGAACAGAATGTGTTACAAAGAGCAGCTCTGAGGCAGGTGACTAGAAGAAGCTCCAAAAACAGCTGCACAAAACCCCAAAAATTTAGGACACAGCACTCTCCACTCTGGAAGCAGAGTTCTACTGTGGCAAAGAGCTCAAAAGTCAAGTAATTTGGCTGGGAAAATGAGCAAACAGAGGAAAAGAAATCAGACTATAGAATCGTTCTTTGGTGACAAAGATGATTAAAACATAGAAATAGAAGAAGACAATGAAGTCAGAACTCCTGCATCAAAAGCCTCCAAGAAAAATATGAACTGGTAATGGGCCATGGAGGGACTCAAGAAAGATTTTGAAAACCAAGTAAGAGGAGTAGAAGAAAAATTGGGATGAGACATGAGAGTGATGCAAGAAAATTATGAAAAACAAGTCAACAGCTTGCTAAAGGTGATCCCCCAAAAAATACTGAAGAAAACAATACCTTAAAAAATAAACTAATTCAAATAGCAAAAGAGGTCCAAAAAGTCAATGAGGAGAAGAATGTTTTAAAAAACAAACTGGTTAGGGGCGGCTAGGTGGCGCAGTGAATAGAGCGCAGGCCCTGGAGTCAGAAGGACCTGAGTTCGGAGCCGGCCTCAAGACACTTAACCCACACAAACAAAAAAAACCTAGCCATGTAACCTTGGGCAAGTTACTTAATCCCAATTGCCCTAAAGGGGCGGCTAGGTGGCGCAGTGAGTAAGAGCGCCGGCCTCGGAGTTTGGATGATCTTTGGATGACCCGAGATCAGATCTGGCCTCAGAAAATGAGCACCCACGCATAAATAATGACTAGCCCTGTAACCTTGAGCAAGTTACTTAACCCCAATTGCTTTAAAACAAACAAACAAACAAACAAACAAACAAACAAACAAACTGGTTAGATGGGAAAGGAAGTCCAAAAGGTCACTGAAGAAAATAATTCCTTCAAAATTAGATTGGAGCAAATGGAAGCTAATGACCTTATGAGAAGTCAAGATATTATAAAACAGATCCAAAAGAATGAAAAAAATAGAAGGCAATGGAAAATAACTCACTGGAAAAAGCACTAACCTAGAAAATAAATCCAGGAGTGTTAATTTAAAAATAAATGGACTATCTAAAAGTCATGATCAAAAAAAGTCTAGACATCATCTTTCAAGAAATTATCAAGGAAAACTGTGGTGACATTCTAGAACCAGACAGTAAAATAGAAATTGAAAGAATTTACCGATCACCTCTTGAAAAAGATCCCAAAAAGCAAACTCCTAGGAATATTATAGCCAAATTCCAGAGTTCCCAGGTCAAGGAGAAAATATTACAAGCTGTCAGGAAGAAACAATTTGAGTATTGTGGAAACACAATCAGGAAAACACAAGATCCAGCAGTTTCTAATTAAGGGATTGAAGGGCTTGGAATATGATATTCCAGAGGCCAAAGAAGCTAGGATTAAAACCAAGAATCACCTATCCAGCAAAACTGAGTAGAATACTTCAGGGGAAAATATGAACATTCAAAGAAACAGAGGACTTTCAAACATTCTTGATGAAAAGACCAGAGCTGAAGAGAAAACTTGACTTTCAAATACAAGAAGCAAGAGAAGCATGAAAAGGTAAACAGGAAAGAGAAATCACAAGGAACTTAATTAAAGCAGAACTTTTGGGGCAGTTATGTGGTACAGTGAATAGAGCACTGGCCCTGGAGTCTGGAGGACCAGAGTTCAAATCTGGCCTCAGACACTTAACACTTACTAGCTGTGTGACCTTGGACAGGTCACTTAACCCCAATTGCTTTGCATTCCCTCCTCCAAAAAGCAAAAACAACAAAAATAATAAAGTTGAACTGTTTACATTCCTTACATGGAAAGATGATATTTGTAACTCATGAGACTTTTCTCAATATGAAGATAACTAAAGAGAACATGTGCGTATGTGTATGTATGTATATATATGCATGTATGTATAGGTGTATATATATATGTATGTATGTGTATATGTATGTATATATATACATAGATGGCACAAGGTGAGTTGAATATGAAGGGATGATATCTTAAAAATAAAATTAAGAGGCGAGAAAGGAATATAATGAGAGAAGGAGATAGGGAGAGATAGATTAGGGTAAATTATCTCACATAAAAGAGGCAAGAGAAAGCTGTTACAATGGAGGGGAAGAATAGGAAGGTGAAGGGGAATGATTCAACCTTATTCTCAATGGACTTGGCTTAAGGAGGGAATAATATACACACTCAATTGGATATCTTACCCTACAGGAAAGTAGGGGGGAAGGGGATAAGAGGGGGATGACAGAAGGGAGGGCAGATTGGGGGAAAGGGTAGTCAGAGGTGAATACTTTTGAAAAGGGACACAGTCAAAGGAGAAAACAGAATAAATGGGGGGGGGGCACGATAGGATGGAGGGAAATACAGTCTTTCACAATATAACTACTATGGAAATGTTTTACATAACTACATATGAATAACTATATTGAATTGCTTCTGTTCCCAGTGGGGATGGGTGAGGAGGAAAGAAGGGAGAAAATCTGGAACTCAAAAAGTTTTAAAAACAAATGTTTAAAAATTGTTTTTAACTGCAATTGGGAAATAAGATATATGGGCAATGGAGTATAGAAATCCATCTTGCCCTACAAGAAAGTAAGGGGGAAGGTAGGAGAGAGGGAAAAGGTACAGGAGGAGGGCATGTACGAGAGGGCAGACTGGGGGAAGAGGTATTTAATATGCTTGCTATCTTGGGTTGGGGTAGGGTAGAGATGGGGAGAAAACGTGAAACTCAAAATCTTGTGGAAATGAATGTCAAAAACCAAATTAATTAATTAACTAATTAATTTTTAAAAACAAATGTATGGAAATTTTAAAAAATCCTAACAAAACCAGGAATAAAAGAATAATCAGAACCTACCTATTAAGGCCAGTCATATGCAAACAAAGCTGATAACACAAAAGAAATAGAGAAACACTCTCAAAAACATAAAATACCTGAACTAACAGAAGACCATATAGAGATCTTAAATAATCAAATTTCAAAAAAAGCAAACATCTAGCTATAAAGGAACTAACCAAGAAAAAACTTCCTGATCCTGATGGATTCACAGGAGAAGGCTATTAAACTTTTACAGAACAATCACCTCCCCTACTTCACAAATTGTTCTAAAACTGAGAAAGAAAGCACTCTACCAGAATCCTTTTATAAGACAAGTATAGTCCTAATGCCTAAACCTCGGAAAGACAAAAAAATAGAAGGAAAACTATGGGTCAATATCATTAATGAATATCAACTCAAATATTTTAAACAAACATTTTAAACAAAATCCTATCAAACTGACTATAGCAATTTATCATAGAAAGCATTCTTTATGACTAAGTAGGATTTATACCAGAGATACAAGGAAGGTTCAACAGCAGTAAAACTATCACCAAAATTAATCATATTAAAAACCATTAAATATCCAAAACCTCATGATTACCTCAACAGATGCAGAAAATGTTTTTGACAAAGAATAGCATTCATTTATAATAAAATTTTACAAAGTATAAGACACAGAGGAACCTTTAAAAAAAAAAGAAATCTATCAAAGATAACCATCATGTTCAATGGAGATACACTGGAACCTTTTCCAATAAATACTGATGTGAAGCAAGTATTCTTCCCCAATAATTTTACAGAAATCTGAAAATGCTAGCAATAGTAATGAGACAGGAGAAAGAAATTAAAGGCTGGCAATAGACAGAAGAGTTGACTGATATTTGCTGATGATATGACGGTACACTTGGAAAAATACTAGATAATAGCAAAGATATGCATTGAGACAATACCTTCAGCAAAGTTGCAGCCTACAAAATAAATCCTCAAAAATCAACAAAATTTAGTAAGACTTTTATATAATTACAATTTATATAATTACAATTACAAAATGTTCATGAATAACTTAAATAGCTGGAGGAATGCTCATGCTTACTCTGTCAATATAAAAAAAACTACTAAAGTTAATTTATACTTTGAATGATATATTAACCAAATTACCATGGTAGTACTTTGTTGAACTTGATAAAATAATAACAATTCATTTGGGAAAACAAAAAAATCTAGAATTATCTAAGGAAATGATGAAAAGAAGTAAGAATGAAGAAGGAAAAGCACTTGGAAACTTCAAACTATAAAAAGGAGTAGTCATCAAAACCATCTGGAATTGGTTTTAAAAGGAAGAGAGATTGATCAGTGGAACAGACTTAACAAGGAAGAATAAGAAACAATGTAATTCAATAACCCCATTTGATAAAACAGAAAACAGAAATTACCTAGGAAAGAATTCCTTTTGTGATGAAAACTGCTAGGCAAACTGGAAAGCAGTCTGGCTTAGCTCAAAACCTTATACCACATTCCATAATACATTTTAAATAAATATATTACTTTAACATTAAAGATAATGCTAGAAAAATTTAAAGGACATACACCTCTCACAACTATGGGTTAAAAAATGTGACAAACAAAAGACAATAGCAATTTTTAAAGTTCAAATAGATAGGAAAACTGAGAAGTTTCTCAATGGACAAAATTAATGTACCATTGGTAAAAAAAGGTAAGTGACTGAATGGGGAAAAATTCTGTGGATCAAATTTCTTTGATAACAGTTTCGAATTCAAGATATGAAAACAATTTAAAAACAAATGAGTAACAGCCATTCTGAATAAACCGTGAACAAACAGCTCTCAAAGGAAGAATTTAAAGTATTTACAATCACACAATGCTCCAAATTACTAACAATAAAAGAAATACAAATCAAAACCGTGAGGTTTCACCTTCCACCCTGCAAAATAAACAAAGATGACAAAAAATGGCAATAGTATATGTGGAAAAAGTTATAGAATGATAGGCACACATACATTATTGGCAGAGCTGTGAAATATTACAGCCACTTTGGAAAGGAATTTGAAATTATACAAATAAAGCAAAATCTTGATTATCATCTGAACTAGAAATACTATTACTAGGGCCTATACACTAAAGAAGTCACTAATAAGAAGACAGTTCCTATATGTTCCAAAATATTTATAACAGCACTTTAACTAGAAACAAAGCCGATTTCCATAGACTGCAGAATAACTAAACAAATTGTGGTATAGGAATGCAATAGAATACTGCTGTACTGTTTTGTTTTGTTTTTTAATGGTATGTATTGAAAACAAAGAAGCATGGAAATATGTGTATGAATTGATTCAGGGTAAACAGAGCCAAGAAAACAACATCTACAATAACTACAACAATGCAAATGGAAAGAACAACTACACACCAAAATATCAAAAGTGAATATAACAATTATGAAGATTAAGAATGATTCAAATGAAGAAATATGAGATACTCCTTCATGGAGGTGGGAAAACCACAGGTGTAAAACATTTTACATCTTTGCAGAATTTTTTTCCAAGTTACTGATCAGTTGTGTTGATTTTTCCCCTCTTTTTTCTTTTGTCTTTAAAAATACTATTTGTTATGTGGGATGGCTCTGCAGAACGTGGAAGGGGAAGGATGCTATGAACAATTATGAATATGTAAAAAAGAAAAGATAATCATAAATATAGCATTAAAAATAGAGGCTATCCAAAAGTAATGTATTTCTTGAAAGCATATTCTCCATTCACTTCTGTCATTAAAAAGCTAGTAACATTTTTCTGCTACTATTTAATTCAATTGCATTCAACAAACATTCCTTAAGGTTATATTATATATAATGTGCTACAAACACAAAAAATAACTTGGTCCCTGGTCTAAGATAATCTAAAGACCTAAATACATGATTTTAACACGATTTTGTAAATACTATACAAAAGCTATAGATCACAGATCTAGGGTAGGAACAGACCTCAGTGTTCATATCATTCAACCCCTTCATTTTAGGATGAGGAAACTATGGCCCAGAGAAGAGAAATTAGTTGCCCAAGGTCACACAGGTAGTAAGTATCAGAACCAGGGATTCAAACCCTGAATTCTTGTCAAAGGAGAAATGATGCACCGAGGAAAGGAATGACCAATTCCATTCAACAAAATTCATTAAGGACTTGCTAACTGGTAGTTTCTGGAAACACAAAGTAAAATATGAAATGATACCTGGTCAGGTTGAAGCCAGGTCACTGGAGGCCTTGAATTCCAATTAAAAAGTATTTGCTGGAGGCAACATAATGTAAGGGATAGAACACTGGACTTGGAGTCAGCAAGATTTGGGTATAAATGCTCCCTCAATCCCACAAAAGTTGCATGACCATGCACAAGTCACATAATGACACTCAGATTGCCCATCTGTAAAATGGGGGTGATAATGGCTATAGTACTTACTTAACAACTGTCCAGAGGATCAAATAATGCATGTAAACCTTAAAGTAATACAGGGCAATTATGGATTTTAATTACTTTTATTATTATTTTTTCAGGTTTTTTTTTATTATTATCTACTATGTGCAGAGCACTGCATTAAATGCTGGTGATAAAAAATAAAAAACCAATAATATTTATTAGCCTCAATGTAAAGATGAACAATGTGTATTTTATCATGTATGGAGAAGTGAGCCACTGAGTAAGCAGTGAAGTGCAATGATAAGAGCCACATAAGTTTTCTCAGCTACTGATTACAGTAGCTGAGTAAAAGAGAATTATGGTAATACAGGTAAAAGGTAATAGGAATGTGAATCAGGATGCGGGCAAAGGGAGGAAGAAATGAAGTCACGTAAATGTAAAGAATATAGTAGCGTCCCCAATCATTCCAAGTAAAAGCTCTGGAGAAGCTCACACACACACACGCATACATGTGTATACACACACATGCACACATACATATGTACATACAGGTGTTCTGAGTTGTCTTACCAGAGGCAAGAACAGCAATAAAAGAGGAAGCTCCTTTTCTACCAGCAGGGGGTTGAATGCCAATTAGCCACCAATTTTTCCTCTGTATTCCTCCCAGCAGGAGTCAGCATCAGTCCTGAATCTTGACCTATACCCCAAAACCTAGTTACCAGTTTCCAGTTCCCAATGTCTGGTCCTCTCTAACCCAGAAAAAAATTATATAAAGTTCACCCCACTTTACCAGGCAACTTCCCTGTGCTCATCCTGCTGGGCAGCTCTCCACTGTGGAAGTATATCCCCTGTATAAAGCTGGATTGCTCCACTTTCTGTCTGCTCCCAGTGTATTTTGCCCAGTGATAGTGAACCTCCCAAACTCTCCCTTACTAAAAGCATGAGCCCTCATCCAGGGCTATAACTAACACTTCAGCAGCTGCATCTATAGTCCAAGTTTGTTGTTGGTTTTTTTTTCTTCGGGGGGCGGGGGGGCACGTGGGCATGGGGGGTGGGTTGCTTTTTTGGAGGGCAATTGGGGTTAAGTGACTTGCCCAAAGTCACATGGCTAGTAATTGTGTCAAGTGTCTGAGGTCACATTTGAACTCGGGTCCTCCTGACTCAAGGGCCAGTGCTCTGTTCACTACACCACCTAGAAGGTCAAGTTTTTTGATGTTGGAAATGTAGAAAGCAAGAGCTTTCTCAGATGGGAACAGGGTGCTCTGACAGCAAATACCCCCACCTTTTTCTGTGATACCAGGGCTGTGACTAGAGACTTTGCCATGAACAAAATGCTTCTCCAGCTTTTTCTTCTGTCAACTTTAGTAACAGGTAAGGGAGATGGCCACCTTTCCCTATACAATCAAGATTTGTTATTTGAAACCTTGTTAAATCTGTGGTAGATAAGTGAATCAAAAACCATTTGCTATTGACAAAAATTTTGGAATAGATTCATCAATGAAATATCAGATATTACATAGCTCAATAACTTTATGTTCAATAAGTCCAAAAATGTAAATTACTTAGGAGAGAATTCCTTATTTGCAAGAACTGCTGGGAAAACTGGAAAACAATCTAGGGGAAAAAAACAGGTTTAGACAACAATTTATACCATGTTCCACAATGAATTCAAAATTATACATGACCTGAATTTGAAAGATCATACCATTAAAAAATTTAGAAAAATGAATCACATCACTTTTATAGCTATAGGTAAGTAAAAGGTAAATTCTAAATCAAACAATAGATAGATGATTATGAAAGATAAAACAGGTAATTTTGATTATATTAAAATGAAAAGCTTTTACATGAACAAAATTAATGCAACTAGGATATGGAATGAAGTGGCTGCCTAGTGAAAAAAATCTTTACATTTCTGATTAGAGTCTATCCATATCTTTATCTTTGATAAGCATCTGATATCCAGGGTATCAGACAATTAACAGATAGAGATGACCAAAAGCTATTCCTTACTAGATAAATGGTTCCTTGTACCTCATTACCACTTCCAGAGTCTACCTCTAACACTAGCACTCAGTAATCAAACAGTAATCTCTCTTCCTTTGAGGTTTATTCATCATTCAATTCATATTTATTGCCCAATCAAGAGTCTGGTAGCTATTATCAACTGACCTCCAAAACATAATTCCTTCCTCAACTGAATTCAATGCCTGGCTCAGTCTCTCCTCTTCAATTCCTGCCCTAGGGAATTTCAACATACATAGGGATACTCCCCTCAAATGACCTAACTTCCCAGTTCCCTAAGGTATTCATTTCCCATGACCTTGTCTTTCACTCCAACTTATCTACAGAGAAATGATCATATCCTTGATCTTGCCATTACCCACAAGTGTCCCACCTTCATGTTCATGAACTCTGAAATTCTTTTATCAGATCATAATCTACATTCACTCCACCTTTCCCTCTGCTTTGACAATCTCATAATCCTATTTTTTTCCCTCACCATAACCTCCAGTTTCTCCAACCCTCGATTCTTTTCCAGGTCATCACCCCTGCCCTAGCTATACTCTCCTCCTTTCCTATCTTGACCTCTTGGTAAATGAGTTCAACTCCACACTGTACACCTGACTCCCTTGCCCCCATACTCTACCACCAATCTTGCACTGCCAAGCTTCTTCAGCCTTCCACCATCTGCTACTTTCACTCATATTCATGTACTACTGAACCAAATTAAAGAAAAAGCATAAAAATCATCCTGACTGACTCTACTACAGTTTATGTTACATATTCTCAATCAAGCCCTCAGTGTAGTGAGCAATCCCCATAATCGATTACTATCTCACCACAAAGCTTTTCCAAACCTTCTGAAACCTTCCATGGCTCTCCATCCTTCCCAAGCTTAAACTCTCTCAGCTGAAAATCTTGCCTCATATCTCAGTTTAAAAAAGAACTCACCTAACTGATGAGAACTCTCTCTAAACTGTTCTCTCCAAATCTGATTACCAATGAGCTCTTAATTATCAAGGCTAAATCCTAAAATGTCTGCCATCACCTAACTGTACTAATGTCTAGTCCACATCACTCTTTTATCTAATAAGCTCAGATATTTTATGAAATGCTTTGCTAAAATGAAGATAAACTGTATCTACAGGTTCTCTTGAACCTGTCAACGAAAGGAAATAAGGTAATTCTGACACAACCTGTTTTAAATGAAGCTGGGCTAGCTCTATGTGATCACTTCTTCCTTTTCTAAATGTGTAATAATCATCTTTCGATAATACACTCTGATATTGTGCCTGCATTTTGAAGCTTCCATTCTCAAACTCAAAGACAACAAAGTGCTTTCTTCCCTCTACTTGTCTTGCTTATGGACCCCCAACAGTCATTTTTATTCAGTCTTTTCCAATCCAAATCTTTGGTAAAGGATAAAACAAAGTTAAGAGTTAAGAAGCCATGACCCTTAAGGGAAAAACAAAAAACAAAAACCCACTTCTGACCCTAGCTTTCTTTGCCAACCACAGCCCATTTTAAGCTTTAGCACTCCTGATATTTGTCTAACTGCACTGTTCCATGTTTTCACTTTCATCTTCTACTGCCTGCCCTTAGTTTCATCTCCTGTGTCTTTACCAAAACCAAATTATGGCTGATATCTATCTCTAAGTACTTTAGTCTCTTTAAACAACTCCCCCTTTTCTTCCTCAGGCAATTTTTCCTTTATCCTTTCTTGATTTTGTGCCTTTCTTAGTATCTTCTGCTTACATCCTCTTAAAATCTGTGCTTCAGAAGGATCCCTGGGTGGTTACATTAGCCTCTTTTTAAGCCATATATTTTCATCCTCATTGGAATCATTCATGATAGTACTGTCAAAATTTCTGAGACCGTTCTTCAGTTTTTGGATCTGAAGCTGAGGGACTAAAGCTATCATGAGCTTTTTAAAAATTTCTTTCACTAAAGTCTAGGTTAACACATCCAACCATGCTCCTGATTACCTTACACTCCTATCTTCTTTTCCCATGGCCCCCAGTTTTGTCATCCAACTGCTCTAATATTTCCAAAGATCTCTTAATTATCAAAAAAATTTTCATATCTCATCCCATTGACATTTCTGCATCTGACACTGTTGGGAAAGCTTCCCTTTCTGGAAAATTCCTCCTCTCCAAGTTTTCATGAAACAATCCTCTCCTGGCTCTTCTCCTACCTCTCTCAACCACTCCTTAGTCTCCTTTGCTGAATCTTTATCCACATCATTTGCACTGAGGAACAGTGAGTGTTTACAAAAGGTCTATCTTGGGACTTCTCTTTTTTCGTCTATTCTGTCTCATTTAGTAAGCTCATCAGCTCCTAAAGATTCAGTTTTGTTTTTCTTAACTATGCATTTTTGTTATAAGAATTCTTATGTTCCCTCCACAACCACCCTACCCAGTGGGGTAGGGAGAGAAAACAGATTAATTTAAAATGTTTAATTTTAAAATTATCATAAGTATACAGATGATTTCTAGATTCATATAACCTTAACATTTCTCTTGAACCAATATCATACCACCAACTGCTTTTTGGACATCTAGAATTTGATATCCCATAAATATACCAAACTCAACACATACAAAATAGAATTCATTATCTCTCCTCCCCCCCACAAACTCACCCCTCCTTTAATCTTCCCTAATATTGTTAAGGATCCACCATACTTCCAGCACCCATATTCCCAACCTCACTCACCTATTTAATCACTTCACAAAACTTGATGTTTCTGTACCCACAACACCCCTTAGCAACATTTCTTCTCTCCACTCACAGAGCCACTAACTTCATTCAGGTCCTCATTGACTTCTCACCTAGATTACTGCATAGCAAGAGACTCCTAACTGGTCTCCCAGACTTATATTTTTTCCTGACTCCAATTTATTCTCCACATAGCAATCAAAACTATTTTCCTTAAGCACATATCTGTCTACATCACATAACACCCCTCTTCCCACCCCTCACACAATAAATACTAGTGGCTCTTTATTACTCTAAAAACAAGTAAAAATTTCCCTGGCATTTAAGGTCATCACAAGAAGTCCCTTTTTCCAGTCTTCTTATGCCTTACTCCCATCCATATTCCACAGATCAATAATATTAATTCCTCACACATGAAACTCTGCATTGGCTATCCCATAGCCAGAATGCTTTCTCCTTCTTACTTAAGAATCTTAGAATCATTGGCCTCAGGGCGGCTAGGTGGCGCAGTGAGTAGAGCGCTGGCCCTGGAGTCAGAAGGACCTGAGTTCAGATCCGGCCTCAGACACAACGCACACACAAATAAAAACCTAGCCGTGTGACCTTGGGCAAGTTACTTAATCCCAATTGCCCTCCAAAAAGCAAAAAAACAAACAAACAAACAAAAAAAAAACCAGAATCATTGGCCTCCTTCAAGACTCAGCTCAACAAAAGCCTTCTTCCCTTCCTAGTGCTCTTGGTTAATTCGCTTCCTCAAAAATTACCTTGTATCTAATCTTTTGTATATGTATTTTGTCTCCTCCACATTTAGAATGTAGACTCCTTGAGGACAGGGGTTACTCTTAATTTTTCTTTTAATAGAATTTAATACAGACATGGAAACATAGTAAGCACTTTATAAATCCTTGTTACCTAGATGACCAACATTAGCTGAAAATGCAGATAACTTTGCATTAAATTTCTTTATCACATAAACTGACATCTAACAAAATGATCACCATTTTTCCCACAAAAATAAATCAACATTATGCCACTCAAGTTTAGACCCATTCAAATGGACATGTTCAATATTTCTAATATTCAATACTCTCAATGACCAATATTTATCCTTGTGAAATCTGTAAGTTATCAGAGGTAAGGTATGGAAGCACCATCTCTCTCATCCTGCTCTTAGAGCTGGTTCTCTCACCCATAAGCACTCACACTGGCAGGTCTAGGTTTCCAAGGTAGGGAACATCTGCTGTCGCTGTTCAGTCTTCAGTTATGTCCAACTTTTCATGACCCCATTTGGGGTTTTCTTGGCAAAGATAATAGAGTGCTTTGCTATTTCCTTCTCCGCCTCATTTTACAGATGAGGAATTGAGGCAAAAGTGACTTGCCCAGGATCACATAGCTAGGAAGTATCTGAGGAGGGATTTGAACTCAGGAAGATGAGTCTTCTTGACTCCCGGCCCAGCAGCCTCATCACTTCACCACCTATCTGCTACTATCTATTCTCTCTCTCATCTCTCCCTCTCTCTCTCTCTCCTCATGGAATAGAAGTAGTCCCAGTATGTGTGGGGAATCCATTACTTACTACTATAGTTCCTAAGCCTCCACCACCATTTTTCTCATTTATTAAAATCTGTCACCATAAGAAAATATTAACTCATTTTTTCTTGGGGAGAGGAGAGGGAAAGAAGGCAATCAGGGTTAAGAGACTTTCCGAGGGTCACACAGCTAGTAAGTATCTAAGACCAAATTTGAATTCAGGTCCTCCTGACTGTAAGGCCAGTGCTATATCCACTGTGTCACCTAGCTGCCCCTAGAATTAACTCTTAAACATAAAATATTTACTAAATGCTAAAGCAAAAGTAATGATCAAAACCTCCCTGTTACTCAAAAAGAAGGGGGGGGGGGAGGCAAAAGCAGGAATAACCAAAATCATATTCAACAAAAGACAACAGCAAGAATAATCAAAGCATTATATTCCATTCACGAATTTGGGTCACTCTGTTACTCTCCTATATGTTGAAGAAGAGCGGGCAGACTTATACAAACCTCAATGAGTGTGAGGAAACTCCTGTGCATAAGGAAACTCACCTCTCTAGACTTTGGATCTCAATGTCTTTGGTCCCTTGAGGAACAATCTGGACCCTTATGGTTTTCACTCTCCAGCAGTGCAACACCTTTCCTCTCCCATAGTCAACAAAGTAGTGAAAGCTCCTTTCCCTCACAACCATTCTCAACAAGCATAATGAAAAAAAGCATGATGCCCTTAAAGGGACAAGTAGGTCACTTAAGCCAGAGAGAACCATCAAACTCCTAAGACATGCAAAAGGCAAGAAATCTTTCTTTGTCCAAACATCTCCAAGCCACTCTCACTGCAAAACTGACTGGAAGCCTATCTTTCCCCTAGTTTCTCCCTCTCACAGCAGAGAGGGCAGTAGAGGGCTACATGGGCACTCTTAAATGATTGCCCCTTCTCAGAATTTATAAGGTGCCAAAGAGCAAAGCTCAATATTCTATACAGAGGGGCAAAAGTCATATCAATCAACGAACTGCCAGCAGCTGCTCTGATTTTTTTTCTTAAACAATCAGCAAAGTAAAACTTGTCTTTCCATTAGTGAGTTCCCAGAGAAGTAGCTACTAGCTTCTTAGTGTAGTGTTTCTCCTACCAGCCTAATGCCCTAACTAACTCTAATGCCTTAAATCAGAGCTTCCTGGTGTTCAATGGTACATCTTGACTCATGTTTAGGTAAAGTCAATAAATCCATCTTTTTGTAAAGTATGAACCCATAGTCCCCAAATAGTTACTAATTTATAATTTTGTGTTATAAACTTCAAAACTCTAAAAACAATAAACATAAAAATGAGCCAGGAGATTGAGTAATAGTAATGTTAGATTATTCTTTCTTTTGAAGAACACTGGAAAATAATAGTACCATTTACAAAGAGTAATACCCCCCCATTGCTCTACATTCACATAAGTTTTCACAGTACATTCACCTGAAGACCAGTTCTCTATCCAGCCCTCAGAATACACTTTACACAGGGGATTGTTTCTCCATAAGTAGATTTTATTAGTTTTTCCTTAAAGAAATGTTATTTTTTTATTCCCCCACACCCAGCAACTTTTCACATAGAAAAGGAGCAGTACTAAATGCTTTAGCATTTAGTAAATCTTTTCACATAGATAAGAAGATATGAAGCATAACCTCCAATATTAATACTTTTCTAAGTGGAGGTATTTAAAAAGTAATCTGATACTAAAACATGACCCAAATTTCCTCTGCATAACTCTATGAACCATTCTTTTTAATATTTCTTTATAATTCTAAAGCACCTTAAAGAAAGTTCTAATACCTCCTTTATATTCAACTGCATAATATATTTGTTTTATACAGTTTTAGATATATAATATATTCAACTACAATTTGTACAAAAGTTAAACTACACAACTAAGAGTCTTATCTTTTTTTTTCCCAGCAGTGCTTTCTCTAAGGAAAGAAGCTATTGATTTCTATTCTACTAACAAAAGTAATACTTAGTCAAAAAACTTTTTTTAATTTTCTTTGTGCTTTGTCCACTAATAAGATTAAAAACCAGACATGTCACAACGTTCTCTGTGTGGTTATTACCTGTTCTCTTACTATTAGTTACCAGTTTCTACTTTCTGGTGGAATGTGTCCATGCAGATACACATAGGCAGACACACTTATATCCATCCTACACACACACACACATGCATGCACATACACACAGAGTAAATATAATTATTGCAACTTTCCCAGCCAGCAAAGACCCATAATGCATTACAGTAAATCCAGCAAAGTATCTTGTCAAAATTTTGCAGTGCTTCAGTCTTCATTTGGATTCCTCCCTGTGCAACTACGTAATTAATATTTGCATTACCTCTATGCACATCAGGTTCTCTAGTTTAAAATCCAATCTGACCATTTTTTAAAGGATTCATAATCTGAAGTCAAATAAGAATTCCCCGCATTCATTTATGGCCAACCCCAAAAACTTTTTTTGCCAAGTATTCCTTCCTTAGTTACTACAAGCATAAGTTTTCTAGTTGCCTAAGTAAAATACAAAATAAACATCTTCAGATAATGATGATTCCAAAATAGAAAATTATCCCTGCTCTCACTAAAAGCCTCAAGGACAGATGTACTGATTAGTAACATCACCATTGGAACTCACACCATCTCTGGAAGCCCTTGGAGGCAGATGTTCAATCTTATGACGCATCTAATCACTTATTCCCTATACTGAGGTCTAATATATTATCACCATAACACATCAAGCATAATATAAAAGAAAAAATAAGTTTAGGTTCTGTTCATGCAAATATAAAGATTTAGATTATTATATGAAAGGCAATAAAATCACTTGTTTGTGTGTTTTTTTCCTGCTTTTAATCACCTTTAGTCTTAAAGAGTTTCAGTGAGTAAATCCACTGTATGGTGTGAATAGTCAATTTTTCCAGTATTACTGGTCCAAATACCTTACTAAATGTTCCTATGCTATATTTTACCTTTTAGATACTATTAGACTAAAAACATAACAATGATATTTTAAAGCATTTTTTAAACAAAATGTGAAATTAATTTCCTTAAAAGAGAAATTCCATTCCATTGCAGTGAAACCTGTTCCCTAAACATCTGAAAGAAAACATTTACAAATCATATAGTACTGCTAACAGATTAAAATAAATCAAAATAAATTATTTAGCAAGATTTCAAGAAAAGATTGAGGTGGTAAAGATGACATGAAGATTGCAGTAAAGTCTGAGTTTAAAACTTACAAAATAGTCTAAATGCTTTAGAAATCAATACTCAAATTTAATCAATTATTTTTATGCTTTGTTTCTCTTTTAATAACAAAAAAGGACAAGCAACAAAACAGTACCATTTCTTACCTAGGATGGAATATACGTACAACTTCACAAAGTTAAATTTCTCTCAAAACCCCAATTTAATAAAGGTACAATTATTCTTCATGTGAAATTTTCTACTTTTCTCTTTTTCCTTTAACTTACTTTTTAATGAGGGAAAATTTTGTAATTTTATTTTTAAAAGAACTCTGCAATAAACATAAAAATTACTCTTCACACCAGCCAACAAAATGGAGAAAAACTTTCACAGACAGTTCGCGGAAAATACAACTTGTCATGTTAAACAGTAGTCAATAGCTGTATATAATCAGTAAACAAATTCGGCTCCATGAAAAAAGAACTACATCACCATTTAGTGGTTGCAATTTAGATTATTCTAGCGTGTAATACTTTAATTGTATAAAACAAAGCTAGTGTCACAAACACAAAAGAACTTCTTGCAAAGCAAGCACCATAAGTAATTTTTATGCTGCCACAGAAGGCTGACAAGTGATGAGCACTTTGTTCAAATTTATACACTTATGCACATAAGGCAACAGGTGGTTTGTAAAAAAGAAAACACTGAAAAGGAGCTTGTTAATTCTTCCTGATCAACATTTTTATAATATGCCTCGACAAAAGAACTCCTAAAATCTTTCCCAAGCTCTTATGTAGAAAAATTTCATATTTCAAATTTCAAAGTTTAAAAGGGATGAACTAGCATTGGATAGAAAAAATAACTTAAAGTAAGTAGAAATATTTCAAGATTACTACAGTAAAAGATAATATCAACAATGTCTACAGCTTAGCAATTCAGCCTCTACCGCAATCAAATAAGATCTTTATTAACTGACATCTGGGAATTACTATTCAGAGCAGGAGAAACCTTCAAAAACAGTTCTTTAGGTTTAATTAGCTATATGTTAGGGCCATATTTTTCTAACTGATGGAGACAGCTGGCAAGGTCTAAAATGACCAGACAGAAATAAATAAGTAAATGACATGGTCTGCAGACTAACAGCCTGGTATTTTAACAAAAAGTATACCTTTCCTATAGGGGTGGCTCAGTGGATAAAGTGCTAGGCCTGCAGTCAGAAAGGTTCATCTGTTGGAGTTCAAATCTGGATTCAAACACTTTACTGTATGACCCTGGACAAGTTCATTTAACCCTGTTTGCCTCAGTCCCCTCATCTGTAAAATAAAGTGGAGAAGGAAATGGCAAACCACTCCAGTATCTTTGCCAAGAAAACCCCATATGGGGTCAGGAAGACTCAGACATTATTGACAACAAAATACCTTTCCTTCATATCATACCCTAATAAGTCAGAATAAAAGTTTTCCCAAAATAAAGGAATACCCCAAGAAACTGAGTTATAAAATGACTAATTAAACAGATAATTTGGAGTACCTAAATTATAGAGTACTCCTAACTTTCTTAAATATCTTTGCCAATTCTTTAAACTTCATTAAAAGCAAAGAAACTAAAGGGTAACAGAACAATTTAAAGTTACATTAGAATCTCCTTTCCTTACATTTCCAATTACATTATTCTCAAATCTGCTTTTAATGCCTTTCCTTTGATATTATCTCCTGTTTATCCTGTAAATATCATATTTTTACATAATTGTCTGCTTTTTTTCCTCCATTAGACAGCGAGTTACTTGAAAGCAAAGCTTTTTGCTTTTCTTTGTATCCCCAGCACACCACATGGCACTTAGCAGGTGCTTAATACTTCTAACTTGACTAAGATCCAGTTCCTCGATCCTTACCAGATCTCCAAGTTCATCATCCATAGTCTTGTCTTTCTAAATTTCTCTTTCCTTATAGTGTTGAGCCTATACTTAACTAGTCACTGCCTTCCACCTTCAATCCCTTATTCCCCTGCCTTTCCCTTTCAATGTTTAAACTACCAATCTTAAATCCCCACAATCTAAGCCTCCTCAATGTTGCCGAAATGTCCAAAACCTGCTGATTAGATTTGTAATTCAAAGAAATTCATGTGAGAAGGGAATCACTGAGAGGCTAGTCCCAGAATGAGAGGACACAGCTCATTCTTTACAAAACCTTCTGGGGCAATAGTCTCCTGAGCTTCTACAGGATTGAAACTCATTCATAACAGCAATCAAATATGAGGAACCATGGAAGTCTGCCCACCAATGTCAGTACCTTGGAGGCCAAACTTTGCTTGCCCCATGCTAGTTAGTTATAGCACTTCTGAGTTTTCTGTTTTTTATGCCTACATATCTGAAAACTGGATTATATCTTCACTTCTCACCTCCTTTGCGACAATTTCAAATTATAAGATGCTCTCCTTCCCAAAGAAAATAGCCTCTCTTGGGCATCTGACCCCATCACCTCCCTTTCTATATCCTCTAAGAGCTTATCTCACTGATGTGTTAAAAAAAATTCTCTCATGTGTTGAAAAACTCTATCCTTCTGGGCAAGATGCAGACATATAGGAAAGGAAGTACAAAGTTAGATGAATATAGGTATGCTGACTGAATCGATCTGAATGACTAAAAGAAACCATAAATAAGAATTGATAAAGCCCTACTAAGTACAAGGCATCACAAGCTAGGTACAAGAACAAAAAACAAATTAATCCCTGACCTCAAGGGTAAATTAAATTCAATATCAATTTACAGGGAGGTCACTAGAGTAGTGGCCCAATAATCTGTGCTTGTCCCTGTGCTACTTAACATTTTTATTAGTGCCTCAAATAACAAATTGCTCATACTTGCCTAAGTATTTGAACATCTATTGGCTTCAAAAGTTCTTTCCAGTAAAACATGAAGCTTTGCTAATAAGTTCTTGGTCATGTACATGCTGGGCTAGATGGCCTCTACGGCCCCCTCGAATTCTGAGGTTGTATAATTTTCTCTATTCCATCATTTATAATGATCTTGGAATACCAAGAAAAGAAAGCAAAATCCCCAACCCATATGTAAGAGGATCTTTTGAAGTTATAGAGTATATTTCAGGCATGGCTTGCTTGCATACACAGAGTTAAAAGATAGCTATAGAACTGATATATTCTTAAGAAGCTGTCTAAATAAATCAGTATCTTCGTAAATATTCACTGCCCTGATTATTTCAGAGGTGCTCTGTAAGTCAATATTTAACATAAAATAACCAAAGATAATGTCAATATACAAGTTATGGATGAGCTATATAAAGAATAAGAAATGAGGAAGGGGAAAGCACATTCTAAGCATGACAAAGATATCAGTGAAAAGGCATCATGGGCAAGGAACAGCAATGAGGCCTAAGTCTCTTCATCCAAGCATATATAGAGGATGGTAAAGTGCTCGCTAAAATGTGGAAAAGATAGCTAAAAGTGGAAAAGTGGAAGATGTCAGATGGTGAAAGGCATTTGGGGGGGCACCCTACATTGAATGAAATGGGGCTTAAGTGACTTGCCCAAGGTCAAATAGCTAATAGGTATCTGAGTACAAATTTGAACTCAGGCCCTCCAGACTCTAGGGTCAGTGCTACATCCACTCAGACATCTAGCTACCCCTGGTAAAAGGCTTTAAAAGCAAAACAGAAGATTTTTTATGTGATCTTAGGGGAAAGGGGAGTTACTTGAGTCTAATGAGTAGGTGACACAGTCAATTGCAATTTAAGAATATTGGTTTGGCAGCTAAGCGAAGAATAGACTGGTGAGTGAAGAGACACTTAAGTAGGAAAAAACCAAACAGAAACCTATTAATTAGTCCAGGCATGAGGTGATAAGGGCCTGCACTCAGGGAGCAACTATGTAAGGAAAAGGAAACATACATGAATGGTGTAAAGGCAGAAAGCTGCATTGTACATTATAAACAAAAAACAAACAAAAAAAAAAACAAAACAAACAAACAAACAAAAAAAAACAGTCTCTGTCCTTATTCAAGTAGGAGAAACATGTATACAGATAAGTTAATATAACTAAGAAAATTAAAAGTAACTGATGATGGAGGATGCACCAGTTTTGGGGGAAGGAGGTCTATGATAGGCTTCATGAATGAATAGTATTGAGGCAGATGGAAACGGAGATGGAGATAGTGTTCCCGCTTTTCTCTCTTTCTCCTTCTCTGAGACTGAGAATTGTCAGTATAAATAAATAAAAAACATTTCCACACCAAAAGTTCCAAAAATGAATGAAAACATAGGTTCAGACCAAAATTAAAACTGGACAAGAGAGGTAGAAAACACCAAGGAGGCTAAAAGAAGTACGTAAATGTATTCAATCTTAACACAAAGTTAAAAATTCTTTAAAAACTGGTTTTCAATCTACAAAGGATAGACAACCAGCAAATTACACATACAATGTTCTACCAGTTACAAGTAGTTTTATAATTATTTAGGTAGCATAAAAATTGCATTACCTAGTATCAATCTATTTTTCAAATGTTCCAACACACAAGATGCTATTCCTCTCTGATTCGGGTTTCAAGCACCTCCTCGGAACTTGCATAGCTCCTCTCCCTCCTATAGCATTAAGCACTGACCCACCTCTAGAATCTCCAGGCTCAGCCTCAGACACAGCCCTTCTCTCTTAGATTCTATGTAGTTACTAACTCAAATACAACTCTCCTCTTGGGAATGCAGAGAAGAATACTAGACTGTCTATTTTTCTCATAACTCTCCCTTATATATTCCATCTCCTAGTGCTTTCTTAAATAAAGTTAAATAAATTTTGTGTCTATATCATCCTCTGATCAAGGAATTGTTATTCATCAAGATATACCAGTGACCAGGGGGGCAGAGCCAAGATGGCGGAGTAGAAACAGCTCATCCAAGCCACTCTGCCCCCACATTCCCCCCAAACGATGTAAAAGGGGACTCTGAACAACTTCTGGAGCCCCAGCACCCACAGAACGACACAGAGAAGCTAAACTCCCACTGAGGACAGCCCAGCAGCCCTGCAGGAAGGACCAGCGCAGTGGTCTGGACCTGGCAGCGTGCAGCGCGCAGAGTGCAGGAGTGGAGCCGAGCCGAGCCCAGGTCCGCATGAGCCGAGGTTTTAGCCCCAGGGCGGCAGGGCCAGCAGCCAGCTGGAAGAACCCCAAAACACCAGGAGCGGTGGCGACTCCAGAATTATCAACATAGACTTGCCTGGGACAAAGTAAGAGGTTAGTGTCCTATGGACTTTGGGACTGGTATTAGGGAATGCGTCGGCTCCCTCCCCTGGGGGCTAGAAGCCGCTGAGGACAAATGCCATTTTGTAGTTTTCAGAGGCAGCTACTGCTCCCAGCCTGCAAATTTGTAGGGAGATCCAGCGATCAGTCTTGGGGGGTAATCGCTCTTGCTTTAACCTCCCTGGATCTGGATTGTGATCTAGGGTGGAAGTCGTGGGTAGGTTTACAGCTTGCCAGAAACGGAAGTTGCCCCCCACACGTTCGGGACGAAAATTCCTATATCTGGCCTTAAAGCCATAGTGTGGCAACAAGCCCAAAAGTCAAGTAATTAAGTGGCAACATGCCAAGGCAAAGAAAACAGAAAAATGCAACCCTAGACTCCTATTTTGGGGGCATAGAGCAGGAAAAGGACTGTGAGTTCAGAAGTCCTGCTCCAAAAGCCCCAGGGGAAAACATGAGTGGGTTGCAGGCCATAGAGGACCTTAAGAAGGACTTTAAAAATCAAATAAGAGAAGTGGAGGAAAAATTGGAAAGAGAAATGAGAAGGATGCAGGAAAAGTATGAAATGAGGGTCAACAGCCTGAATGAGGAAAACAACACCTTAAAAAATAGACTAACTCAAATGGCAAAGGAGGCCCAAAGGGCAATGAGGAGAAGAATGCCTTAAAAAGTCGAATTTGCCAGATGGAAAAAGAATCTCAGAAGTTCATTGAGGAGATTCATTCCTTCAGAGTTAGACTGGAGCAAATGGAAGCTAATGACTTTATGAGAAATCAAGATGCTGTTAAGCAGATCCAAACAAACGAAAGATTAGAAGGCAATGTGAAATATCTCATGGGAAAAACCACTGACCTGGAGAATAGATCCAGGAGAGACAATTTAAAAATTATTGGACTACCTGAAAGCCATGATCAAGGAAAGAACCTAGAAATCACCCTTCAAGAAATTCTCAAGGAAAACTGCCCTGATGTTTTAGATCCAGAGGGCAAAATAGAGGTTGAAAGAATCCACCGATCACCTCCTGAAAAAGATCCCAAAAAGAAAACTCCCAGGAATATTATAGCCAGGTTCCAGAATCCCCAGATCAAGGAGAAAATACTACAAGCAGCCAGGAAGAAACAATTTCAATATTGTGGAAACACAATCAGAATAGCCCAGGACCTGGCAGCTTCTACACTGAGGGATCGAAGGGCATGGAATATGATATTCCAGAGGGCAAAAGAACTGGGAATGAACCCAAGGGTCACCTACCCAGCAAAACTGAGTATTTTGTTTCAGGGGAAAATATGGTCATTCAGTGGAATAGAGGACTTTCAAGCATTCTTGAGGAAAAAACCAGAACTGAATAGAAAATTTGACACCCAGACACAAGAAGGAAGAGATGCCTGAGAAGGTAATCAGGGAAAAGAAATCAAAAGGAAGTTATCAAAGTTGAACTATTTACATTCCTATATGGAAAAGCAATAACTGGGTCTGATGATATCTTTCTCACTATGAAAATAATGGAAGAAGGGGGTGTGGTCATATGAATACATATGTGAATGTGTGTGTATATGGTTACAGTTATATATGGATAGAGGGCATAAGTTGAATTTGTTGGGAAGGGAGAATACTCAAGAGATGAAATTATGAGGTGAGAGAGGAAAGTGTCAAGAGGAGATGGGGAGAGACAGGGTAGTGTAAACTATCCCATGCAGAAGAAGCAAGGGGAAGTGGTTGCAGAAAGAGGGGGAGAATAAGGAAGGCTAAAAAGGCAAAACCACATTCAAACTGAATTTGGTTCAGGGAGAAAATGACATACATACTAAATGGGATATCTCAACCTGCAGCAGGATAGGGGGAAGGGGGATGGGAGGAGGGATGATGGATGGGAGGGCATCCTTGGGGTGAGGGGAGGTTGGAAGTACCCACTATAAAAGAGGGACAGGATCATGTGGGGAATGGACCAGGTGGGGGGTGGGATGAGTGGGAGGGAATTATAAGCAGCCTTGTACAATATATCTACTATGATAATGTTTTGCATAGCTAGACATGTACAACATATACTGAATTACTTATCTCCCCAGAGGGAATGGGTGACAAGGGAGGAAGGAAATGGATCTGAAATTTGAGGTCGTAACATTAAATGTTTCAAATATATATAAATACTATTATTAATAATCTTTTACTTGTAATAGGGATATAAGATGTGCAGGCATTGGGATGCAAAGACACCTTCCTCTAATGGAAAAGTCGATGGGGGTATGGGAGAAGGTATGGGAGAGAGCAGATTGGAGGAAGCGATACCTTGTGGGATTACTGTTCTGGGAGGTTGGGTAGGGGAATAATGGGGGGAAAATGATTGTAACTCAAAATCTGGCGGAAATGAATGATGTAAAACAGAAGTTAATAAAGCATTTGTTTAAAAAAAAATTTAAAAAAAAAAAAGATTTACCAGTGACCTTGGATTCTCAAATACTGCACTCCTGAGTATTTCTATCAAGTCAGAAATACTTCAAAAACAGTACAAGAAATAAAGCTTATATTAATGTCTGAGGACCAGTTTACCTATGCAAAGCTCATATCAAGTAGGCTGGCCATCAAATGATGAATTAATTAGCTATGAAGCCCATCAAACAAAGAAAAATGTAAAACGGTCCCCAATCCTATGTGACCTTCCATTTGTTTTTTTGTTGTTTTTTTTTTTGAGGGGGAAGGGCAGGGCAACTGGGGTTAACTGACTTGCCCAAGGTCACACAGCTAGTGTCTAGTGTCTGAGGTCACATTTGAACTTAGTTCCTCCTGACTCCAGGGTCGGTGATCTATTCACAGCGCTGATGGGGTCCTTGTGATGTATAGATGTCTGTAGTATCAATCTGTAACATTAGTTTGTAAATGGGGTGCTTTGGGATCTATGTCCGTAAAATCAATTTGTAAAACCAGTCTGTAAGATCACAATTCCACACCCCCCAGCCTCAGCATCGACCCTGCCCCTTCCCCCTTCCAGCACTCTGCCCAGCAACAACTCATGACCTGTTTATCTCTGTTTGAAATAATAAGTTATGTAAATGTTATCTCCCTTAGTTAGAGAGGCCAGCTCCACCATAAATTCTTCAATACCTTATCTATAGGGTAACTCCTTAGTCAATTATATACCCACACTGTCTCTGATGACCTTGGTGGGTGACAGACTGGGCACTCTTTAGTGATGTATCAGGCCTAAAACCACACCTCCAGCTAGACCCCCTCTTGAGCTATTTCCCAGTGAATCATGGGCAATACACCTGCGCAGTTGATATTAAAAGTGTATGGTCCTTTGAGCACTGGCCACTCCTTAACTCCTCCCTGATCCCACCCTTGCTCACCTAGTTAGCATAATTGACACCTTAAAACTATGCCTGCGGCCTCTGCGTGTTTGCAGGTTCCATAAGAATCTAGCCCACTGTTCTCTACAGCTTAACAATAAACTTTACAATTTTTGGCTTCAAAGTTTGCTTGAGCCTGGTGAATTCCTTCCAGACTGGATGCCAGGATGGCATCCGTGGCAGAACCACTTACCCTCCCCCCCTCATCACCCTTCCCTCTTCAGCGCCACAGCCCCATGACCTTCCATTTCTGAAATATCATATTTCAAGCTATTCCTTCATAGTGAGTGCTGCTAAAACTTGTATATTCTTCACTATAGCTCCAAAGCATTTGAATTATTTCTTTCAGGCTGCTTTTAGTGTTTTCTCCTTGATCTGGATTTTGGCTATAATATTCCTGGCAGTTTTCATTTTAGGATTTCTTTCACAAAGTGACCAGTGGATTCTTTTGATTTCTACTTTGCCCTTTGATTCTAAGACATCTGGGCAGTTTTCCTTTATGATTTCTTGAAATATGATGTTCATGCCTTTCAGATATTATAGTGATTCTAAACTATCTCTCCTCAATCTATTTTCCAGTTTAGTTGTTTTTTTGTAGGAGATATTTCCCACTCTTCTAACCTTTGTTTTATTGTTAATGTTTCATGGAGATATTAGCTTCCACTTGGCTAACTAATTTTTAATGAATAATTTTCTTCAGGGGGTTCTGTACCTCTTTTACCTTGTGGTCGATTCTGATTTTAAGAAGTCATTTCTCTCTAGTACCACCGTGCCAAGTTAATTCTCTTTTCATCATTGTCTTGCCAGTATCTCACTTCTTTTCCCAGTTTTTTCCTCCACCATACTTATTTGATTTTTAAAAGCATTTTTTGCTTTTCATCTCTTTAATGCTTCTATGCATTCTTGATGGGCTCATGTACCGCCTGTGGATGTTTCTGAGTCACTGTCTTCTGTGTTTACGTCACCATGTTGCTTTATGATGGGTTTTATTTTTTTCTGTTTGCTCATTTTTCCAGCCTAACTCGTGACTTTGAACTTTATGTTAGTGCTGGACTCTCCTTACCTTGGGGGTAGGTTTGGCCTTGAGCTTCTGTCTTTTATGTCCTGTTGTCTCATTCACAGATCAGTTGAGTGTGCTGTAAGTTTCAGTGCTTCCTAAGTGTTTTGATGCAGGAAGAAGTCTCTTCATTGCCCTCCTGGTCTGTATTCTGCAAATTCCTAATCCTGCTTGTGTCTCTTGGATTGTGTGTGGTTGAGTTTTTAGTGTTGCTAAACTCAATCACTGTTAGCCCATTGGGAAGTACTTCACATTCAGAACCACTAAAATGATGCCCCTTTCAATTTTAATCTCCTGCCCTGTTTCGTTTCACTTCAGCATTATGCATAGTGTTAAAGGTTAGAAGTGAGTTGGCCCGGGGCGGCTATGTGGCGAAGTGAGTAGAGCGTCAGCCCTGGAGTCAGAAGGACCTGAGTTCGGATCCGGCCTCAGACACTTAACGCACCCACAAACAAAAACCTAGCCGTGTGACCTTAGGCAAGTTACTTAACCCCAATTGCCCTCCAAAAACCAAAAAAATAAAAAAAAAGAAGTGAGTTGCCCCTCTTCTCTTAGTGCCAGAGCTATACAGTTATATTTTGGGAACTTATTCCTTATTCCTGATAGAGGTAGGGCCATAACCTCCTTCTGACAAAAACCATTCCCTTCTACCCTGGAACTATGCCTTGAGACTTGGGTAATGAGTAACAGAGCTGCCGGATGGCACCCATTCCTGCTCCCAGTGCTAGTACAGGGGTCCCTTAGGATCTGTTTCTTCATAGGTATTCAGACCGTTTCCTGTCCTTGAGCTCTGGCTTATTCAATGCTGGTACTGCCACTTCCACCTCTTGTGGTACTGTTACTGTTGTTGCACTGTGCTGCTGGCCAACTCTCACCACCAGTGTGCAGATTTCCCTGTCTATCTACCTAGGCTGCCCCAGGCTGAAAAATGACTCACTATGGCTTAGTCTCAAACTTTCCCAATCAGACTGGGTCTCCTGCTCTTTAGCAGTTCTTATGGGTGAGTTAAGGCAAAATTTTCACTGTCCTTCCACTAACCTGACTCCCCACTTGCCTTCTTCCAATTCTACAGTGAAGGAGACAATACCAAAAAACAGAACAAAAGTTCACAAGAATCAGAGAACAAATAAGAACATAAATAAACATTAATTATTAGTATTTAATGAGATCTTTGTCAGATGACTAAGAAATTGAAAACAAACCAGAAAACATAAAGAAGGTACAGTTCAGTGAAAGGATAAATCACAGGTGTTTACCTTGAAGGGATTAATAAAAGAAAATGGTGAATATAGTTTCATTATGGTCATAAAGGCATCAAGAAATATGGGACATACAGTTACTTCTCACCTTACAGTGACCATCATGAAGATAAACAAAAAATCATCGTGAACAAAATTGCTGGATATACACCAACATCAACTGCAAAAGGTGACAATCAAGCTTAATTCTATCATTTTTCAGATGAGGAAACTCAGGCCTCTTAGAGAGGTTAAATGATTCAATTTTTAAAATGACAGCTAACCATATCTTCATAGTCATACTGAATTTAACTGAAACTATAAATACTACTGTTTTTGTTGATTGTTTTTTAAAAAGTACTTAATTAGGGGCAGCTAGGTGGCTCAGTGAAAAGAGCACTGACCCTGGAGTCAGGAGGACCTGAAATCAAATCTGACCTCAGACACTTAACATACTTACTAGCTATGTGACTTTGGGCAAGTCACTTAACCCCAATTGCCCTCCCCCCCCCCCAAAAAAGTTCTTGATTATTAGAACAAAATATATGCCCTTGTAGGTTATTTCCCAACTAATTGCTTTCCGTGCATTACGTTAAGATCACAAAAAAATTCTAACAATAATCTATTTTAACTATTCTACTTCCTTTAAGAAATGCCTTTATTTATATCATTGTAGCCACTTTATGATTCTTTGGGCTCTACTTTTCTTCACTCTGCATTACTTCCTACATGTCTTCACATGTTTCTCTGAAACCTGGAGTCAGGCCTCAGTTTGCCTCAGTTTCCTCATCTGCAAAATGAGATAGAGAAGGAAATGACAAACTGCTCCAATATCTACCAAGAAAATCCCAAATAGGGTC
This sequence comes from Gymnobelideus leadbeateri, assembly GCA_011680675.1. Lineage (NCBI taxonomy): Eukaryota > Metazoa > Chordata > Mammalia > Diprotodontia > Petauridae > Gymnobelideus > Gymnobelideus leadbeateri. Next base: position 100,113 of record WOXC01004132.1, read on the forward strand.
ATGGAGAGTCAGACAGGACTGAAAAAACAAATGAACAACAAACCACAACAATATTATACTATTTATATCTAGAAAAGGTTTGGACTAGTCAGAAGTTCCCAAAGTGGGCAATATCATCCCCCCTAAGAGATGCTGGAATTATCCAGAGGAGCAAGTGCAATTGGGGGGCACTGAGTAAAAATAAGGGAGCAGATGCATAAGGAAAGAAAAGAAGAAAATTTTGAAAAAATAATTTGTACATGTTTCATCTGTTGTATAACAGAGTTAAGGTCATAGTGATTGTATCATTTTCCAAATAAAGCAGCCCCCACCCTCAGGGGGTGTTGTGTAACACAAAATTCAAGTTATACCCAATCAGTGGTCAAATCTGTCAACAGGTCTTCTTAACAAGCAAGTGTTGACAGGCTAGCGAGTAACAAATAAATTGTCAGGAAGTCCAGCAGGCATTGGCAAGAATACATACGTATAATGACTTGTTTATGATACAATGCCATACAGTTAAACTTGGCACAATATTGTGTCATAAACACATCAATGCAGGATAAAACAAATTTACAATAAATTATGAAATTAAAGATACACAATATTTTAAATACTTTATATTTTTTTGAAATGACACAAATAAAAAAAAAAACATTAAAGGGTTAAAGAAAGTAGATTTCCAGAGGGACTCTGAGTAATTTTTTTTTAAAGGGAGTAGGCCAAATAACTTTGGGAACTTCTAGATTACATGATTCCTAAGGCTAATTCTAGCTCTAGGTTTTATTGGATTCTATAAATACTTACCATAAACAGAAATTATGCCTTATAGCTTAGAAATTCATTTAATATAAACAGAAAAAAAAAACAATCTTAATTTTTTCCCATGAAGTCATTCTCTTTTATTAAATGGAATCTACAGATATGTAGGACATGGTATTATTATACCTCAAAGAGTTATAAAAAGTGCAACTTAATAAAAGGAACAATGAACTCATACTGCATGTTAAGCAATATAAGGTAGCTATGCTGTTGTTTTTAAAACAAAGAACTCTTTGTGACCAATAATATTTATGATTTGGTTTACTACTGTCAAATTGAATAAACTACACTCAGAGTTGTGTTCAGTGACCTGGTCTATCAGAAACAATATTTATTATTTATACCAAACAACTGTTTGGGAGACAGCAAGCTGTCCAATACAGAGAACCATTCTATCAAACAAGCATCTGATACAGATAACAAAAATTCTGAAGGGGCATATGTGCTTATAAAGATAATTCCAGAAAGTTCTTGAAAATACCTGATAAGAGGTTTGCATTAAAGTTACAAATCAAAAATAAAGTCAATGGCAATATTCAAACATTCAAATTAAAGGAAAACTGTTATTCTGATTTTTCTTTCACAACATGATCAATGTGGAAGTATGTTCAATATGATTGTATATGCATAGCCTCTATCAGACTGCATTTCATCTTGGGGAAGATAAAGGGAAGGAAAGGGGGAAATTTAGGACTCAAGATCTTATAAAAGTGAATGTTGGGAGAGGCTAGGCATCACAGTGAATAGAGGACCATGTGACCTTGGGTAAGTCAACCCCAATTGCCTTGCCTTTCCTCCTCCAAAAAAAAAAAAAGTCAATGTTGAAAACCAAAAATAAACTAAATAAGCAAAATTAATGGAAAGAGAAATTGCTAGGCACCAACATGAAGATAGCACTCTAAGAAATTAAGTTATAATAGAAGTTTGTTTCATAAAAAATATTTATGATAAGGAAACATTGTTTTCTTCAAAGTTCTATTTCACACTGTTTTTCAATTTAGAATAGAATATCAACTGGATTTGTAATTTCATTAGCAGAGGAAACTGCCAAAGAGGAAATCCCCACAGTCAGTGCAGGTCATTCAAGCACCTTCTCTGCAGTTTATACATTCTTAAAGAGAGTTGCCTAAAGCATCAATAGAATGAATGAATTACACCAGGGTCAGATAGCTAGTATGTGTCAGAGGGAGAGCTTGAAAACCTAGACCTTCCCAGCTTCAAGATCAGCTATTTATCCACTATTTATCCACATGGTCTCTTTAGTTACTTAGTAAGACTTTTTAAATTATTAGTTTTACAAATTAAACTTAAATGCTTTTATATCAATGTCCATTAACTAGGAAGATTCTAATTCAAAGTTTAATGCTAGAAAATGAACAAAAATCCCCACAAACTCAAAATTCATCTAAACATTGTTATCAAAAAAGCAATAACTGATTGTTGATGGTTTGAAAACAGTACATTCAGTTGGCTATTTTTGGCAGATGATAGGAAATAAACTGAAACCTCAAAAAATGCATGAAACAAGGTGGTTAGGAAAAGAAAAATTCCTCAATGACTATATAAGACCATCATCAGTGCAAGAATATATTTATGCAATTATATTGCAAATAGTTTTCACATATTTAAAAGCTTTAAAAAAGAATGTTGGAATAGAAGACACAAAGAAGGAAATGTTCACTACTGCTACAATGTTTTCCATAGTAAACAGAACTTGGTTATTAGAGATGCATTGTATATTTAGATGAGAACCACTGCATAATTATTTAACCCATTGTATTTGTGCTAAAGAAACAAAGAAAACATATGGTTCTTGGTCAAATTGTTTACTGCAATCCAATACCAGATTAATCTAATAAATACTGCTGAAATTGAAAATTACAGGACCCAAGAAAAAACTCTATTCAACACATAACTAGCATTATTTCAGGATATAATTAAAGACAGCTTTATATTGGCAATGTGGGTCTGGGCAAAAATGTGCAACTCATTTTAAACCTTCAAATGAAGTGCTTATGAAAAAAAGCCACTTAAAGCCAGTACATATCAGCCTCAAAGGTGACCAACAAAAACTGATGGAAGATACAACTTGGTTAGTGACCATATACTCAAATGAAAAGGTTCAGATGGAATCTTGTTTTTTAAAACTTTTTTTTTTATTTTGAGGGTCAAGAAAACAACTTTTTCCTAAAATATATATTATCCCAAATGAAGATATAGGGAAGGTATGTTTTATGAGTGAGGATCTATGAAGAATCTGTGAAGAAGGAAGGATATGAATAACAGCAACTCCCTTATCTAAACTATTTCAACAGTGGTGTTCTAAAACAGCTACAAAAATTCTGTGAGAACAAGCAGCCTTTGGCAGTTTCTTTTGTTTACTGAAAAAAGAGAGAAATATTAGAAAGATATAGGTTCATTGAATAATTTGAGACAAAGTTTCCAGACATGTCAAAAGAGTCTGCTACTGATATTTTGAGGTAATTTGGCGAGTGATATTGATGACAGTCAAAATATTGTAAATAGTTTTGTGTGTTTGTATGTGTGTATCTCTTTATTATTGTTCTCGTTTGTTAATTATGCACAGTAATTTGTATGTCAATTTAAATAAATCTATATACATAGCTCCATTAGGAGAGGTACATATCAAGATAACTCTTTTAATATCACTTCCCAATATCAGCCAGTCTTTTTTCCAATACTCTACCTGCAAGTAGGCCCTTAAAGAGACTGTAACTGTTTTTATAATCTCTATGAGAATTGCAATTAAAAGAGGGGCCAAGTTAGCTATTAATAAATGTCAATATTGGCTCTGAATTCACCATTATGGAAGTGATCAGACTAAAACAATTTTTAAAACAACTCTCCTATTCAAGTGGAAATTATGGATGATGGACGTTAATCTGTCCATCATCATAATTCTGATTTATATAGCTTATTAAAGATTACAAAGCATTTTCATCATAACTACAACCACCACTCTATAAGGTACTATCCCTGTTTTACACGAGGAGAAAGAAAAATGGAAGACAAAAGTATGTCCTCAAAGGTACAAAGCCATTAAGCCCAGAGCTAGGGTGCTGTGATAAGGTTCTATGTCCACAAACTTGTAGAAACTTGTTTTTTGTATGTATGTGTGTAAATATATTTTATAGTATATAACATGTATGTATGTATACAGACTCGAAATTATTTGTAAACCTTAATTTTTTCATATATATAATTTCTTATAAGACATGTTATAAATAAACACACATAATATGTCCTGACCTTGCAAAGGTCAAATTAATTCTAAGGAAACTAGACTGCAGTCCAAGAAATATAAAGGTAATAATCAATGTTCTTTTTCACTAATTTTGTAATCCAGAAGATCAAAGATTTAGAACTGGAAGAGACCTCAAATACTGTCTAATCCTAAGTGGCAAAACAGTATGCCATGCAAGAGGCTAAATCAGATTTAACTGGGAAATGTTTAACAAAATAAATGAAAACACAAGACAACAGAGATAATGTTAATTTATTGTGTTCTAAGTCAGTATGAGGCCAGGCAGGGTTCAATTTCTACTTGAGTTTGACACTTCTGATTTAATCTAACTTTTTCATTTTCAAATGAAGAAAATGAGGCCCAGTGAGGTCAAGAAATTTGCCCAAGATCACACTGGTAATAGCAGAGTCAAGATTGGAGCTCATGTCCTCTACCCACAAATCCCGAATTCTTTCCACAGTATCATTTTGCCTTGAGAACTTCAATACATGTATCCTAGGAAATTTGGCTCAAGGGTAAAGAAAATGGCCAAAGCTAATATTTTTCCTCTTTTTTCTCACATTAGCAAAAAATAATGCTCACTAATCTGCCCAAGAAAATCTATTCATATGTATATAACCCTAGTTTGGGGTTATATAGACATGAAGAAAAAAATAAGATTTCAGCTCATCCTGAAATTTGAAGGTTCATATTTTTAACCATGAAAAGGTATTTATATTTCCATTTTTTCCAATACTGAAGCCAAAGGTACAAATTGTAATAGCTGGGTTTTCTTATGCTCAAACAAAAGCAAACTCTTTATTGGGGAGATGTGGTGGGGAGGGACGGGATGGGATCACACAATATGAATAAATGAAAATATTTGCCTAAATAGTTCATTTGTGACACATACATCTCTTTAAGAGGGAAAAGAAAAGATAAAACAAAGGGCAGAGAAAAATGTTCTCCAGAATCTAATTCACTTAACATTTATTAAGGTTCTGTTAAACTTAATGTAAACATGGTGCTAGGTTCTAAAAGAAATAATATCAAATGAAACATGACATATCTCCTCCCACCTAAGGAGTTTCCAACTGCTTTCTCTTCCCCTTATGTTTTCCTAGAGAATATTTCTTCACTTCTTCCCTTCACCTCTTCATCCAACCACCTTGGACAGGCTATGCACCAAGAGAGACATCGCTATTCAAATTTAGGAATCACTGATTACAATCCCTCCAGTCACGTGACAGACTATGCAGTCCTTACCATCTACCTTGGCCCTGCATTTCTGAAATCTTCCAGGTCTTACCATTTACCCTCTTGCTATGACCTCCAAAACTCTGGGCAATGTCATCTAAGTGAGCCCTGAGAACACCTGGTTCTTGCTACCCACTACTCCATTGTGCCTTTGGGACTTTGAGGCCTTTCTATTGACCCTGCTCTTTTATGATACGATATGTTATATTTCCCACTTAGAGAACTCTGCTTGTACTTTTTTGGAGGGGTTTGGGAGGGTAGGGGAATGTCTCTTTGTATCCCCCAGCACTTAGCATAAAGTCTGACATGTAAAAAAGTCTTAATAAATATATTTTTTAATTCATGTAATAAAAAGTAGGATTAAAAAATGCCTTGAGAATTCCAGGGAATTAAAGAGCTTTTCCAAATGTGGAAATCAGGAAAGAACTTCACAGAGGAAATGACATTAGTGATACATCTTAGAAGACTGATAGGATATTAAAATAGGTACAAATAACAGGGAGGGCAATACAGACCAGATGAAAAAAATCAAGGACAGGAAAAGCGATGAAGGTGTGGCAAAACATGGAGCAGTTTTCTATAACAGTCTATGGTTCAGTATACATGGAGAAAGATGGGGTAAAATAAAATAAGCAAAGTGCAGAGGGCTTTGACTGCCAAGTTCAGAAAGTTGCACTTGATTCTACTGGCAGCAAGAACGTATTAGCATCATTGTGCCATGATCAATATCATAGCTAAGACTTCCTTCTTAACTTTAGCAGAGCCAATAGAAATAGAAAAACAGTACTAAAAAGAAAAATAAATGGAAACATCTGTCATTAATAGCATATGTTTTGCTGGTACTATTAAAGTACTAAAGCTGCCAAGAGAAAATATAGACCTTTTCTAATCCTTTCAAAAATTCCAGGGATTTCCAAGAGTACTTTTGGTTTCAATTCTACCTCTCTGGTCAGAATATAGCAGATGTGAAGGCTATGAGGCCGAAGAATAAAATATATCAGTGGATAGGGGAGAAAGAATGAGTTGTTGTTTCCTTCTCCTCACCAGAAAACAGAATTTTAAAAATTATAAAAAACAATTCTTTATCAATGTAGTGAGTGTGTGTGTGTGTGTGTGTGAGACATACATTTCTTACAAAATGGTTCAAACAAAAATGAAATGGTCTTGAGACCCTACACGTATTTCTGCAGTCAAGTACAGTAATCAGTAAAAGACTTTATTAAGAAATAGAAAGAATTTTGTTTTCGGCCAATGAACACAACTATAAATTACTCAAATCGAAAATTCAAAAACAAAAATATGCAATGACAGCACTGTATTTGACTGGATGACAAACACCCTAGCACAAAGGATTTGATGTTAGGAACTTTGAAATGCAGCAGAATGAAGAATATCTTCAAATGTTTGGTCTAGGAATACAGTCTGGGAATCTGCCAAGTATCTTTCCTGAAATATATTGGGGGGGGGGGTGTGGCTAGGTGGCGTAGTGAATAGAGTACTGGGCCTGGAGTCAGGAGGACCTGAGTTCAAATCCAGCCTCAGATACTTCACACACACACACACACACACACACACACACACACACACACACGCTAGCATTATGACCTTGAGCAAGTCATACTGCTGAATCTAATTCACATTCTGTCACTTTCTGTATATGAAAATTATTTATGGCTGGAAATATAAAAGTCTTTAAAAAGCACACGGTGTGATGGGATGGGATAGTATCAACAGCAATAAAAAGTAAAAGTAAAGCTGAAAAAAAAGTTCCACGTGACAAAAGCTTTATTTCATGGGGGCAAGGATGGCAGGAGTCAGAGCTGTGCCTTTCTCTCCTCCTCATTATTTTTCAGGGTAAAAATAAGTGCTTTCTGATTCTGCTTGGCACTCATTATGAAGGTCAGTCAACACTGTTTTATTATAATGCCAATTTCTTCTGATTTCAAATTTTCTTTAAAGTGGGAAAAAAACTAAAAAATGCTAGAGTTTATTAGTTACATAAATTGTAGCTCTCAAAATAAATCTTTAAAAACATTTAAATCAAATTCAAATACATTTAAAATTAATCTGAAAAAACTAATTTAAGTTTAATATTTCAAAGATTACTTTATTACCAAAATCAAGTTGCAAAGGAAGCATTTTATGCTCTCAAGCTATCAAATTAGCTTTATATTTATGAGTTCTAAAAATACTTTACATAATTGTTTCACAATTTTTTTAAACAACTCCATGGAAGTGAAGAATAACAAAATGAAATGAACATCCTTTTTCTCTTATTGTGGATAAAACTGTATAGTCTATATAAAATTACTGTACATTTAAAGAGCTAGAATGGAATAAAAAATAAAGGACAGAATTCCAAGAAAATACCACTTCCCTGGTTATGAGAGTCAAGGATAGGATGAATCGTCAAACTGAATATATGGAAATGGGTCAAGAAAGGTAAAAGGTATTAACTGGACCAAAGCATATGTTAACCTAGCTCTGAAAACTCAAAACGTTTTTCTCAAGTTATCAGCCCAAATTTGGCAAAAGGTACAATTTTGCAAACAAAAAAGAAAGGCAATGAGTTGTGAGTATTAAAGGGATAATATTACAAAAAAAAATTTTAAAGGACAACATTAAAAGGGAAAGTTTGGGCACTTTATAATGTTATGGCTGATCCTATGAGATGTGATGATATATTAATATTTTGGAAGATGAATGTGGGTGTTTTCTTCAGGGATTTAGGATTTGCGTTTCTTTGGGTTTTTTAAAATTTGTTTTGTTTATTGTGTTGTGAGAGGAGCTAAGAGTTGAACCTCTATACTGAAAAAGCCACATACACACCTCACAAGCCAAGTCACTGTACTACTGAGAGGTGAAAAAGCTAAGCTTCACTCAAGCAAAGAACCATCCCCCCAATTTTGGTTCTGATAAGAAAAATATACCAAGATACTTATCCCACGAATAGTAAAAAATTTAACTCCTAAGATAAGATTAAAGCAAATGGATGATGTCATCAGATGACATTTACATCGCCCTTCAGGTAACGTTATCATATCTGAGCTTCCTAACAGCCCTGTAAAATAGGTCCTTCAGGCATTATTAGCCCCATTTCAAAAATAAAGAAACTGAGACTCAGAAAGATTCAGTATCTTTCCCACAGCTATTGAAGGGTGGTCAATATCAGGGGCAGGATATAAAAGCCAGACCTTAGTGTCTCCAAGTCTGGAACACTAACCACTATCCCTTCACTATTTCTAAACTAGAAAAAATTAAAATTTCTACAGAAAAAAAAATTAAAAATAAAAAACAACTCTTCCCTTTAATTTCCCAACGAGAGGTAAAATGGTACAGTGGCTAGGAAGCGAAACTGGAAATCTAGGTTCAAGTCCTGTTTCTGACATACACAGTCAGTATACACATGAGCAAATCATCTACCTGTCAATGCCTCAGTTTTAGACCAGGCATAATCCTATCTCAATAGAGCCAGTTTCCTCACCTGTGGTTCCCTATACCAAAGAAACTGCAAGTTCTGTCCTCTTGCCCTTAAAAAATTGAAAGCAAACAAATACCCCACAAAACTCAAGTAAAGCTTTCTTATTACTCAGATAATATAAAGAAAAGAAGGTTTGAAGCCTAGACCTAGAGTAAATAGGGAATATTCAAATTCCCTCAGGGATCTAAAGGGAAGAAAAGGGAAAAAAGGGGAAACAGCTGCAGACGAGGAAAAGGGAGGGAGAAGTGGTCTTTGAGGAAGAAGCTTTGTAATTCTCTTAAAAAAAAAAAAAATAGGGGGCAGCTAGGTGGCGCAGTGAATAGAGCGCCGGCCCTGGAATCAGAAGGACCTGAGTTCGGAGCCGGCCTCCGACACCTAATCCGCACAAACAAAAACCTAGCCGTGTGACCTTGGGCAAGTTACTTAACCCCAATTGCCCTAAAGGGGCGGCTAGGTGGCGCAGTGAGTAAGAGTGCCGGCCTCAGAGTTGGGATGACCCGAGATCAGATCCGGCCTCAGAAAATGAGCACCCACGCATAAATAATGACTAGCCGTGTAACCTTAAGCAAGTTACTTAACCCCAATTGCTTTAAAAAAAAAAAAAATAGTTCCCAGCCTCCCAGAAAGATTTCTTTCCAGAATTTGAAACTGCTGCCAATTTTGTATTTGCTTCTTTTCTCTGCCTCCTTGCTAACTCATCTTCTTCAGGAGCCCTTAATATTTGTGCTCCCCAAGAGTTCATCCTTGGCCCTCTTCTCTAGTTTTCTCTTGACTAACAGGGTCTTGGGCAGCTAGGTAGCACAGTGGATTAAGTGCTGGGAGAGGAGTCAGGAAGACTTCCTGGGAGTTCAGATTTGACCTCAGACACTTACTGGCTGTATGACCCTTGGCAAGTCACTTAACTGCCTCAATTTCTCATCTGGACAAAGAAATGGAAACCCACTCCAGAATCTTTATCAAGAAAACCTCAAATGGGGTCACCAAGAGTCAGACACAACTGAACAACAAAGCAGGACCTTGAACACAGTGGGTACTTAATGTCAGCTGAACTGAATGTTATTTATTCCCACGGCTTTACTTTAGTTATGCTTACTTATATGTAGATGATTGCCAAATATGCCTGTCTAGGCCCAACCTCTCTTCCCAGCTTCAGACTTTTATTTCCAGATTAATAAAGGCCAGGTCAACCTGGATGTTTTACCCATATCTCAAACTCAATCATGTAAAAATAAGTTCATTAACTTTCCTACGAAATTTGCTATACCTTCTAGCTTCAATATTGTTATCTCTGATACTACCAATTCCCAAGTAAATATTTTTGGAATCATTTTAATCTTCCCTGTTCTCCAAACCCATTCAGTTTCACCTGCACAACCTCTTACAACAGCCCTTCCTCTAGTATTCAATCCTAGGTCAGGTCCTGGATTACTGCAACTGGCTCCTCTATTGGACCCCTTGAAATCCATTTTGTCTCTCCAATCTTTTGCACATAAATCTGGTCAGGTCCGCCTTCGATAAAAAAATTTTAATGACTTTGCCTGACATTCAAGACCCTCCAGAGATGCAGACTTCTTTCATACTGCCTCCTTTCATATACTTTTATGCTTCAGCCAAACTAGACAACTCTCAGAACCCCAAACACACAATACACTCTTGTGTCTCAATCCTTTGCTCCCTATCTATGTATTGCCCACCACTTTTATCACCAACTGACACCCTAGCCACCCTTTAAGTCCCAATTTGAATGCCACCTCATCCAGGAAGCCTTCCATATCACTCTTATAAGGTGATTTATAAATACCTTTGTTTTACAATTTTCTTATGCACTTATCAAATGTATGAAAGCTTTCTGATAGTACCTAATCCCCTGGACTATAAGTGCCCTGAAAGCAAGGATCACACCATGTCACATTTAAATTTCATATACAGTAAGCACCTAATATTTGTTCATTTATTAACTCCATTTACATATACCAAAACTATCACTGCTACATGAATGACTCTCAATTGTTTTTTTCTCTCTGGCTCTGACCTGAGCTAAGCTTCAGGCCCCCACATCTTGTCAGTCACTAAGTAGCTATAATTATTCTTCATAACATATTAGACACATCCCTTTCTATACCTATTCCCACATTACTCTAGACTAATACCTCTCTATTCCTGATACCATTACCACTTGATCACAAACATTCTACAAGTAATCTCCCTATACTACATTCCTTACCCATCTGAATCTAACTTGTACAAGTATATTTCCTAAAATGTCATTTCAATCATAATCCTACCATCCCCTAAAAACTTCTATCAAATGATGTCTCCTCTATGAAAAGCTTTCCTGAATACACCCCAAGTCCTCTCCCTTCTCTGAATTCCTATATTCCTATCTATACACACACACACACACACACACACATGCACGCACTTGCTGTACAGCAAATGAGGCACACATTGGGTAGTAAGATTATAGAATTAAACCTGAAGAATAAATCAGTCAATAAGTATTTATTAAGCACTTAATATGTACCAGGAACTGTTCTAAATACTGGGAATACAAAGAAAGGCAAAAAGCAGTCCCTCTTTTCAATACACTTATAGTATAATATGGGGGACAATATGAAAATAACTATGTACAAACAAGACATATACAGGATAAATCAGAGATAATCTCAGAGGGAAGGCACTCAGATTCAGGGACACCAAGAAAGGCTTCTAGAAAAAGGTAGAAAATTAGCAGAGACTAGAAGGAAACGAGGAGATAAAGTTGAAGAGGAAGAACCCTCTGCATGGAGGACAGCAAGTGAACTATGTAAAAAGTCAGAAAATGGAATGTATTATGCAAGGAGGTCGGATTAATAGAGTACATTGAGGAGAGGTATAAGGCATAAGAAGACTGTAAAAGTAGGAAAGAACCAGCTTACGAAGGACTTTAAATGCCAAGTAGAGAATTTCATATTTGATCTTGGACATAACAGGGAGCCACTAGAATTTACTGAATAGACAGATAATATACATTTTAGGAAGTTCATACTGAAAACCAAGTAGACTAATGGACTTGCGTGGAAAGAGACTTGAGGCATGGAGAACAATTAGCTGGCTATTGCAATAGTCAGGCATGAGGTGAAGACAGCCCGCAACAGATTACCGGCAGTGTCAGAGAAGAGAAAGAGGGAGTACACAAGAGATGTTGGCAAGGTAGAACTGACAGGGCTTGGATTGTGGAGGGATGAGAGAAATCAAGGAGGATGACTCTAGGTCGGGGACCTGGGTAAATGGGTGAGTAAGAGGAAGATGATGCTCAACAAAAACAGGGAAGTTAGGAAGGCAGGGAGCAGGATTTAGGGGGGAAAGATGAGCTCAGATTTGGACGTTTTGAATTAAAAGACATCTACAGGACATGCAGTTTGAGATGCTCAAAAGACAGCTATAAGATATGAAACTAAAGGTCAAAAGACAAGTTAGGGACCTAAGAGACAAGCTATTTCATTCTCATTTTACAGATAAGGAAACAGAAGCCAAAAGATGTTAAGAAACTTGTCAGAGGTCACACATAAATAAATGGTAGAGCCAGGACATGAAGTCAGGATCTTTGACTCAAAATCCAACACATTCCCTATCTCTGTGCAATTTCCCTTACTTTGTTATCAGACCAATCTTTTGACATATATAATGCAATATTCCTAACTAGACTAAGTCAGTTTAAAGCACAACACTGTCTTACCTGCCTTGGGTTTGGCCCAGTGTATTATATATAATAGATGGTCAATAAATATTCAAAGATTAATTGATATCTGCAAAGTCTAGAAAACTACTGAGTTGATCAAAGAGTAATCAATGAGTAAACCACTAAGTGCACTGAATATTTGGAAATATCTGTTCTCTTGTACCCATGCCTTCATCCAAAAATAATAATTTTTTTTTCAGTCCTAACTTAAGAAACAGCAAAAAGGGACAAATTCAGAGAAACCAATTCAATAGAGTAAAGTAACAACAATTTACACAATGGCAACAATGTTATGAAGAAAAACTACTCTGAAAGACAAGAATTCTGATCACTGCAATAGTCAACAACAATTCCTGAGGGCCACAGAAAAATGCTTCTCACCTTAACAAAGAGATAGTTCAGATATAGAACAACACATTCATTTTTTAACACAAATAATATGTAGATCTGTTTTGCCTATGCTAAAGGTACAAAGGGGAAGGGGAAATATCTCTCAAAAAAGTGTCATTTTAAAAATGCACAAAAGAACAGAAAAGTTCAGAGAAAAAAACGAGGGACAGCTTTGTAAGAAAGCTAAATTTAGTACATACTTTAAAAAAAAGTTGTACACATGGGGGCAGCTAGGTGGCGCAGTGAATAGAGCACCCACTCTGGAGTCAGGAGGACATGAATTCAAATTCCACCTCAGACACTTAACACAAAAACTAGCCATGTGACCTTAGTCACTTAACCCCAATTGACCTCCAAAAAGCAGAGAAAAAAATAAAAAATGAAAAGCTGTATACAATGGAGATGTTGTTTCATGTATAATATGTTTTTTGTATATGGAAATGTTTGTGTTTGTTAAGTTCATAATACCAAAAAAAATTTAAATGACCTTTACCTATCACTCCCCTCCCCTCACCAAATATAAGTCAACAATGTAGTAGAGTAGAAAAGGCAATACATTTGGAGTTAGGCAAGCTAAGTTCAAATGCCAGCTCTGTAACTTAGTTTCGTCACTTCGGTCAAGTCGGCTAATATCTCTATACCTTGGTTACCTCATATATATGCATGCATGCGCACACACACACACACACACACACACACACTGAGAATAACACTTAATATGTAAAATCTACTTAAGGTGGTTAAAATAAAATAACACATGCGATCTATTTCATAAACATATAAAGTGCAATAGCTTCATTTTAAAATAATATGAGTCATAGTTATTATTTGAGAATTTGAAAACTACAGGTACCACAAATATACAAAGCACTTAGACATGTGCTTTGATAACATGCTCAAAACTATCCAATCTAATTTGTAAATAAGACAAAAGAGTTTTCTAAACTTAGGTGATGGTTTTTATACTTTAACAGCTAAAATGCAGATAAAGTAAGTTCATACAAGTACTCCAAAATATGGAGGTATTTGAGCAACAGGCAGCAAATTCAGCAACAGATGGTTAATAACTGTATGACCCTGCGGAAGACACTTAACCTGCTTGCCTCAAATCCTCCATGAGAATCGAATGAGACAATGCTTGTAAAGCACTCAGCACAGGGCTGGACACATAGAACGTGCTATATAAATATTTATTCCCTTCCTCTTCCCCCTTCTCTAGATGTCACAATGGATAGAGTGCCAAGCCTGGAGTCAGAAATAACTAGGTTCAAATCCTCAGCCTCAAGTGCTTACTGGCCATAAGACCGGGCAAGTCACTTAACCTCTGTATACCTCAGCTTCCTGATCTATAAAATGGGAACAATATTAACACCTGCTTCCCAGGGTAGTTGTGAGGATCAAATGAAATAGTAATTTTAAAGGGCTTAGCAGAGTGCCTGGCACATAAATAAGCACCTTATAAATGTTAGCCATCATTATCATCATCGTAACTCACACAGAGAAGTTAAATAGCGGTGGCATCTCAAAAATCCAACAACCATTCCAGCTGAAATTGGATTAAACTTTAGTTAGATTTTTGTTTTCAAGTAGAAGCATAGCTGGCCAAGCATACTGTGATTCAGTTTAGTAAATCAGAACTTTGTATATGTTTTTTGAACTGTGAACAAGATTGCCCTTGTAGCAGTAATAGGCGGCGCTCTTTTTTCTATCCTACAAGGTCATCCCTCCAAAGTCCCTGCTGAGGAAATTTAACAAATTCTATCTATAAATAGCACTGCACTCGATATTTCTATACTGCCAAAAGTAGTGTCCTTCAAATAAAGCACAAATTTCTTGCCTTCCTATTGGAAGCATCACTTGAAAAGTTGACTACTAAACAATAAAGCTAAGGTTCTATATGGAATAAATTAAATAGCATTATTTAAATCTTTAAAATCTTAAAAGGATTATAATTATTATATACTCCTTTTTAAGCTAATACAAATTGTCTTATTAGAAAAAGAGAAAATGATTTAACATCATTTTTTTCTAAATAATTTAGTCACCTTTCTAAGTAAGTCACCTTATAATTATAGACACTATATTTTTAAAGTGAGAATGACTGCTTAATAAACAGCTTAGTGCTATACAATTAGACTTAATTTGGAAAAAACTTTCACTTAATTCAATTTGCAAATTTTAATTACTTACTATATACAGCAATAGTTCATTACAAACAAATACTGAATTTTAAAAACTGCTAATCTATATCCCACATCTCTGAAAACTTATGTACCTAAGAAATATGTACAATTACATTCTGTGGCACCAGAAAGACATTTAAGTATTTGGGTATTTGTAAACCAACTTTTCTGAATACATTTCATCCTATAAATCACACACAAGTTGTTGATAAATGAAGGGAGTTTCCACACTGGGAATTCCCTGTGTCAATGATAGAACACATCCAAATATTTACTGTATTTCCCTTTGTCACAAAAAAGAAAAAGGGGGGGGAGAAGCACCCTTATATTAAGAGGTTCTGTTTTTCAACCTGACCAGTGACTCTTTTTTTCCTAGAGAAACTCAATCTGTTAAAATCCAAGGTAATGATTATTAAAGTTGATTTATCTTCTACTCCCAAAAAAGTCTCTTTAATTTGGCAAGTAGAGATTTCATGTGATAAGATTACGTTGTTCAAAAATGTTAATAAAAACATTTTAATTAATTTCTACTGCATGCTAGCAATTTGTCAAGAACACCAGCCCCATGATACTATCATAAAGGATATGAAAAAAAGTTACAGTTTTCAATAATTAAAAATCAAATTATGGCATCCATAAAGATCTTTGAACTTTTCTCCAAAATATTCCTAATTTTTTTTAACAATTCTTATGTCAATATCCATCTATTATTCCAAAGAACTTTCTATCAGTAGCATATTTGCCAATAATTTTTATAGGAGCAAATCAATACCCTTGAGACAAATAAGTCTCACAATTTACAACAACAATAGATTTTATATAAAGGTTATTTTACATACTAACTTACCTTTTTCAGTGTCCTTTACTTTACTAACAAGTTACTTTTAGATGCTGTTCATTCAGGGTGCAGGGTAAAATGCAACTAACATGGCCATTACTCTAATGAGATTTTAGATTTTTGCTTCTTTCCTAAAATTGTGAGCAAAAATCTAGCACCTAAGCACAATCAACAACCATGGCAACCAGGATACTGAGGGAATTCAAGCTGATGTTCTCTGAAGATCGTTTGAAGGAACTGAGGATCCTTAACTTAAAGAAAGCAGAATGTGTTTAAGTCAACATCTTCAAAATGACATTCAAATAAGCTGTCAATGCCAAAAAAAAAGGAATGGAACATAGAACATTTTCAAAGATGAGAAAGTAGGCATATTGGCTAATATTTAATGTCTTCTCATTCATATTTTAGAGAGTAATATCATCTATAATTTTTTCTACTCATTTGGCGTTTTTCCCCACTTAAGTTAACTGCAAAAATAATGCCTTGATGCTTTCAAGATTTTCAACTGTCTCGCATACCACAGAGACACCTGAGATAGTTCAAATGTTCAAGCTACTGTCACTGATTATAAAAACACATCAAAATAACTCCGTGAGTATACAAACATGAAAGGGTAGATGGATAACACCAATATATCATAATCTTACCTTTACCTGGACTAGTAAAGGTAGGCTGCACAAACATACAAGTTCAGCAAAGATACAATGAAAGGAAAGACAAGGAAGGGTAGAACTGCTCAAGAAAGAATAGTAATAAGCAAACAAAGAGGACTAAGGGAAGTCATTAGCAGTGTCACAGATAAATTGTACATTCGAGTTACAGTTGGTATCTACTGCTGATTATATTGGAGAGAGTATAGGATAGACTACTAAACTTGAAATCTGGAAGACCTGGATTCAAATTTTGACTCTGACAAATACTAGTTTTGTAAAAATATGTGCATTACTTAACCCATTCGAGCTTCAGTTTCCTAATCTGAAAAACACAGATAATGATACCTGTAATACCTGCCACATAGGGCTGATGAATGGCTCAAATGAGATGTCATATATTTTTCAAAACTCTAAAGGACTGTGTCAGTTATATTATTATCAATTACTGTTTTAATGCACATATATTCAAAGAGTAATTGTCAGAAGTGCTTATAAAGTGGGTCTGTTACTATTTCTAAAGCTGCATCTGTAATCAGACACTAAGGCTCTTGCCTCTCAGTGGGGGCTGCCATTTTCAAAACACAAAACTATACTTCACAGCAGGAAACTCAGCTTGATGGGTCAGGGTTAGACCAAGACAATTCCAATCCTATTAGAAATCAAATCTTTCAAAAGCTGTAATAAAGCTTTATTTATTCTTATTAATTGGATATTTCAAATTAGTTTAACATGACACTAGATTCAGGAAATTACAATCAAAAGAACATAATTTATAATTTTGAATAATTTTATTTTCTAGAGGACTAGAATTCTCAGAACTGTCTTTCAATCAAAGAGGGGAGTTTATTAATAACTTATTTATTGGTATGTAGCACTTATTCTAATTCATACTTTATATACTTTGATTATTTCCTTAAACTCCTTGTGGTACTCTAAAGCTTTAATTGATATATATGTGGAAGAGTAGTATGTCAATTTTGCAAAACATTATATAAAGTAAACATTATTTCTTCAGTGTTATTTTATATATAACAGTGCTTCCCAAAGTAATTTAGCCTAAGAATACCTTGGAGATTGAAATATACAGATGAAACCAAAACCAAAAATATAATTGTCGGGAAAAGAAATGTTTAAGGGAACATAGACTGTCAAGATTATGTATTTTGAGAAATTGGTACTGAGTTTATGGAAGTCACACTTGAATTTCAAAGAATATAAAGAGTCCTTTACACAATTAAACCTATTCTCTGATCTATAGATTATCCCTGATAACAGAAAAAGAAGATTTCTTTTTTTAATTTGTCTGTGACTGTCCTGAGTGCAGATAGGACGGGGGGGAAAAGATAGGCTTCTTTGGGTTTCCCTGTTTTCCTCAGTTTGAAGAAGAAAGGAACAAACAGAACAGAGCTGAGTAGAAATTTTAAACAAGGTCAAATTAATTTGTATATTTCATGCAATGTTTGAAAAAAATAAGAGGGTTTTTTTTAGAATTAGATAAAAATCACAATGAAATCTATATGAAAAACTAAGCAGACAACAATATTAAGGGGAACACTAAAGAAAAAAAGTTGATCAAAGTGACCTAACTAGCATTTTCAAATTTTAAAATGTATTACAAAGTGTTGACCACTAGAACAATCTTGGGAGAGGGGTTATGGGAGGGAAGGAACAGAGAGAGACAAATGAAACAAAAGAGAATACCAACTATCTCACTATATGAAGTTCTCAATAAATTTTATAAAAACACAGAAAACAATTAATTACAGCAAAAATGTAGCTGAAAAAGTAGATAAGCAATCCTGGCAGGAAAGGAATTTATTTGGACATAGATCTTATACCAGATATCGCAATAAAAGCACAGCAGGATAACAAAAGTATTTTCTTTAAAAATTATAATTTTGAATAGAGCACCAGCCCTGGAGTCAGGAAGACCTGAGTTCAAATCCGGTCTCATACACTTAACACAGAAAAAAAAAACTAGCGTGTGACCTAGGGCAAATCACTCAACCCCAACTGCCCCCCCCCCCAAATTATAATTTTAAAAAGTCAAGAAAATGGAAATAAAGTATTTAATTGGGGAAAGGTTATTGATATTTTCCCCCTGGTTCAACAAATAGAAGGTAATATGAGAAATAAAAAAACTATGATTCCTAAAGAAATTTTTTAATTGAGAAAACAAAAGAAAAATATGGCAAAGAAATCAGATAAAAATATCTAGAAAATATTTTTAAACTATTTGAAATTTAATAAAACTCCCAATAATTCCTATTCAAATAGATTTGTAATCTCATTGCTATGTTTGTGCCCTTAAACTATGCAGATCACAAACTATTCATTCCTGCCCTTTGAGATTTGTCCATGTCTCTCACTGCAGAGACTATTTCTGCCATCCTTTGTATCTCTCTGTCTCTGTTCCTTTTCCTCTCTCCCTCTCTCTCTCCCCCACTTCTTGTACAGTCAGACAAACACTCATGGACAAGCTCTACAGGCTATCCATCTAAATGGCATGCTATAATCTGAATAACAAACATTCTTCCTCCACTTGTATTTTTCTTACGTGGACAGTCAGGACAAAATCATCTCTCCCAGGAGGCTCTACATTTGGGGATGTGAAGCAACCAGCATGACATCATTTGAAAACAAGCACTTGAAAGACTACCATCTACAGACACTCTCATCTACATCAATCTGAATTTTGCACTAAACTCTTCCATGACTCTGAGGAAAATCTTTCTCAAAAATGAAATTCCAACACCACAAATGATCTAAAAATAGAAACAAGCTATTACGACGGAAAATCAGAATTTCAAAGTTTTTCAAAAGAAAACTGTTGTTAATCATCAAAAATGACTAAATTTTACTAATAATCAGAGATGTAAATGAAAACAACTATAGGTCAATATGATTAATGAATATCAGGCTCAAATGTTTTAAACAAAATCCTACTAGACTACAGAGATTCATCCTAGAAATCATTCATTAGGACAAAGTGAGATTTACATCATGGATGCAAGGACAGTTCAACAGTAGGAACATAATCACCATAATTAATCATATTAAAAACCAAAACATTCAAAACCACATAATTATCTCAATAAACATAGAAAAAGCCCAATTTATGCTAAAAGCTTGCAAAGTATAGGTAGAGTCTTCTTATTAAAATAATAAAAAGCACCTATCTAAAACTAAAACCATCATATGCAACAAAGATATACTAGAACTTATCCCAATAAATACAAGAGTTAAACCAAGATGCCCATTATACACACTATAACTTTGCATATAACTGGAAATGCTAGCAACACCAGTAAGACAAGAGAAAGAAATAAAAGGCATGTGACAGGAAAAGAGGAGATAAAACTATTCTTATCTGCTGGTAATATGATGGTATACTAGGAAAATTCTCTAGGATCACCACAGATACTTCATGAGACTACTAATAGCTTTAACAAAGTTACAAACTACAAAATAAATCCTCAAAAAACCCAATATTTCTATATAATAAGAACAAAACCAAAGAAATAACACGAAAGAAAAATTACATTCTAAATAACTACAAAATGCTTAAAATCTATGAGGATCAACCTACCAATGCACACAAAAGACTTGTATAGATTCAATTACAAAATGCTCCTTAAGAGAAAAAGAAGTGTGTGAGTGTGTGTGTGTATCTCAAATAGGTGGAGGAATATTCAATGCTCATAGCTAGTATCTGCTAATGAAAATGACAATAATACCCAATTAATTTATACTTTAGTGATATACCAAATTTCCAAAATCAAAATACTAATAAAATGAAATACCAAGGGGATACTTGGCAGAACTTTATAAAATAACGAAAAAATTCCTTTGGATAAAGAAAATATCTAAAATGTCAAGGGAAATGAATAAAAAGAAGTAGAGATGGGGCGGCTAGGTGGCACAGTGAGTACAGCACCAGCCTTGGAGTCAGGAGGACCTGAGTTCTGATCTGGCCTCACACACTTAATAGAAAACAAACAACAAAACTAGCCGTGTGACCTTGGGCAAGTTACTTAACCCCAATTGCCCTCCAAGATAGCAAAAAAAAAAAAAAGTAGAGATGAAGGGGGAATAGCACTTCTAGACCTCAAGCTATATTATAAAAGCAGCAGTCTTCAAAACAATCTGGAACTTGTTTAAAAATAGAGAGACTAATCAATGGAATAAACTACAAAAGGGAGAATCAGAAACAATGGAATTTAATAACCCAGTGTTTGATAAAGTGGAAAATGTAAATTACCTAGGAAAAACTCCTCATGCAAGAAAAGCTGCTAGGAAACCTAGAAAGCAGTCTGGCAGAAATTAGTTTTAGACTAACACCTTATACCACACTCCATTAAATATTATACTATAAAAGCAGACCATACACCTCTCACAACTGAGTAGAAAATGTATTCTTGCTAATTAAACAAGAGACAGAATTACAAGAGATTAAAATAGATAACTTTTATTGTTATCATGTATGATTTCATGCATGAAACTGAAAAGCTTATGCACAGAAAAATTAACAAACCTAGGATAAGAGAAATGGTCAAGTGAAAAAATCTTTAAATCAAATTTATCTGATAAAAATTTGGAATTACACACACATACACACACACAAAGTTAATAACAGACAAATGGTCACAAGGTTTTACCTCACACCCTTTACAATGGTAAAGAAGACAAAAATGGTCATAGTGAATGTTGGAGGGTCTATGTGAAGACAACCACACTAACGCACTATTGGTGGAGTTGTGAATATATACAACACATTCTGGAAAGTAATCTGTAATTAAGCAAATAATGTAACCAAAATGTCCATACCCTTTGACTGAAAGACTATATAATATTCCAAGAAAGTTATCAATAAGAAAAATGCTTTTATATATACCAAAATATTTATAAGCAGCACTTTTTGTGATAGCAAATGTCCATTAGTAGATGTCTATCAACTGGGAATGGCAAAACACATTTTGTTACATTAATGTAATCAAATATTACTGTACTATAAGAAATGGAGTATATCATTAATATGAAAAATCATGGAAAAATCTATTTGAACTGATGTAGAGTGAAGCAAGTAGAGCCAAGAAACACTTATACACAATATATATAATATCTACAGTAATATAAATGGAAAGAACACTACCATATGCACATACTCACACTGAACTTAAAAGTAAATAAAACAAAATTATAAATATCAAGCAGGATTCAACTGAAGAAATGAAAACTCTCTCCACCCACTTCTTTATGAAGGCAGGAAATCTATAGGCATTACACAAATATTACACACTGCATATACATTTAGATTTTTCAAAATCAGTTTTGCTGATTTTTTTCATCTTTCTTTTTGTCCTTAAAAAATACTATTTGTGGGGGGTGGAGCCAAGATGGCTGAGTAGAAACAGCTCTTCCAAGCCAGAGTCTCTGCCCCCAGATTCCCCCCAAACTATGTAAAATGGGACTCTGAACAACTTCTGGAGCCCCAGCACCCACAGAACAACACAGAGAAGCTAACCTCCCGCTGAGGACAGCCCAGCAGCCCTGCAGGAAGGACCAGCGCAGCGCTCTGGGACCTGGCAGCGCGCAGAGCGCAGGAGCCGAGCCGAGCCGAGCCGAGCCCAGATCCCCAAGAGCCGAGGTTTTAGCCCCAGGGCGGCAGGGCCAGCAGCTGGCTGGAGGTACCCCAGAATACCAGGAGCTGTGGCGACTCCAGAATTATCAACATAGACATGCCAAGGACAAAGTAAGAGGTTAGTGTCCTATGGACTTTGGGACCTGTATTTGGGGAATGCGTCAGCTCCCTCCCCTGGGGGCTAGAAGCCTCTGAGGAGACACGCCATTTTGTAGTTTTCAGAGGCAGCCCCGGCTCCCAGCCTACAAATCGTGGGGAGATCCAGCGATCAGTCTTGGGGGGTAATCGCTCTTGCTTTAACCTCCCTGGATCTGGATTGTGATCTAGAGTGGAAGTCGTGGGTGGGTTTACAGCTTGCCAGAAACGGAAGTTGCCCCCCACACGTTCGGGACGAAAATTCCTCTATCTGGCCTTAAAGCCATAGTGTGGCAACAAGCCCAAAAGTCAAGGAATTAAGTGGCAACATGCCAAGGCAAAGGAAACAGAAAAATGCAACCCTAGACTCCTATTTTGGGGGCATAGAGCGGGAAAAGGACTGTGAGGTCAGAAGTCCTGCTCCAAAAGCCCCAGGGGAAAACATGAGTGGGTTGCAGGCCATAGAGGACCTTAAGAAGGACTTTAAAAATCAAATAAGAGAAGTGGAGGAAAAATTGGAAAGAGAAATGAGAAGGATGCAGGAAAAGTATGAAATGAGGGTCAACAGCCTGACTGAGGAAAACAACACCTTAAAAAATAGACTAACTCAAATGGCAAAGGAGGCCCAAAAGGGCAATGAGGAGAAGAATGCCTTAAAAAGTCGAATTTGCCAGATGGAAAAAGAATCTCAAAAGTTCACTGAGGAGATTCATTCCTTCAGAGTTAGACTGGAGCAAATGGAAGCTAATGACTTTATGAGAAATCAAGATGCTTGTTAAGCAGATCCAAACAAATGAAAGATTAGAAGGCAATGTGAAATATCTCATGGGAAAAACCACTGACCTGGAAAATAGATCCAGGAGAGACAATTTAAAAATTATTGGACTACCTGAAAGCCATGATCAAAGAAAGAACCTAGAAATCACCCTTCAAGAAATTCTCAAGGAAAATTGCCCTGATGTTTTAGATCCAGAGGGCAAAATAGAGGTTGAAAGAATCCACAGATCACCTCCTGAAAAAGATCCCAAAAAGAAAACTCCCAGGAATATTATAGCCAGGTTCCAGAATCCCCAGATCAAGGAGAAAATACTACAAGCAGCCAGGAAGAAACAATTTCAATATTGTGGAAACACAATCAGAATAGCCCAGGACCTGGCAGCTTCTACACTGAGGGATAGAAGGGCATGGAATATGATATTCCAGAGGGCAAAAGAGCTGGGACTGAACCCAAGGGTCACCTACCCAGCAAAACTGAGTATTTTGTTTCAGGGGAAAATATGGTCATTCAGTGGAATAGAGGACTTTCAAGCATTCTTGAGGAAAAAACCAGAGTTGAATAGAAAATTTGACATCCAGACACAAGAAGGAAGAGATGCCTGAGAAGGTAATCAGGGAAAAGAAATCAAAAGGAAGTTATCAAAGTTGAACTATTTACATTCCTATATGGAAAAGCAATAACTGGGTCTGATGATATCTTTCTCACTATGAAAATAATGGAAGAAGGGGGTGTGGTCATATGAATACATATGTGAATGTGTGTGTATATGGTTACAGTTATATATGGATAGAGGGCATAGGTTGAATTTGTTGGGAAGGGAGAATACTCAAGGGATGAAATTATGAGGTGAGAGAGGAAAGTGGCAAGAGGAGATGGGGAGAGACATGGTAGGGTAAACTATCTCATGTAGGGGAAGTGGGTGCAAAGGAGGGGAGAATAAGGAAGGCTAAAAAGGCAAAACCACATTCACATTGAATTTGGTTCAGGGAGAAAATGACATACATACTAAATGGGATATCTCAACCTGCAGCAGGATAGGGGGAAGGGGTATGAGAGGAGGGATGATAGATGGGAGGGCATCCTTGGGGGGAGGGGAGGTTGGAAGTACCCACTATAGAAGAGGGACAGGATCATGTAGGGAATGGACCAGGTGGGGGGTGGGATGAGTTGGAGGGAATTATAAGCAGCCTTGTACAATATATCTACTATGATAATGTTTTGCATAGATAGACATGTACAACATATACTGAATTACTTATCTCCCAAGAGGGAATGGGTGACAAGGGAGGAAGGAAATGGATCTGAAATTCTAGGTCTTAACATTAAATGTTTCAAATATATATAAATACTATTATTAATACTCTTTTGCTTGTAATAGGGAGATAAGATGTGCAGGCATTGGGACACAAAGATTCACCTTCCTCTAATGGAAAAGTCGATGGGGGTATGGGAGAAGGTATGGGAGAGAGCAGATTGGAGGAAGCGATATCTTGTGGGATTACTATTCTGGGAGGTTGGGTAGGGGAATAATGGGGGGAAAATGATTGTAACTCAAAATCTGGCAGAAATGAATGATGTAAAACAGAAGTTAATAAAGCATTTGTTTAAAAAAAATACTATTTGTTATATGGAATGATTCTCTGGGAAGGTGATGGGAAGGATACAGAGAAAATGATGATGCTAAATAAGACTTCAATAAAAACTTATTTTAAAAAAAAAAGATTCTTATTAAGTTATGCCCCAATTCCAGATTTTAAAAATAAAAATCTT
The DNA here is from genome assembly GCA_011680675.1 of Gymnobelideus leadbeateri. NCBI lineage: Eukaryota > Metazoa > Chordata > Mammalia > Diprotodontia > Petauridae > Gymnobelideus > Gymnobelideus leadbeateri. The sequence goes on from WOXC01004132.1 coordinate 125,005, forward strand.
TAAGAAGCAAGTTAGATACCTTACCTGAAACAAGGAAAAAGAGAAACCACACAAGCTAGAGCTATAACTTGTGCTTTTGCCCACCATAATGCTCATTCAATGGAGCATAACTAAATGATATTGTGTGCTCAGCAGCTACCAACAGCATTATCAAAGAATTATTTTACTCTGTGGTATCAAAACAAATCCAAATATGCTAACTAACAAACTGCTAAAACTAGAATTATCAATGGTACCAAGTAGAAATAACCAGAAACACTCCCCCTGCCCTGTTGTTGCCCTTCCCCCTCACCCCTCAAAAAAACCAAACCAGTTAAAATAGTGGAACACATACAATGCAATAATAATGACGTGTCTTCTAGTTCAAGCATTCAGTAACTTACTTGGGAGCTGGAATTGTTTGAGTTTGTATTCTGTTCACAAAAATAACTTAGGAAATTTATTGTTGGCCTAAAATAGGATTTATCTATCCATTACAGTAATCTCTCTGTTTAACAAAACTAAGTTGTTTTCAATAAATTAATTTCACAACCACAACGCTAATATCAGCAAAGACCCATAAATCCATAAATATTACTCTCACTATGATAATCACCAACTACTTAGATATGTGGCCTTGGACAAGTCATTTTTTGTCTATTCAAATATTTATTTAGTATTTACTGTGTACAGAGTACTCAGGTACTGGGGAAAATACAGAATTTAAATAAAACATGGTTGTTGATTGAACAATGAAGTAAAAATTCATTAAGAACTTGCTTACATTCAAACTACTGTGCTATACACTCTGGATGCTGACAGAGAAGCAAGGCAGTCCCTACTTTCAAGGAATTCATACTTTAATAAGGGTAAAAAACAACAAACTTGATTGCAAGTTTGATGGAAAGTGCTAGGCATCCTTAAGACACAAGGGCAAAATAGAGAGTAATGTTTAAAAAATAGAGAGTTTCCCAAGATCCAAGGTTATAACAATTTCTAGTTCCCAGGTGTTAGAAATGAGTTCTCACAGTGATAGTGGCTAAAACAATTCCTACTGTGACTGCATTGTGAGATATAAGGGTGACATAAGTAATATTTACTATGCTTGTGCTGAATAACAGTATTGCTAAAGTTAACCTGTGAGGCTATTGCTGGCGATATGCCTTCTTTGTCTGTTGCCCTATAAATCAAGCAGGCACTGGTCAGTAAGTGGGGAATACAATGTAATGTTCTGCATGTCTTGATTGGCCCCCATCAAGGCTTAGGGAGAATCTGTGTTTGTGTCAACTGGCCCCCACTAAGACTCAGAGGACTTGGAGTTGTAGCTCCTACTATTTCCACCAGCCTCCACAAGAAGAATGATTATAGAAGCTGTAGTAGTTGGTGCTCCTATTATCAGCAATCCCTTTGAGAAGAACAGAATGGAATAAAATAAGCTAGTTTATTTAATCCCTTATTGTGACTCCAGTCCTATATTCCCATCTGCCCAGATCAAGAATGAACCTGTGCTAGTGTCTCCAACCTGTCTTACATAGGCATAGTTGGTGTTATCTGTGTGTTCTCCTGCCCAACAACTGGCATAGTGAGTGTTTCAGAGGCTGGAATCCAAAAACTCCCATGTGTTATTTGCAAAACACTGAAAAATGGCTTCAAGGGGCAAGCTTGATCCCAGAATAGAGGAAGGTCCAATGGTCTAGAGGTTGCTATTGCAATCCATACTCAAAACTTATCTGCCCTTGGGTGGCAGTTGGTGCTGGCGGTAGCTACGCTGACAAACCCTTTCTCTAAAGAGGTTGTTTCCATGATATATGGCTATGAGGGCAAGACTATAGAGTTTATAGCTTAGTAAGGGGTTAGGACACAAATTCATATAACTATAATCCACAATATCACACATTAAGCATACAACAGTGTCTATGGATAGAGGAGTAGCTTTGGGGTCAGAGGGACCTGGATTTAAGTTCTACTTCTGATATATAAAGGTTGAGTGACCAAAAGCAAGTCACTTTTCTGTGCCTCTAGGCAACTAATACTCAAAATTAAAGGAAAAGTGGGCAGTTCACATGAATAGATGTGGATGAACATCGCAGGTTCACACAGAGAAGCTCTCCTCTTCCCCTGCCCACAAAAATTCCAAAAGAGCTGGTAAAATTCCATAGGGAGATGATTAGAGAAGGCTTCATGGAAGAGACAGCAGTCTCGGAAGTAAAGAAAGCAAAAAGAGGGAAGGAGACAGTAGCGAAAGTAATCTGTGTCTAAAGGTGTCTCCACCAGTAAAATGAAGAGGATTATACCCAGAGGTTCCCAAACTTATTTGGCCTACCACCCCATTAAAAAAAATTACTTAGCACCCCCCACCCAGAAATCTACTTTCTTTAACCCTTTAATAGCTTTCTGAAATCTGTGCCATTTTGAAAAATATATATTTTTAAATGATGCATCTTAAATTTAATAATCTGTTGTAAATTTGTGGATTTTTCCTGCATTAAAATTCTGATGACACAATATTGCATCATATAACTGTACAGTATCATATCGTAAACAAGTTATTACACGCACATATTCCTGCTAATACATGCTGGACTTGCCAATAATGTGCCATACACTCTCACCTGCCAACACTTGCTTCTTAAGACGTGCGGGCAGATTTGACCACTGGTAGGTTTTAACTTGCATTTTAGGTTATTTGGGAAATAATGCAATCACTATGATTTTAACTGTTACATAACAGATGAAACACCTACAAATAGTTTTTTCAAAATTTTCTTCACTTCTTCTTATGCTTCCACTGCCCCTTTATTTTTATTCAATGCCCCCCAGTTGTACCCATGGCTACCACCACTCCCCTGGACTGTCCCAGCGCACCACAGGGGCATCATCACCCACTCTGAGAGTCTCTGTAACATTATCTAAGCTCCTTTCCATTCTAAGATCTTATGATGTTTATGAACATGTGCTTTGTAGAAGAACAGAGATGCACTAATACAATTAGAAGGTCACGCCTTTCTCCAAAGTGCTGGCAGCTGGGGAGGTTACTTGTGGCCAGTTCCAATGACACCCTCCCTCTACTTCTAGAAAATCTCAATATCCAACTGCTTTTCTTCACTGGATATGTTCCCTAAATCTTAAGGTCTTCCCTCTCCTTATTCTCTTTCTCTCAGTAGAGTGTTGGGTACACAGAAGTCATGATTAGTACTTGGCTGACTGAATGACAGGGTTGTTTGTTTTTAATTAAATTCTGATTCTCAAAACCTAAAACCTTTCAAAAGTAAATCAAGTTTCTTTGAATGGTTAGCCTAGATTAGGAAATTTAACTTTTAATTTAAGGAAACTTTTCTACTAAATATTTTCTTAGAACCATGAAACAGTAATAAGTACCTAGTTTAAAAAGTTAAATATAAACAAATAAAAATTTCATCTTTCCACCTGTTTCAAAATACAGACAAGATACAGACATGAACAGCCTAACTTCAGACCATTACTACAAAGACAGACTTTCCTCTATATTCTGCTTAATACATCTAGCATGTGTGGTGATTTTAAAACTATTTTAAACTAAATATATAACTTATTATTTCATAGCTGATAATGCTATGAAAAAATCAATTTCTGAAATTCCTTGAATCAAGAAATAAAGTTTGAGAATTAATTATCCTTCAGTATTTCTTTAAGGAGCACACTTTATTTCTCAAATTTTATCAAAGCTTGAGAAAAAGAAATAAACAAAATGTTTTTGATATTGATAGTAGTAACAACCCAAGTAGTTCTTAATCTTTATACTTTTAAATCACATTTCTCATGCATTAAAGATTATAATTTATAAAAAATCATGTAAGAAATTGGACTGAATTTTAAATTGGATTTAATATTGGGATTTTAAATAAAAAGTTGTACATATGGTCTTTAAACTTCTCAAATCATCATGATCTTTACTGAACCTAAAAAACTACCAAGCCAAAAAAGAGGGTAAAAGCAAGGAAGAAGGGGGGAAAAAGTAGAAGAATCTTTTGCATTTTCTTAAACGTAAAGAGACAATATATTTTTTGAAGGAGGAAAAGTTTTTAAATGCAGATTTGTTGTGGACTTACTAAAACTGCTTAAATTATTAAAAATTAAATGAAATCTTATATTTCAGTCCTTAAGTCAATATAACTTATAAGCAAATAAATAAAATTTGGAAGACAACACAAAAAATCAGCTTGAAATATAGTAACTAATCTGATGGGAAACTTTTTTGCCCTATCATTATTAATACTGCATAATTCACTCAAGCAATTTGCAGATATCAAAAAAAATTGCTTCTTTCCTATAGATAATTTCAGATTATTTTCATTCAAAATTGTGAGTTTTATATATACCAGGGGTAAGTGTCACTTAGTTTTAAAAGAGTTTTATTTCTGAAACCATGGGAACCAGATGCACTGAAGATTTCCACAAATATCTGAAAAGTACTCAGGCACAAAAGAATTCCCCCACACTGAGGCCAAAAAACAATTTTTTCAGAGTTTCAAATCTAAATGATGAAGATATTAATTTCATGAGAGGGAGAGAAAAGAAGAGAAGAGAAAAAGGCAGAAGGTAAGGAGAGGGCAAGAGAATAAAACTAAAATATAGCTTTTAACTGAAAATCAACAGTCAGAAAAATAAAATAAACTAAGAGATTATAAATATTAAATAAGCAATTAGCATGACTTTTATGAAAGTTTTTGAGCATTTTTGGCCATAGACATAGCTAAAATAATTCAAAATTAACAATCCTGTCATGAAATCATAATACATGCTAATTTCTATATAAAACTTATAAAGTGCTATTTTGGGAGTTATTGCCCCCAAAGAAGCAACTCCCAAAAGCAACAAAATATGACAGTCGTTAAATGCTTTTATAAGCACGGTTAATATCTCTGACTCAATTTCAACAAGGTAATTATTTGACCATATCTCAATTCCCCCAATTTACGATATTTTCTGTACAAAAAAAATTTTGAAAAAAAGGAGATAAATGGTTTCTCTGCCTAAATACCCTTTCTACATTCTCTCTGTTTTCAAACTGCAAGGTTCTGCCAGCAGAATCTTCTTTACTCACAATGTCTTTTGTCCTTCCCAGGGCAGACAAAGAACTAAATTAAAAGAGCAGCCTTGAAATACAAAAGATATTGTCAATCCTTGCTAGTCTGTGCCTGCTCTCTACCTCTCTCTTCTTGCCTAAGTGTCTCTCATTTCCCTCTCTTTATTCTCTAGATATGAGGAACATGGACCCCAATATGCCATGGTCTTACTCCTAGAATCAAAAGTGCTTAAGCCTGAAACGTAAAAAGAAAGCAAATTCTAAATGTAAGTAATACTCTCCTTCAATTAAGTATAAATTATCTCTTTGTCATAAAGAGACAGATTTCACTTCTATAGTCTTTTGTTCTAAATATCAAGGAACTGCTAAAAAATGTTAAGGAGAGCTGAATTCTAATTTAATGAATCATTGTATAACTTTGGGTAAGTCAATGTGTAAATGAGAATTAAAATATCAAAGACTAATGACTCTTGCAGACAATACTGCATATTCCAGATGCTTCAATTATTTGCTCCTACCCTTCTGTCAAATTTTAGAATTTAGAAATTTTATAACAGAATTTTTAAGTAAATAAAATATAAAGTTAGGACTAAACAGTTTAAAGAAATATGAAATGCTCATGGGTATACTCATGCCAATACAATAAAAATGACAATTCTACCTAAGTTATTTATCCAATGCCGTATCAATTAAACAACCAAAAAAGCATTTTATAGATCGATGGGAAAAAAAGAGCAAAATTTATCTAGAAGAATAAAGGGTCAAAAATATCAAGGCAATAAATCAATGAAAAAAATGTCAAGGAAGGTGGCCAGATCTAAAATTGTATTACAAAGCAATAGTCATCGAAACAATCTGGTGCTGGCTAAGAAATAGAGTGACGAAACAGTGGAATAGATCAGGTACACAATATACAATAGTAAATGACCATAGTAACGTAGCTTCTGATAAACACAAAGATTCAAGTTTTGGAGAAAAGAACTGACAAAACTGCTAGGAAAACCAGAAAGCAGTTTGGCAGAAACTAGGTATAGACCAACATCCCCCAGAATATACTGAGATAATGTGAAAATGGGTATGTGATTTAGACATAAAGGGTGATGCCACAAGTGAATTAGGGGAGCTTAGGCCAGTTTACCTGTTACATCTTTGGAGAAGGGAAAAATATATGACCAACCAAGAGAAAGAGAACATTATTATCCAAATGGATAATTTTGATTTGATAATATTAAAAGGTTTTTTTGCACAAACAAAATCAGAAGAAGATCAGAAGAAAAGTAGAAACCTAGGAGGAAATTTTACAGTAAGTCTCTCGGATAAAGGTTCCATTTCTCAAATATATAGAGAACCCAGGTAAATTTATAAGAATACACCAGTCTCTCAATTGATAAATGACCAAAACAGGCAGTTTTCAAACAAAAAAATTAAAGTTATTTAAAGTCAAATGAAAAAACTGCCATAAATCACTATCTGAGAAATTCGAATTTAAACAAGTCTGAGATGACAATTCATACTTATCAGATTAGCCAATAAGACAGAAAAGGAAAATGACAAATGTTGGAGGGAAAGTGGGAAAATAGGGAAACTAATACACTGTTAATGGAGCTATGAACTGATCCAACTATTCTGAAGAGCAATCTGAACTACACCCAAAGAGCTATAAAACCATGCACAGCCTTCTTGCTTCCATATAATTGTCTAGGGCCTATTACCAGTAGTTCGCTGGACTGAATTTTTTTCACTAATAAGTATATTCCACAAGCATGGCATGAATTGTTTCAATAAATGACTAAAATTAAATGTCTGAAAGGACCAACAGGATGTTGTTAATGCCATAAGGGCTATAGCAGCTTAGACCCAAGACAACCTTGGGTAAGCCATTAGAACCACTGGAGCCTGTGTGACACTGACTTTAAAGGGCACGGGAGAGGGGAAGGAGAGTAGAAAAGAGGAGAGGAGAATTAACTAGTATGGGACTACTTAGGTGAGAAAACTTATACTAATACAACAAGGTACCCCCTCTGCAACGTTCAGTCTAAGGAAATTTTAGCTATTTGCTCTGGGACACATAGGAAGTACGTATTAGAGGCAGGACTTGAACCCTAGTTTCCAGGCCAGTTCTTTTAGCTACTACTGTAGCAGCATATGCATGTATAAAAATAATTATTTAAAAATTACCCCGAGGGTCTGAAAGACCCACCTATTACAACTGATACAAAAAACTAAATAAAAGTTTTTAAAGACACCACAGATTCAGATCCCATTGCATAAAAATTACCATAGAAATCTTACAAAAAAAAAATCTACAACTTTAGAAAACCAGAAGAACTCTAACCTGCTTATATTATCGTGTTGATTTCCTAGAATTCTTCAAACTGAATATATTTCTAATGTAGCCAATCTAATAGATAACATTAGAACAGTAGAACTATAGTACAAAATTTAAATGGATTAATTTTTTATATGGGATAATTACCCCACCATGACCTAGAATTCCAAGTATCAAATAATAATGGGATATATAAAGGCAGAAAAAATTTCAAGGTACCATTTTCTATTTTTTTTTCTATGTGAAAAGCAAAATTATCCTTAAACTATTCAATTAAACAAGTTTACATACGCATTAGATGAAAGATTCCATCGCAGGCGCTTATGTGAGACAAAAAGGCATTTCCCAGCCCCTGTCCAGCATGAGCTCCTTTCACAAGGCCAGCAATATCAACTACATTCAAAAAGGCTGGAATTTTGCTGAAAGATTAAAAAAAAAAATTAGTCATTATAAAATAGTACAATAAGGTGTTTGCCACCCAATGCACTGACAGCATTTGAAACACCTTAATTTAAACAAATTTTCCTTTCCTAGAAAAATCTACATAACATAGCCTTTTAATACGTGCAGATTTTCTCAAATGATGAAAGGGGGAAGTAATTAAAGAGCCATGTCTTCCAGTGACTCTAAAGACTAAAAAGTGCTAAGAAAGTTCTTCAATCAGCATTTCAATAAACATAATTGATACACAAAAATGTTAGTTAAATACATGACACATGAAGTCAGAGATATCCTGAAACAGTATTTTTATTCACCCAATTCACAACAGGTATTTAATTAAGTGCCTTTTTTTGAGTTCAAACACTGTCACAGGCTGGAGATACAAAGGCAAAGATCAAAAACAAAGCAAAACCTGACAAAGAAAAGTTTCTGTTACCATGGGGAAAAAATATGTACAGAGGTAAGTAAATACCAAATATAAACAAAGTAAACAGACTAATTTTGGCAAGGAAGAACATAACTACTGGAGGAATCAGGAAGGGCTTCATGTCGGCAATGACATTCAAGTTAAGCCTTGAAAGAAGGTAGGGTTTCCATGAGAGAGAGATGTAAAGGGAGACTATTTCAGGTATGGGACAGCCTTTATAAAGGCACTGACATAACAGAGTTTGGTTAGAACACAAATCAGTTCAGAAAGACAGGGTGGGACAAGAACTTGAAACTAAAGCTTCTTGAGTCAAAAAGTGACACAGTTAAGATCCATACTGGATACACTTAAGTACCATACATTCAAACTTCAGGGACATGTAATTCAGTTGGTAGGGTTGCTCCCCTCAATAAGGTATATATCAGGATGCCTCTACAACTTAATAGACAGTCCTCAAGTGTTGCTTTAACCAAAATATCCATCATTACACATGCCAACATGATGATGAGTTTCTTTCAACTTACTCTTGTTCCTCTTCTTTCCTTTTTTCCTTAAAAAAAATTAGTCTGTGTTATATGGGTCGGCTCTAAAGGAGGGAGAAGGATACTGAGAGAAATTTAGGCATATTAAAACAAGATAGCAATAAAAATTTACTTTTAAAAAAGTTAAGAAGAGGTTAAGAGTTTGAGAAAAAAATTGAATTCTGTTTTAGACATGATAAATTTTAGATGTCCAGCAGCATTCAATTCAGGATGTTCAAAATGCAGTTGTGATATAAGACTGGAGATCAGGAGAGAAGAGTGATATCTAGATCTGAGAATCATCTATATGGAGATAGTAATCGAGCCTACGGGAGCTGATTAGTGCTGAAGAAAAAAATGCACAGCATAGAACCTTAGTGAACACCTACAGGAGACATGACTTAGATAAAGATGCAGCAAAGGAGATTGAGAAGGTTGAGAAGGATCAGTCAGGCAGGTATGAGAAAAAAGAAAAAAAAAGAAAGCAGTATCACAAAAACCTAGAGGATAGACAAGAGTATCCAGAAGAGGGTGATTGACAGTGTTAGAGGCTAGCTGCTGAGAGGCCAAGAAGAATGAGAGTTTTTAAAAGGCTATTAGGTTTGGCAACTAATAAATCATCTGGTGACTTTGGAGAGAGCAGTTAAAATTAAATGATGAAGTCAAAAGCCAGACTGCAGAGGATTTAGAATCAAACAAATTGAGAGTAAGTGAAGCACTGTGTATAGATGACTTATTCAAGTTTAGCCAAGAAGGTGAAGAAAAGAAAGATAGAGATATAAAATGATAGCTAGAGGAAACAGATCAAATGAGAGTTTTTTAAGGATGAGAGAAGACAAGGGCATGTTTATAGGCAGTGAGGAAGCAGCTAGGAGATAGGAAGAGATTAATGATTAGTGAAAGAGTAGGAAGGACAGAGGATATAATCTGCTGGAGAAGATGGAATCAGAAGGAATGAAAGGTGCATATAGAGAGTTTGCTTTGGAAAGAAAGGCTACTTCTTCATGTGAGTCAGGAAGAAGGGGAGAGTAGGTGAAAAGATCTGATGTGAGATGAGAAGAAAAAGAGAACTCTCAAGTGAATGGCCCCAATATTTTCAGTAAAATATGAGGTAAGACCTTAGCTGAGAGGGTAGAAAAAAGGACGAAAATATCTGGAACACTCACTGTGGTGAGTGGGATATCAAATCAGAGATGTGAAAGGACTGTCTTGTTACAGTGATGGACTTCAAAATAATCCAGACAAATGAAAACAAAAAACAATTTTTTAAATAGCACTCAGTCTTTGCAGGCCCCTTCTACTTCTGCTATAAAGTGGACAGAGGGTGCTAAGAATCATACAATTTGCAAATCAGATATAACTATTAATTCAATTGTTGCTACTCTACATGTGATATATTTGTCCTCAACAAACATCAAAAGATTCTAACTTTTGAGCTAGGAACGACCCCAGAGGTAATCTATTCCAACTCTCTCATTTTCCAGAGATGTAAAAGAGTTCCAGGGAGGTAAGGGTTTGGCCCCAGGTCACACAAGTACTAAGCATCCAAAGAAGGATTTGAGTTGAATTCTCTGACTCCACTGTTCCAGACTGTCTCATAAATGATCTTCTTTGGTTGCAATATTCAAGTCTGCAAATCATAAAGCAACAAAATATTCAAAGAACTGGTGCCTTCTGAATCACTTTTAATTTTAGAAAGACACATGGCATAACAGATCATCAAGTATATTTTTATCAGTATCAATCAACAATCAAGTTCAAAGACTAATAGATGGACACTTTCATGTACTCCACTGGTAGCCCTGGAATGTTAAAAATCTATTAGTAGAAGGCCTCTAACATAAGGGGCAGTTCCTCCATGGAGGATTTATGAGAATGCAGACAAGAACAATGAAGAAATAAGAGGGGGGTATGATCTGTATCCTGGAAAAAGCACCCCATTTGTGATGAGATCACAGGTTCACTTAAGTATTTAAGTACAGACGACTGGCTTTTGAGTTACTTAGCTATCCTGTGGACAAAATTACAGAATGGAAAAGACAAAGACCGGGTCACATTCTTTCATTCCATTTGCTTGAAGACATGTAAGAATCAGTATTTCATAAATTAAGGAAAACCACAGGAAAGTATCCAAGTATTTGGCAAGGCACTGAACAGACATGCATTAAACACTATGGGCAAGGAATTCTGAAAGACCATCATGGAGTCACTAATTTTAAGTAAGAATGGTCCCAACCAGCACAGGGCATGGCAAACAACTACAATACAAAATAATACCATGTAAATATATTAAAGAAATGCAAGCAGATTCATGATAATAAAGTTACTGGCAAACTTTAGAAGAGTGTTACTGTACTGGGTCAGGGGAAAGATAGGATTAAGGAGCCAGTGCGTGGTGAGGAAATAGAAGTATCAGATGTAAAGAGCTAGCAGGGCAATAGATGGAGCACTAGGCTGGAATCAGAAGATTTGAGTTAAAATCCAGACTCAGACATTTACTAGCTACGTGACTCTGGTCAAGTAACTTAATTGCTGCTTGCTTGAGTTTCCTCATCTGTAAAATGGGGATAATAGCACCTACCTGCCAAGGCTATTGTGAGGATCTAATAAGAGAATACTTGTAAAGAGCTTAACACACTTCCTGACATATAGTAAGTACTATATAAATATTAACTGTTTTTAAACAGAAAGAGATTAAAATGTAGCTGCTTGGGTCAAAGAAAACATATTTTTTAAGCCTGGGAAAACCTGAATATATTTATAGGCAAATGGGAAGAAGCCAATAGAAAAGGAAAGAGATCAATGCCAGAATGGTGACTGCTAAAAGAGGTGAAAAAGGGATTAAGAACACAGGCAGAGAGGCGGAGCCAAGATGGCAGAGTAGAAACAGCACCTCCAACACTCTCTCCCCCTTGATTACCTTCAAACTATGTAAAAGGGGACTCTGAACAACTTCTGGAGCCCCAGCACCCACAGAACAACACAGAGAAGCTAAGCTCCCGCTGAGGACAGCCCAGCAGCCCTGCAGGAACGGCCAGCACAGCACTCTGGAAGCCGGCAGCGCAGCATTCACAGAGCGGAGAGCTGAGCCCAGGTCCCGTGGTTTTAGCCCCAGGCCAGCCGGGCCAATAGCCGGCTGGAGGGACCCCAGAACACCAGCAGCTGTGGCGATTTCAGAATTATCAACATAGACATGCCTAGGACAAAGTGAGAGGTTAGTGCCCTATGGACTTTGGAACCAGTATTTGGGGAACCCATTGCCTTCCTCCCCTGGGGGCTAGAAGCTACTGAGGAGACATGCCATTTTGCAGTTTTCAGTGGCGGCTCCAGCTCATGGGCTGCGAACTGTAGGGAGATCCAGCGATCAGTCTCGGGGGTAATCACTCTTGCTTTAACCTCCCTGGATCTGGATTGTGATCTGGGGGGGAGGTCGTGGGGTGGGTTTCCAGCTGCCAAAAAACGGAAGTTGTCCCCCCCACATGTTCGGGACAAAGCTCCCCTGGCCGGTGGCAGAGTTCTACTATGGCAACAAGCCCAAAAGTCAAGTTATTAAGTGGCATCATGCCAAGGCAAAGGAAACAAAATAACAGAAAAATGAAACGTTAGATTCCTATTTTGGGGGCAAAGAGGATCGAAGCATAGAACAGTCAGAGGACTGTGAGGTCAGAAATCCTGCTCCAAAAGCCCCAAAGGAAAATGAGTGGGTTACAGGCCATACAGGACCTTAAGAAGGACTTTAAAAATCAAATAAGAGAAGTGGAGGAAAAATTGGAAAGAGAAATGAGAAGAATGCAGGAGAAGTATGAAATGAGGGTCAACAGCCTGACTGAGGAAAACAACACCTTAAAAAATAGACTAGCTCAAATGGCAAAGGAGGCCCAAAAGGGCAATGAGGAGAAGAATGCCTTAAAAAGTCGGATTTGCCAGATGGAAAAAGAATCTCAAAAGTTCACTGAGGAGATTCATTCCTTCAGAGTTAGACTGGAGCAAATGGAAGCTAATGACTTTATGAGAAATCAAGATGCTGTTAAGCAGATCCAAACAAATGAAAGAATAGAAGGTAATGTGAAATATCTCATGGGAAAAACCACTGACCTGGAAAACAGATCCAGGAGAGATAATTTAAAAATTATTGGACTACCTGAAAACCAGATCAAAGAAAGAACCTAGAAATCACCCTTCAAGAAATTCTCAAGGAAAATTGCCCTGATGTTTTAGATCCAGAGGGCAAAACAGAGGTTGAAAGAATCCACAGATCACCTCCTGAAAAAGATCCCAAAAAGAAAACTCCCAGGAATATTATAGCCAGGTTCCAGAATCCCCAGATCAAGGAGAAAATATTCCAAGCAGCCAGGAAGAAACAATTTCAATATTGTGGAAAACAAAATCAGAATAGCTCAGGACCTGGCAGCTTCTACACTGAGGGATCAAAGGGCATGGAATATGATATTCCAGAGGGCAAAAGAGCTGGGACTGAACCCAAGGGTCACCTACCCAGCAAAACTGAATATTTTGTTTCAGGGGAAAATATGGTCATTCAGTGGAATAGAGGACTTTTAAGCATTCTTGAGGAAAAAACCAGAGTTGAATAGAAAATTTGACATCTAGACACAAAAAGCAAGAGATACCTGAGAAGGTAATCAGGGAAAAGAAATCAAAAGGAACTTATCAAAGTTAACCTATTTACATTCCTACATGGAAAAACAATAACGGTGACTGATGAAACCCCTCTCAGTATGAAAATAACGGAAGAAGGGTATATGGTCACATGAATACATATGTGAATGTGTGTATATATGTTTACAGTTATACATGGATATAGGGCATAGGTTGAATTTGTTTTGAAGGGATGATACTTAAGGGGTGAAATTATGAGGGGAGAGAGGAAAGTGGCAAGAGGAGATGGGGAGAGACAGGGTAGGGTAAACTATCTCATGCAGAAGAAGCAAGGGGAAGTGGCTGCAGAGGAGGGGAAGAATAGGAAGGCAAAAAGGCAAAACCACATCTCATTGAATTTGGTTCAGGGAGAGAATGACATACATACTAAATGGGATATCTCAACTTGCAGCAGAATAGGGGGAAGGGGGATGAGAGGAGGGATGATGGATGGGAAGGCATTCTTGGGGGGAGGAGAGGTTGGAAGTACCCACTATAGAAGAGGGACAGGATCAAGTAGGGAATGGACCAGGTGGGGGGTGGGATGAGTGGGAGGGAATTATAAGCAGCCTTGTACAATATATCTACTATGGTAATATTTTGCATAGTTATACATGTACAACACATACTGAATTACTTATCTTCCCAGAGGGAATGGGTGACAAGGGAGGAAGGGAATGGATCTGAAGTTAGAGGTCTTAAAATTAAATGTTTCAAATGTATATAAACACTATTATCAATACTCTTTTGCATGTAACTGGGAGATAAGATGTACAGGCATCAGGGCACAGAGATTCGCCTTGGTCTAATGGAAAAGTCGAAGGGGGTAAGGGAGAAGATATGGGAGAGAGCAGGATGGAGGAATCGATATCTTGTAGGACTGCTATTCTGGGAGTGTGGGTAGGGGAAAAATGGGGGAAAAAATTGTAACTCAAAATCTGGAGGAAATGAATGATGCAAAACAGGAGTTAATAAAGCATTTGTTTAAATTAAAAAAAAAAAAAACCACAGGTAGAAAGAGAGAACAGATGACCACAGGATCACAGGAAAACAGGATTTTAGAAAAAGAAGGAATCTTTGAAAATATACAGCCTAATACTTCTTATTTTACATAACAGAAAACTGAGGTTCACAGAAATAACTTGCTCATGGTCACACAGGTAATAAACTGGAATCTGAACCTTGGTTATCCAGCTGCAAATGCAGAGCTCTTTCCATTCTGCCATGCTGATATCAGTAAGAAATTCTGCAAGTGAATACTGTGAGCCAAGGGAGCTCCAGCAGAAATAGGAGAACGTCAAATGTTACATTTAGGGATGGGAAGAAAGAGGAAAAGGTTCAGCTGATGTGGGGAATCAGAGAGGAAGTTAAAATGAATAAAAGGATTCTCAGCAGAAGTGTAGGCTAATCTGGAGTTTTTTCTATTACACCAAAATGTGTAATAACACTTGAATTTACTTACTTCACAGAGTGGTGGATGGTTATAAGGTAAAGTGCTTTGCAAACCTTAAAGTTCTAAAGTTCTATAATATCTGAGTGGTTATCCTTATCAGCATAATTTTTATTCCTTTCTCCCTTCATCTCCATAGTAAGGCTTCTGGTAAAGAAAAAAGAGATTGCAACAAGGTGAACCTCTAGCACATATTACTCCTAGGTAAGTAAACGCACCTGGTTAAAAAGAGCCTCTAGAGACAGGGAAGGTTACCATAAGGCTTCAAAGAACTCAGACCAGTGAAGCTCAAAAATCCGTGTTCAAAATATGCCCTCTGAATCTTTTGGGAAAATGAGTAAAGTAAAAGACAAGACACATGAGTATAATCGTTATATGAAGGAATCTACACGTCAGAGGATCATTTTCTGACAAGTTCTGAAGTTCTCTGCCTTGACCACAGATCCAGGTATTAATTTATTCTGGTAGTTAAGAGAACCACAGAAATGTGAGGTTTACATTTTTATCATTAATTGCTTTAATAAGCATTCCAATATTATTTTCCAACTGCTCCATTTTTTTTCTGAAAAAAAAAAAAAAAAAGGAGTTAGTGAACTCCTTAGTTTCTAATTAAACTGTTTTTAAATGCTTGCCACATTAAGAACTTCTGAAGCTTTCATCTTTCAGTGTGAGATTTTAATGAAGTAATAATAAATTTTCACTTTAGGAATAAGTCACTTAATGCTAAAGTCAGAGACTTCTACTTTGTGCTTTTGTAAAGACATTTTCAAGTGCTTAACTGCAGCTACCAGGTTTGATTTTTCAGACTAGAGCATGAGAATTGAAAAAAAAATGTATTTCTTGAAAAAACACACACTTGAAAGTTACAGGGTCAGGTCCCTAAATTCTCTAACATACTATATTGGAATAGCCACAATATTTCACTCTGGACTAAAGTATTTTTTTTTCTTTCATACCCAAACACATGTACTTTGCTGCCCTTTTTTCTAAAAACTATTTCAGTAATACATATGAACTGTTATTTTCCTGTAGAGCCACAGGAATTTAGAGAAGGGTAAAATCACTTTGAGTAATGACAGTCAAGGAACTCTTTGCTGAGGTTCACTAATAAGCCTTCAAGGGTATAACAAATTTGGTGGTAGAGAGGAAGAAAAAAAGAAAAATGGCAAGACGGAAAAGAAAAATAAGGAGCACAGAAACAAAGAAAGAAGAAAACTGACTTGATACAAAGGGTTAGGAAAAGCCCAAAATGTTAAAAAATCAAAAGTACTGCTTCAACTAAAAAAAAAAAAAATAAGATAAATTAATTTCTGCAGTAGTAGATAAATGATTCAATGTCTACATTTAAAAACCGATATAAGGAACAGAATGGAGATTTTTGAAAAACCAAAAACATTTACCTTGGAGGTTTGTGATACTGGCACAAAAAATCAAATCTGTCATCTGGCACAGGTACTCGACTCTCATTAGGATCAATAGTGCAGAATGGGAAGTTTTCTGCTGCTGCCTGGCTCTTTGTTAGGACATTGAAGAATGTAGATTTCCTAAAAACAGAATTAAAACACACTTTAAAACATTGTTTTCCTGACACATACACAAAATCCTGTTACTAAAATGTAAATATAATCCATGAGAAAGGAAAAAATAACCTGCTAGGACAAAAGAGAAAAACGGTTTTACTATGAAATGAAAAATTAGTTTATAACATATACATTCACCCAGATTATACTCTAAAAGTACATTTGTAGGGGCAGCTCAGTGAGTAAGAGCACCACCCCGTCCTTTCAGCCTCAGATACTTAACACCTACACAAAAATAACTGGCCCTGTAACCTTGGGCAAGTTATTTAACTCCAATTGCTTTTAAAAAATAAATAAATAAAAGTACATTTGTAAATTCATTATTCAGAACCCAAAGTATGTATGCCCATCCAAACAATGTATAAATATAAAATATGGATGGGTGATAATAATAATAATAGTAGCTACCTTCCAGGATGAAATGAGGCTGTATTTGTAAAGCACTTATTAGCACTGTGCTTGGCACATAAGTAGGCACTTAATAAATGCTTGTTCCATTCCCTACCCCTTCCCCCCATAAATAGGAATTAGGTTCCCAAGTAATATTACAAAAAAAACATTTGATCTATAGTGTGTTCCAAGGTGAGTCTGACTCAGGCCAGTCCCCTGGTAGGCTAGGTTCAATAATGGAACAAAATGTGACAGTCAACAAACAGAAATTTAGTTAACCATAGAACAAAGATATTTAACAAGGATAGGCATTAAGAACCCCCTGAGTTTATTCAGCTGAGCAAAGCTCCCATCAAGATCTGCCAGCCAAGCATCTGAGAGCCCCTCTGGCTCCTTGGCTGCTTTGAGCTCAGGAGATAAGGAAATAGTCCCCTGAGCCAACCAAATCTTTGGGAATAGCTGGATACATTTTAAGGGAAAACTTGCCTAATTTGCATGGGGGGGTCGGAGTTAGGATATTGCTCCTACCACACTGGACTTTAACTACATAGCACTAAATAATACTATTCCAAGTAAATTAAATAAGAGAAGCATCTCTCTACCTTTGTATAAGATAGGGACCTCTCAATTTATATAAGACAATCCACCTATATAGGTTAGTGTCATTCATTTCCCAGATGCTTTAGGTGAATGAGAAAAGGGCAGGTGCCCACTCAGAAGATAAAAATTTGCAACTCAAGCAACTACCTATCTAAACGTATGGTGAATTGGATAAACTGAATTGGGCCAGTAATCTCTCCTGTTAGAATTAAATCAAGAAAACAAATGGCAAAATTAAGGGACAGTCAACTATGAATAATCCATGTATACATTTTATCCAAAGCAATTTTCTTTGTTGCCAAATCTAACTTCATATTGCTGCCCATGATCTTTTGGAGCTATGTCCTTTTGTATTAGTTCATTTTTGTCTAATGAATGGCAACTCAATCTAATGGTCAAAGCAAAATTCAATTAAGCAAACACTGTCGCCCCTCAAAGAATAATATAATGATTTCTAGAACAAAATATATTTGATATTACAATCACATACACCACCAACTACCTTCATTTGTGTAGATAATGAGGGCTAACTATAACTCACTTTGCTTCAGAATGTTTTTTAGCACTACTGAGGAATGAAAACAGAGTTGAAGAGTTATTTGGTTGGCTTGCAGTGTGAAGTTTTAGGATTGAAATCACTGAAGTTTGCTGCTTAATGGATTGACAGTAAATATTTATTAAGTACCTACTACATGACAACCACTGTCAACCACTAAGTGCTAGGGATACAAATATGAAAAATATAGCTCCTGTCCTCAAGGAGCTTACAATCTAATAGGGGAAGACACCACACAAAAGGAAGCTCAAACTGTGGAAAGACTAAGAGGGAGAAGGAGAAGTCCAGTGGGCATGACAGATGAATCCAAAGAAGTCCAAAAGACTGTGGCCAGTGGGAGATAGATAGCTGGGCCCCCTCCTTAATGGAGGTTTTTGGAGCTCTTCCCTCCAGCCAGGGCACAAAGTGTACGGATAAGATATGGCTGGATTTCACAGTACAGTGAAATTTCTCAATAACGAAGTTCATGGGAGCATGATGGAAAAGTCTTGAGAAGTCCAAAAGAAAGCAGCCCTGTGGAAAATGAAAAAATGACTGACCTGGGGCTGCTCCATAAATGACAAGGTCTTAGAGTTCATGGCTCTATCCTCCAATCAGAGCTAAGGACACTGATGGAACTCTCTCACAGCTTTCCTTCAAAAATTTTTATGAAAACTATTATTACTGATTTTATCCTCTCATTCCAAGTACCGTCAATAGAGTAGAATCACAGAATTTCAGGAGAGAGGGCTAGAGACCCAAAAAGTGAGATATGTCTCAACACCTAGAAGCAAAACAGCAAGTACTTGTTAGGTGCTTTTTAAAAAAAAATCTAAAGGCCATTTCTTGAATAAATGTCTAAAAGAATATCTTCCAGAAGTATTCCATGTGGAGTCTAAATGATAAAACTTGCATAATTAAGCCATCATGAGAAAGAAAAAAAGGTGTGTTTTGAGGAAACCAGTGTTTTAAAACAGAGAAAAAAGTCTGACCTGTCATTTTATTAAATAAGTGACTTCAACAGGTTGTAGGGACATAGTAAAAAGTGACCTAATACAAAGCAGTTGTTTATAAATAAGACAGAGGAAGGAGTTAATTAACAATTTTTAATATAACTAAGAGTTTATCATTATTTTTACAGTGCCAATAGGTACACCTGCCATGGTTTTGTTTATTTTCTATCAGAACTGAAATTCTGTTGCCCAAATATTGCTATAATGCATCCAGCATGATTAAAAAATGGTACAAGTCAAAAAGCATTTATTAAGCATCTGCTATGTGCCAGGGACTGTGCTTAATACTGGGAATACAAAGAAAGACAAAAAATAGTTCCTGCTCTTAAAGAGCTCACAGTCTAGTTAATATTATTTTCAAAATAAATTATTAATTTCAAAACAGGACAATTAGTTTCTTAGCATGAAAGCATTGTGTATAATATTCCAAAGCTCTTTGCATTATGGAATCAACAAACTGAAGCAATAACATGTAAATTAACTACTC
Organism: Gymnobelideus leadbeateri; assembly: GCA_011680675.1. Classification (NCBI taxonomy): domain Eukaryota; kingdom Metazoa; phylum Chordata; class Mammalia; order Diprotodontia; family Petauridae; genus Gymnobelideus; species Gymnobelideus leadbeateri. Next base: position 144,478 of record WOXC01004132.1, read on the forward strand.
AATCTAAAAGAATTTTGCTCTGAAGTAGTCAATGAAAAAAAAATACATGTAAACTGTGATTTAAAAAAATAAAAGATAAGGAAGATTATCTGGTTCAGGAAATCTGATTGCATGCTGCTTCTATTACGGTTTTGAAACTCAAGAGAAAACAGATAATGGTTAAGATATATCTAAACTTGGAGAAAGTAAGTTTAATTAAAGTGATTTATTATCAACACTATTGATTAGTCTGAAGGGGAAAGGTTGTTTGAAAGGGGGAGAGGGGGGGAGAGAGAGAGAGAGAGAGAGAGAGAGAGAGAGAGAGAGAGAGAGAGAGAGAGAGAGAGTGTGTGTGTGTGTGTGTGTGTGTGTGTGTGTGTGTGTGTGTGAAAGACAGAAAGAGAAGAGAGAGGAAGGAAGAAAGGGGGAGCAAGGAATACAAGGACAAAGGATCAGAGACTGACCAGATAGGGCATTTTAGTCACAAAGTTTAGCATGTATTTATTTATTACATGACCTGGAAATTCATAAAATTAGAATGCAATTGAAGTAAACTCTGCCAGTAACAATTCTAATCTTTAAGAAGGGGTATCATTAAAAATAAAACAAAAATAATTGTAATTAAGCCTCCCTGAGTGCTAATAGCTACAATATTGGCAAATGCTAAACTCCCCTCAATTAGAACCTGTGCTCTTGAGGTGAAAATGAAATGCCAAAAACGGTGATAAAAGAGCTATTAGTGGCAGGTCTTTTTATAGATTTTTTTTAAATGTTTCCACATTTGTAAGGTATGTATAAGATTTGTAGAGTTGTAAGGGACCTTTATCTAGTTTAATCCTTTAGAGTGAGGTTAAGTACCTTGACCAAGGTCACATAAGGGAATAATAGGAGGGTAGCAGAAATAGGATTTGAACCCAGGTGTACCAATTCCAGGTCCAGGGCTATCTCCACCACAAGAACACAGTGCCCCATCTATTTTCCCCAGTCCTACAACCACATGCTATAAAAGAATCAAGGCTGCTATAAGATGAAAACCTTTTAGAAAAAGATCAATTAAGTAATTAACTTTTATATAATATTCTGCTTTATTACTTCTCATCTGGGAAAGCCAAGATTAAAAGTGCCAAAACAGGATAGAGCAGTTCACTCCTAGTCAAAGAGACTTAATGAAAATTTAAGGTTAGGGGCGGCTAGGTGACGCAGTGAGTAGAGAGTCGGCCCTGGAGTCAGTAGGACCTGAGTTCGGTTCCGGTCTCAGACACTTAACACACACATAAAGAAAAACCTAGCCGTGTGACCTTGGGCAAGTTAGTTAACCCCAATTGCCATCCAAAAAGCAAAAAAAAAAAAGAAAGAAAGAAAGAAAAGAAATAAAGAAAGAAAGAAAACTTAAGGTTAGGCAGGAAGTAATTTTTTAAGGGGAAGAGGGTATAAGAGTGGGGAACTTCGAGGAAAGGAGAAGTATGCTAAAGAACTTTTTAAAAGTAGTAAGCATGGGGTGGCTAGGTGGCGCAGTGAGTAGAGCGTCGGCCCTGGAGTCAGAAGGACCTGAGTTCGGATCTGGCCTCAGACACTTAACGCAAACACAAACATTAAAACCTAGCCGTGTGACCTTGGGCAAGTTACTTAACCCCAACTGCCCTCCAAAAAAAAAAAGGTAATAAGCATGTCAGATAAGAAAGAATGTATCCTAAAAGAGACAAGTAAGACATCTAAGCATTCTTACCATGTCACCTTTGTCCTTAAGTACCAACAAGCTCTAGAGATCTGCATTATGTACCAAAAGACTTTTCCTCTAGATGTTCTCATCTTCATAATCTGCTATTGCTTCTTGATCTCCACTAACTACCCCTTTAATAAATATGTTCTTAAATTTTGCCAGGAATCAAAGTCACACCCCATGCACTTGACCTATAATGGACAATCTCCATTCTTTCATTTTAGGACATTGTCATTCCCTGGTCCTGTGGTTCTTCTCTCTTGCTCAAAGATAAAATTGGTCTGTCACAGCAGCTTCATCAAGGGCAGATAGGTACTCACTTACTATCTTCCTACTAATCTTTGAAATCTATTCCCACAGTTTTTTGTCCTCAATTTCTCACAAAAACTAATCATTTTTGTCAGGTCCTTCCCAGTCCCAGATCATTCTTCTGCTCTCTCGCCCCCAAAGAAAACCTACACAGAACAGGGCTGAGCTAACTTGGTATTATTCCATTCTCTCTAAACTCCAGTCCTCTCTCCCTTCTTCAATCCTCCTCTAAGCCCTATATAACTTTCTTGGAAGAACTGCAAACTGGTAATAACAAAAAGAAAGAATGTTCCAAAGCACTAATAAGAGGCATGCAAGTAAAAACAAGCCTATAATTTTACTTCATACCCAAAGTTTTGCAAAGATGACGAAAAAATGGGAAGTCAATATGAGTTGTGGAAAAATCAACCAATTAACATTCATTTCATGCCTACTTTATGCCAAGCATTGATAGGCATGCTAACGTGTTGAAGGAGCAATCAGTAGAACCACTCTGGAAAACAATATGGAATTATACAAATAAAATGTGCATAAAATAAAATAAAATGCCCATATCCCTTTAACTCATAATAGGCATAAAACCCAAGGTAGTCATTGACAACAGGGGTCCTCTACACAACAAAATACTTAGAACAGTACTTTTCTACAAAGAACTAGAAACATAGTAAACACCCAATGGTTGGGTAATGAATCCAGAGAACCATGGAAAGATCTAAATGAACAGATAAAGAGAGAAAGTAGGCAGAGCCAAATTTTATACACACAGAGATACACAAGATTATGATGAAAATGGAAAGAATAACCACAAATCAATCAAAAGTAAATGTAAAATTACAAAGAATAAGCCTGGTCCAAATGAAGAAATATGAGAATACAACTGTTCTGCACAGATGGAAGATCCATGGGCATGGAATATTACATATATTACCAGAGTTTGTTATATTAATTGATTTTTTTCTAGTTTTTTCTTTAAAAAAATTCTTTGTTATATAGGGCGATTCTTTGGAAGGGAAACAGAAATACTAGGAGAAAGTTGTTCAGTGTAAAAACAAAAGAAAACAAAAATTTATTTACAGAAAATAAAATTAAAATCTAGGCTTCCAGGTAACATGAGCAACAAGAGAAAGGGCTAGCAACCTGCATAACCTTTGATCCACTACTACTAGGTCTGTATCCCAAAGAGATCATAAAAAAAAAGGAAAAGGACCCACATGTACAAAAATATTTATAGCAGCTCTTTTTGCGGTGGCAAAGAAATGGATATTGAGGGGAGGCCCATCAATTGGGAAACGGCTAAACAAGTTGTGGCATATGAGTGTAATGGAACACTGCTGTGCTTTAAGAAATTATCAGTAGGAAGGGTTTCAGAAAAACCTGGAAAGACTTAAATGAACTGATACTGAGTGAAATGAGCAGAACCAGAACATTGTATATAGTAACATTAACACAATGATCAACTACTATTATATTTACTTTGGGGGAAGAGGGGGCTTGTGGTTTTTCCTTTTGTTCTGTTCCTTCTTTCACAACGTGATTAACATGGAAATATGCTTTAGACAATTGCATATGTATAACCTATATCAGATTGCTTGGAGTCTTGGGAAAGGGAGAGGGGAGAGAGGGAGAAAAATTTAGAACTCAAAATGTTTCCAAAGTTGAATTTGAAAATTGTCTTTAAAGTAACTGGAAAAAATTAAACACTATTAAATAATTTTTAAAAAGAAAGACTAAATATTTTTCCCAGTTTCCATCACCTCTCAAAAAAAAAAAATCTAAAAGCAGAACTGTGTACCAGAGGCACAGCACTTATAGTTGAATCCATAAGTTACAATGGATATAACCTAGAAGTTTTCCTAATAAATATAGGAGTTTTAAAATAAGGATGTCAACTCCCTCCAAATAGTTCTGGAAGTGGTAGCAATACCAATAAGATAAAACTGGAGGGGGAAAAAGAGGAGATAAAACTCTATCTTCTAATGACATAATGATTTAGAAATCTAAGGAAATCTGGAAAGATACCAATTAAGACAACTGTTAACTCCAAAAACATTATATACTACAAAATAAAACAAAAACTCAAGAGCATTTCCATATGATTAACAAAACCCAAGAGATAATAATAGACAAAGAAATATGAACCAAGGAACATAAAATAAAGGCAGTTAGGTGACACCATGGATAGAGTACCATGCCAGTAGTCAAGAAGACTCATCTTCCTGAGTTCAAATCTGGCCACAGATACTTACTAGCTGTGTATCCCTGGGCAATTATGTTTCCCTGACCGTGTGTCTCAGTTCCTCATCTGCAAAATTATCTGGAGAAGTCAAGAGCAAACCACTCCAGTATCTTTGCCAAGAAAACCCCAAATGGGATCTCAAAGAGTTCTACAAAACTGAAAAAACAATAAACTACAAAATGTTTGAATTATATAAGGATCAACCTACCAAAACACATAAAGTAGTTGTATACTCTCAATAAGGATTATTAAGTGCCTACTGTGCACCAGGCACTTCACTAGGCACTGGGGATACAAGAAAAAAGAGTCACTATCCTCAAGTTCACTATCTAATGGGGGAAACAACAAATAGGTACAAACAAGTTATATACAAGATAAATAGGAAATAACTTACAGAGGAAAAGCAGTACAGCTATTAGGAAAGTCTGGGAAAGGCTTCTTATAGAAAATGCAATTTTAGTTGGGACTTAAAGGAAGCCAGTAGACAGATGAAAGAGAACATTCTAAGAATATGAAACAGCCAGAGAAAATACCCAAAGACTAAAGATGGGAAAGGAGGCCAGTGTTACTATATCAAAGAGTATGTGGTAGGGAATAAAGTAGGAGAGGGCTGGGTTATGAAGAAAGGGCTTAGAATGCCAAAACAAGATTTTGTATTTGATCTTGGAGGCAATAGAAAGCCACTGGAATTTAAAGGGGGGGGGGGGAAGGCCCGGAATATGGTCAGACCTGCACTTCAGGAAAATCACCTTAGTGGATAAATGGAGGGTGGAATGCAGTAGAGAAAGACTTGAAGAAAGCCAAACCACCAGCAGGCTACTGCACTAGTACAGCAATAAGGTGATAAGGTCCTGAGTGGTAGTACCAGAGCAGTAGTAGTATCAGAGGTGAGGAGGAGGAGTATTTCTAGAGATACTGCAAAAACAAAATCAAACACAGCAGTTGGGAGATATGGGATTGGAAGTCAGTAGAGAGGTTACTGTAAGCTAGGCAGATCTAAAAATCATCAGTATAGAGGTAGTGGAACCTGATGAGATTACCAAGTAAGTAGTAGAGAAGGAGAAGAGGCCCCAAGACATAACACTGTGGGACACATACATTTAGAGGGCACAATATAGATGAAGATCCAGCAAAGGCCACTAAGAAGAAGTGATCAAATGGGCAGAAGACCCAGGAGAGTTGTATCCCAAAAACCTGAAGAGAAGAGAGCAGGAAGGAGGAAAGAATGCTCAAAAAGTGTCAAAGCTGCAGAGAAGACAAGGAGAATGAGGACTAAGAAAATGCCACTGGATTTGGCAACTAGGAGATCACTGGTAAGCTTGGAAAGAGTAGTTTTAGTGAAATAAGGTCGGAAGCCAGATTGTAAAGGGTTTAAAAGAAAGTCAGAAGGAAAAAAAGATGAAACGCCTAATGTAGGTGGCCTTTCCAAGGAGTTTAGCCACAAAGGGCAAAACAGATAGCCAAGGGGCGGCTAGGTGGCGCAGCGAGTAGAGCGTTGGCCCTGGAGTCAGAAGGACCTTAGTTCGGATCCGGCCTCAGACACTTAACACGCACAAACAAAAACCTAGCCGTGTAACCTTGGGCAAGTTACTTAACCCCAATTGTCCTCAAAAAAAAAAAAAAAAAACAGATAGCCAAGATGGATCAATGGAAGGTTTTCTAAGGATAAGGCATACTTGTAGGCATTACATAATGAGCCAATAAAAAAAGGAGAGACTGAAAAAAAGTGATAAGATGGGAATAACAGAAGGGACAGTCTGTTGGAGGAGACAAGATGGGATAAAATTCCTTAAACAAGCAGAGGGAATAGTCTTAGTAAGGAGTAAGATCATTTTATCATGAGAGACAGGGATGAAAGAGAAGATAAAGGCAGAAGTCATGAGTGACAGGAGATAAGGAAGAGAAGGGAGCTTCCAGTGATCAGCCTCAATTTTTTTGTGTAAAATATGAGGCAAAGCTGTCAGTTGAGAGGATGAGGGGAGGGGAACCTATGGAAGGTTGGAGAGGGATGAAAAATGTTAGAAGAGTCACTGTGGAGAATGGGATAGTGTAATTAATAAGGCACATTTAGAAGGGCTGCCTAGCAGCTGTGAGGTCCCAGCTGAGGTTGTATTAACATAAATTTGTAGTAGACACAATCAGAACCACTGAGAAATTTTCTCCACCATCATAAGCAGCAAAGGAACAGAGGTTGCAAATACTAAGAGTGATCTGAAGCTAAGGTTTGACTAAGTGCACTCAGTGAAATGGTAAGGGTGCTAGGTGATGGCAAGATCTTTTTATCACAAAGAGCTCCTTAAAGAAATAATGGACAGGAGAGGCTAGGTGGCGCAGTGAGTAAGAGTGCCAGCCCTGGGAGGACCCCAGGTCGGTTCTGGCCTCAAATACTTAACACCCACACAAAAAACTGGTCTGTGTAACCTTGGGCAAGTTACTTAACCCCAATTTCTATAATAATAATAATAATAATAATAATAATAATAATGGACAACTAAAATAACCAGAAGAAAATTCAGTGCTCATTAAGGAAGAAAACAAGCATTTATAAAATGCCTACTATGTGCCAGGATCTATGTTAAGCCCTTTACAGATATTATCTCATTGAAACCTCATAAGAACCCTGGGAAATAGGTACCATTTATCCCCATTTTAAACTAAGGAAAGTGAGGCAAAGGATAAGAAATTTGCCCAGTGTCACATAGCCTACTAAGTGTCTGAAAACAAGTCCAACTTAGGTCTTCCTAACTCCAGGTCTGGCACTCCATTCTACTGCGCCATCTAGTGGGGAGTAAGGTGTAAGAAGACTGGAAAGCTCTGAAGGAACCACACTATGAAATACTTTGAATGCCAAACAGAAGATTTAATGTAGGTCCTGGAAGTGATAGGAAACCACTATAGAGACCAACAGGCTATTCCAATGGTCAACGCTGAGATGATGAAGGCCTGCACCTGGACACTTTCAGTGTCATAAATGAGAAAGGGTATATGCTAAAGATGTTAGAAGGCGGAATCTCCAGAACTTGGCAACCAGCTGGATTTGGAGAGTGAAAGAGAATGAGTAGAAGAAGAGATGAGTCACGATGACTGGGAGGATGAGTTGAGTACCCTCAACAATAACAGGAAAATTACAGTGAAAAGATTATGAGTTCGGTCTCAGACATGTTGAGCTTAAGATGACTACAGGATATCCAGTATGATATGTCTAAAAGGCAGTAGGAGATACAAATCTGGAAGCTGGAAGAAAAAGTCACATTTTCAGACCAATTATATAAAGCAGCAGTTATACAAATCTGTTTGGCACTGATTAACAAAAAGAGAAATAGTTCAAAGGGAACAGACTAAATGAGGCAAAATCAAAAACAATGGGACTCAAAACTAGTGTTCAATTAACCCAAAACCATAAAATACTTAGAAAAGGACACTTTATATTAATAGGTTTTTAAATTTTTTTTTTAATTTTTGCTTTTTGGAGGGGGGAGGGCAAGGTAATTGGGGTTAAGTGACTTGTCCAAGGTCACACAGCTAGTACATGTTAAGTGTCTAAATCCAGATTTGAACTCAGGTCCTTCTGACTCCAGGGCCAGTGCTCTATTCACTGCACCACCTAGCCACCCCTATATTAATGTTTTTATAACTGATAGGAAAATGTAAAGAATCTGGTAGAAACTATACTTAGACCAAAATCTAACACCATATCCCAAAATAAATTAAAAACAGATACATTACCTTAATATTAAGAACCACACCATTAAAAAATCAGATGTGAATCCACAGGGTAAAGAATCCCCACAAGACAAATAGCATTATGAATTGATGTCAGAGAACTCTAAATCATAAGATATTCTTGCAGCATTTGTCCTCTATCAGCTTCCAGTTCTTACAGGACACACAAACTAGGTTCTTGTGGGTTGGGATGGACAGCCAATTTGTCTCCTCTTGCAGGGACTCAAAAAGTAAAAGAAATTGATTCTACCTGATAGAATACGAATAAAGCTGCCTCCACCCCAACATTCTAACTTCCTTATATGTCCCTGCTGAACAGAAGGCCCACTGCCCCTACCTAGCCACTCACTCCCTCCCTCCCCCCAACTCTATATCCTCACTTCTCATATATACCTCACTGCTCACTAGAACAACAATATGAACTCCTATTTCTCACAGAAACAGCAGGGGAGTCCACGCGATGGGATCCTAGACTGCCTCTAGCTAGCCACTTCCCCCAGATCCATTCCTCATATTTCCCACAGAAACAGTAGGCGTGTCCATACACTCTCCATGCACTCAACCACAACCACATCCATCTAGTCTCAGACAGGACCACAATATTCAGACAATCAGAAAACAGTACCACCAGGATGTCCAAGCAGGATATGGATCCAGAGACTTTCCCTAGTAGGCACCTACACAGTAATAGCAAAAGCTATCCTTTAGGTGAACTTGTGACATAGAGAAGCTTATTATAATATCATTATAATACATGCATTACCCCCAAATGGGTTTGTCTATAGGCATTATGGGTAATCGCATGCATAGTTCCACTGTGGCTGGGACCCCTCCATTACCTAATCCCTTAACAAACCCCTCTTACCTTTTTAATATTCAGAATTTCTATTATGTAATTACATCTTTACCCTATAAAAATCTTCCTTGGTTTCTCTGAAGTTGCTGGTTCCTCCTGGAACTTGGATTAGGGGTAATCTGACTGAATTCTTTGAGACAGTTCCACCATAACATATCATGAAACCATAATACACCTACCCACATAGGAGAAATTATGGAGGAAAAATTGAACTTCCCTCAACCTAGCGCAGCCCCTAGGTTAAGAAACACCAGTGCTGGGGCAGCTAGGTGGCACCCACCCCTGAGTTTGGAGGACCTGGGATGGGTTCCGGCCTCAGAAAATAAGCACCCGCACATAAATAATGACTGGCAGTGTAACCTTGAGCAAGTTACTTAACCCCAATTGCTTTAAAAAAAAAAAAAAAAAGAAAAGAAACACCAGGGCTACCAATATTCTATCACAAATACTCAGACCAAACTCTTCCAACCTTCCATCAACCAGCAAATGCTAATTTATCCCAACCAGAAAAGGAAAAAATGGAAGGAACTAAGGCAAGGGGTTGAAGTACATGATTTGACTGGGTCAGAAACAAAGACGCCTGAAATCCAGCAGGGGTTAGTCCTACATTTCCAGATATTAGGGATAGGAACTGAAGCTGGTCAAAAATAAATTCCCCAACATAGGAGGAGGCCAAAAGCAGCCTTGTAGTCTAGCCCTCAGAAACATCTACCAAAGGAGGATGGGTCAGAAAGTAAAAGAAAAACATAAGAGGAAAAAAAGCGAAACCACCAATGATTTAAAAAATGCAATATGGGGCGGCTAGGTGGTGCAGTGAATAGAGCGCCGGCCCTGGAATCAGAAGGACCTGAGTTCGGAGCAGGCGTCTGACACTTAATCCATACAGACAAAAACCTAGCCGTGTAACCTTGGGCAAGTTACTTAACCCCAATTGCCCTAAAGGGGCGGCTAGGTGGCGCAGTGAGTAAGAGCGCCAGCCTCGGAGTTTGGATGACCCGAGATCAGATCCGGCCTCAGAAAATGAGCACCCACGCATAAATAATGACTAGCCATGTAACCTTGAGCAAGTTACTTAACCCCAATTGCTTAAAAAAAAAAAATGCAATAAAAATTGCTGGAAAATGGTATTAAACTCAAATAAGACAGATTCCTATGGAGATTTACTTAGAAAACCACAAATTAACATTATCTAGGCAGCACTGTTATGATTTATTTTGTTAAACATTTACCAGTTACATTTTGATCTGGTTGGCAGCAAATGGAGTTTGTTTAAGTGGCTGGTATGATTTAGAGCACCAGTATATGAAACAACAAAGGATATTAAAATTAGAAGTGTAAGAGTACTAAAACATAAAAATAAGAAATTACAAACTTCTTTGACTATTACAAAACAAAGGAAATTGAAGAAATGCCTGACTTAAAAAAAAAAAAAGCAATGGAATCCCAAGAGTGAACGACAACAGGATGTTCCAGAAAGATTCAAGAGAAATGGAAAACAAAAGAAAAAAATTTAGAGAGGAAAAAGAAAGGTCAGAAATTATAGCCATCACAGAAGAATTAGAACAGAAAAAAAAATGATTCTCTATTAATAAGTCTCCACAAAGAAGGAGCAAATAACAGAAAGAGAAAATGACACGCTAGAGTAAAGGACAAGCTAGAGGAAGACAATCAAAAAGCAATAAAGCTCAAATAATAGATGATTCCTTAATGATCTCAATTACTTTCTTTTGCTGATTCCCTAAAATTTACTAGGTAAACCACGTCATCAGCAAACAGGGATAGTCTTATCTCCTCTTTGACTACCATCGTACCTTTAATTTCTTTCTCATCTTGCTGTCATTGCTATCATTTCTACTGTGGTTTAGTCATTATGGACGTGTCCATCTCTTTCTGAACCCATTTGGGATTTTCTTGGCAAAGATCTGGACTGGTTTGCCATTTCCTTCTCCAGCTTATTTCTATGTCTATATCAAATAAAAGTCCTTGAGCAAGGACTATACCAAAGTCTCAGCATTTCAATATTTAAATCAAATAACAGCAAGGAAAGTAAAGCATCCTTGCTTTATTCAGGCACTTATTGGGAATATGTTAAGAATATTTCCATGGTAAATAAAGCTTCCTTTTTACTTTAGAAAGATGATTTTTATGATATAAATATGTGCTTCCCTATCTATACTATGCACGGTTTTTAAAATAAATGAGAGTTCTACTTTGTCAAAGGTCTTATTTTATCTGCTGAAATAATCATGTAATTTGGGCTATTAAATAAACTTACCAAAAAAAATTGCATTTCTATACGATAGTAAAAAAATGCTGTTCAAGACCCCTTTTGGGGTTTTCTTGACAAAGATACTGGAGTGGTATGCCATTTCCTTCTCCAGCTCATTTTACAGATAAAGAAACTGAGGCAAATAGGGTTAAGTGACTTGCTCAGGGTTACAGAACTACTAAGTGTCTGAGGTCAAATTTGAACTCATGAAGATTAATCTTCCTGACTCCAGGTCCTGCACTCTTATTCACTGTGCCCCCTAGCTACCCTTAATGATAAAATATAAATGCTAATAATAGAAAAGGAAATTTCATTCAAAATAAACTATAAAAGTACTTAAAATATTTAGGAGTCAATCTACCAAAACACAGAAAATATTTGTATATTTGTATAGAATACTTGTTCTATATATTTATATCCCACAGTATCCTAAATAAATATGTGTGTATACATACACACACACGTATGGAATATTTGTATATATTTATGAAATACTATTTAAAGAACTAAGCCCATGACAATATAATAAAAATTTAAATAAAGTCAATTTACAGACATAATACTGTTTAACAACACCTTATAGAGCTAGATAAAATAATAATAAAATCTATATGAAAGAACAAAAGAGTTGGTATAAAAGGAGAAAAGCTCTAGTATATAAGGAGAAATAATGAAAAAAAGACAAGAATGGAGGGGGAATAGCATTCCCAAACCTTAAAATACTTTATAAACAGTATCATCAAAACCACATGACACTTTTCAACAGAGAAGCAGAATAGGAACAGACTACAGAAGGGAGAATCAGAAGCAAAGAGAATTCAATAATCTTTTGATAAACTGAATAATAAAGAAATAATATACCTTTAAAACTAAAGCAAGTAGAAAACAATACACCTTTCACAATAGTATATAAATTTTTAACCAAATGAAGAATAAAGGAAATTGAAAAAAGAAAAACAGATAATTGATTATGAAATTGAAATGTTTCTGAACAATCAAAATTAACGCACCTAGGATAAAAAGAAAAGTTGGTGAGTGGGAAAAATGTTTGCATCAAATTAGACAACATCAAAATGGACAACAGAAATATATGAAACCAAAAGTCATTCCCCAATAAATAAGTGATCAAGAAGATTAACAAATAATTCTCAAAAGAATTGTAAACTATTAATTACCAAGTAAAAGTATCTTCCAAATCACTAAAATAATAGAAATATAAATCAAAACAATCCTGAGGTTTCACCTCATGCCCTGTAAATTGACAAAAATGACAAAAGATGTAAATGTCAATTTGAGAGGGGTTATAAGTAAATAGGAACACTAGTCCATTTTTAGTGGAGCTGTGAAACAATATAATTATTTTGTAAAACAATTTATAATTATGCCAATAAAGTAACTAAAATGTTCATACCCTTTGACGAAGCTTATACACCAAAGAGATCATTAATAAAAACAAAATACCCATATACAACAAAACTTATAGCAGTAATTCCTATGATAGCAAAGAACTCTAAATAGAGCATATGTCCACTGGCAGGGGAAAGATTAAACAAATTGTGGTGCATGACTTAGCAATCACCACTATGAAGGAATGGAGAGGCTGGGATACCGTATTTCATACAGCAAAGAATGTAAGCTTACAATAACTTACCTAGCAAAACTGAGTATATTCACACAAGGGAAAAAAAATAAGCTCATTAATGAAATAGAAGCTTCTAAGCATTCCCAATGAAAAAACCAGAGCTGCAGGGAAATTATGAGGTTCAAACATAGGAGCTGAGAAACATACAAAGGCAAACACAAACAAATAATAATAAATGACTAAAGAAGGATAAAATTACTATATTCTGATATGGAGAGATTAATATTTCCTTTCTGAATCCTATCATTAATAGGGGTCACAGACAGAGTTGAGTTAGACAGAAGGCCTGGAAGTGGTTCTATAATATTTCAGTGTTTCAATGTTTCAAGAATGGAAAGAAAGAAAAAAGGAATACACTGGAGGAAAGGGAAAGAAAAGTTAGGGAGAATTCTCTCACATTATCAGTGTACAAATACAAGTTCACACAAACAAGAAGGAAGGATAAAGATAGCTGACACCTGAACCACCATATGTACTAGTCAAAAGAATAAAAAACATATGTAAACAAATACATACACACACACATTTATCTGGGTACATCACGAAAATAGGAGAAAAAGGGGAGAAGGGAAAAAGGGAATATTAAAAGGAGGCACATTAAAGAAGGAATTAATCCTAAGCAAAACAAATGCAATCAAGAATAAACAAAAATATGTAGAGATCTTTCTGAGGTGGCAAAAAATGGGAATCTGGAATGGATGTGCAGCAACTGGGAAATGGATGAATTTATAGAATAAAATGTGACAGAAGTTATGGGCTGTGAAAAATAATGAAGGGGATGGTTTCAGGGAAACCTAAGAAGACTTGTATGAACTGATGAAGAATGAAATCACCAGAACCAAAAGAACAATTTATAAAATGACAATATTTTAAAGATAAATACCTTTGAAAGACTTAGGAACTCTGATCAGTTGTAATAACCAATGTTTTCAGAGGTCTCAGGTTAAAATATACTACCCAGGGTGGCTAGGTGGCGCAGTGAGTAGAGCATCGGCCCTGGAGTCTGAAGGACCTGAGTTCAGATCCAGCCTCAGACACTTAACACACACACAAACAAAAACCTAGCCGTGTGACCTTGGGCAAGTTACTTAACCCCAATTGCCCTCCAAAAAGAAAAAAAAAATACTACCTACCTCCTGACAGAAGTCTAAGACTCATAGTACAGAATCACAGACACAAATACACACATATGTACAGACACACACGCACTTTTTTTTTCTTTTGGAATTGATTAATGCAGAAGTTTGTTTTGCTTAACTATATGTTTTAACAAGGGTTTCGTTTTTATTTTGCTCTCAATTATAAGAGGAGGAAGGGGCTAGGGAGAGAAGGCAGATTTCTGCTAATTGAAAAATATAAAATTTAACTTAAAAGGAAATGAATGTTGCAAAATTACAAATAAGCATTGCTTCAAGGGGCAAATAGTTCAAAAAGGCACCTTCCCCCTACTCTTTTTTTTGGGGGGGGAGAAGGGGCAAAATATTTAACATGATAGTATTTTTTTCAATGTAATGATCAGGTTTGCTTAAATTTTCCCCCTCTTCTTCTTTTGTTTTAAACTCTTTGTTACAGGAGACAACTCTCCCAGAGAAGAAGGAAGAGGTAAGCATGAAAATTTAGGAAATGTAAAAACAAAAGATATTAAAAGAAATTCATTTTTAGATGTCATCTCTCCATTTATCATTATTAGAAACTAAGCAGGGTAGCTAGATGGCACAGTAAATAGAGCACCGGCCCTGGAGTCAGGAGGACCTAAGTTCAAATTAGGCCTCAAGACACTTAACACTTACTCCGTTGTATGGTCTTGGGCAAGTCACTTAATGCCAATTGCACTGCCTTCCCCCTCCAAAAAGACCAAAAAAGAAAAAGAAACTAAACCCTGAGAGATTACACAAAGTTCCCAATGTCAAAATGATACAAAGTAGCCAAATTAGCAGCTGAACCCAGATCCTCTGATCTCAAATTAAGGTTTTATTATACTACACAATCATGCTGCCTCATTTCTGGCAACTCATATGGAGAAAACAATAGCAATAAAACTTAAGTGAAAGGAAGAGGATTCAGCCAATAAAGTCAGAAATAAGAAGTGAATGGCTGGCTAAAAAGATGGCATCTACAAACAGGATTTGGATTTCTGAACTATGGTTTCAAATACAGGAATGATAAGATTTTAGTCATATTTGCCTGGGAGAGTTAGTAGCAAAGTAGCAAATAGAAAAACCCCAAAGAAAAAGGAATATATTGCTAAACAACCCGAAAGTACTTCAAAGAGTTAAGTTCAACTAACCAGGCCCTGATTAACTAAATACTAGGTATTATTATCAGATGTAACCCATATCAGAAAGGTCTTCCCAAACAGTAAAGGTATGATATAACAGGAGAAAGGCAAATGTCCCGGCTTTGTTTTTTTAAAGGGAAGAGAGACCTATCTGTTAAGTGAGATTGTTATTCCCAAAAAAATTCTTGAATGGGGGCGGCTAGTTGGTGCAGTAAATAGAGTACTAGCCCTGGAGTCAGGAGGACCTGAGTTCAAAGCTGGCCTCAGACACTTAACACTTACTAGCCGAGTGACCTTGGGCAAATCACTTAACCCCAACTGCCCTGCTCTCTCCCCTTCAAAAAAGCAAAAAAAATTCTTGAATGTGTTATTAAAAACATAATTCCTCAATATGGTCAAAGGACAAAAAACAAATTTAAAGATCACAAACCATAAATGGTCACATGAAAATATGCTACAAAATTCCAAAAGAAATACAAATCAAAACTACTCAGATTTCAGGTAGCATCATGCAAACAGAAAAAGAAAAAACCCAACCATTAGACAAGCACACTAACAGCCCAGTTGGTAAAGCTGTGAATGTTCCAACTATTCTGGATACTGATCTAGGATTATATAAAGTAACTAAATTTCATATAGAAGCATATTTTTAGTAGAAGTGACAATATTTTGGGGCCTTTTTCCAACACTGACCACCTACATGGACTTGGGCCTTAGCCCAATCTCTTGTCCAATAGACTGAGTGGGAGGTAGACTAGATTGTCTCCTAAGTTCCTAGAAGTTGGCAAGGGCACCTATTTTGTGGTGGCAGTGACAAAACTATAGGTAGCTCTTTTTTGCCAAAGCCTACTCTTCTCCATATACCCTTGATAGAGAAGTTTGCCCCCACTATATCATTTCCTCTCTCTCTTTAATCTTCAATCTCTCTCTACTGGGCTGCTTCCTAATAACCTACAAACATGCCCAATCTGCTCTATCCTTTAAAAAAAAAAAAACACCTCATCTGATCCAATCATCTCCACTCTCTCTCCTTCCAAACCCCTCTACCTGCCTGCCCCCTTCATGGCTAAACTTCAGCAGAAAGTCGTCTATTCTCAGTACCTCCCTTTACTCTCCCCTTACTTCATTTTAAATTTTCTACAATCTGGCTTCCAATTTCATAAATCAATTGAAACTGCTCTCTCCAAAGCTACCAATGAACACTTAATTGCTAAATATTTTCTCAATCTTCTCTGCAGCCTTTGACAGTGTACATCACTCTTCTATACACTCTGTCCTAAGTTTTTGAGATACTTTCCTCTCCTGATTCTCATTTCTGTCTGATGACTTTTCAGTCTCCTTTTCCCTTGCAGGGGCTTCCTCCAAGCCCCCCTGGGGGGTAACAGTCTGTCCTGGCCCCTTTTAATCCAAGGAATTTTTAATCTTTTTTGTGTCTTTGGATGGCTCTAAAAGTCTGGTGAAGCTTATGAACACCTCAAAATAAAATTTTAAATGCATAGGATTGCAACAGAAGCCAATTACATTAAAATACAGCTATCAAGACTTTTTTTTATTAAGTTTACAGGACCAAGGTTAAAAAGCTTATGCTCGGCAACATATGTGTGATGACCAACTATGACAGACTGGACTCTTCTCAGCAATGCAGTGATGTAAGTCAATCCCAAAAGACTCATGAAGGAGAGAGATGCGACATCCAGAGAAATAACTAGAAAGAACTGAGTTTGAATCCTGATGGAAGCAAACTACTTGATCTTTTTCCTTTCATTGTTTGGTTTTATTTCCTCTTTACCATTTTTCATCCCGTCTAGTACAATATGCCTTTGTAACCTGACTAATGTCTAATGTGAAAGTATTTACAGATCCTATACTGGACTATATGCCAGTCGTGGGGTGTGGGGGAAGGGAGGGAAGGGAAATTTGAAACTCAAGGAACTATGGAATTGAATCTTGTAAACTAAAAATAAACAAATAAATTAATTAAAATAAAAATTAAAAATTAAAAAAAAAAAAGCTTATGCTGGAGTCAGAAGGACCTGAGTTCGGATCCGGCCTCAGACACTTAGCACACACAAACAAAAAAACCTAGCTGTGTGACCTTGGGCAAGTTATTTAACCCCAATTGCCCTCCAAAAAGCAAAGCAAAACAAAACAAAACAAAATGAATGTGAATCCCTGAAGTCAGAAGGACTTGAGTTCAAATCCGACCTCAGACACAACACAAAAACTAGCCATGTGACTTTGGGCAAGTCATTTAACCCAAGGCAGTTCCCTACTTTCACCCCTCCAAAAAAGCAAAAAACAAAAAACTTATGCTCTATAGGGTGTTGCTTCATGATCCTGATGGGATACAGGCTCTGGCAACAGAAGCTGTGGGACAGAGGAGGGCTAAAGATTTGGGCAGAGCCATAATGAAAGGCCTATGGCCTCAAGCAAATGCCTCATCAAACGGGAAGATTCAATCAGAGTTCAAGGGGATTGCCAGAGCCTGTACCCCATTAATACCGTTATCCCCTTCTCTCCCCTAATACAGCCACCACAAGACACACCATCCTTACCTCTCCACAGGGCTATTGCCAGCCTTCTAATTGTTCTTCCTGCCTCAAGTCTCTCCCACCTCAAATCCATTCTCTTACAAAATTTACCAAAATTATTTTGGTAAGACAGAAGGCCTGAACATGGCACCTTCCTCTATTCTAACTACATCAATTTAGGATTACTTCTCAGAATAACATACACTCTTTAGCATTTAAATCTCTTCACAATCTGACCCCTCCCTCCCTTTCTAGTTTTTTTTCTACATCTCCCTCACAAATTCTGCACTCTAGCCATACTAACCTATTTGCTATTTATTCTACACACAGAACAGAAACTCCATCTCTCATCTCCTTGTCTTTGTACTGGATGTCCTGCATAATAGGAATGCACTCCCTCCTCACCTTTATCTCCTGGAATCCCGGGTTTCTGTCAAGGCTCAGCTCAAACCCCACCTTCAATATAAACAAACACCCTAACAGTGTCTTTGCTGATCTCTCTAGCTGCTGACACATTGCCTCTCCAAACTTCCTGGTATTCATTTTGTAGGCAGTATTAATACACTTATGCATGTATTGTCTCCCTTCAATGAGAATGTAAGCTTCCTGAAGCTTTTTCCTTTCATCTTTGTAACCTCAGTGCTTAGCGCAGGGCCTAGCACCCGGAAGGCACTTGTTATTAATAACAAATCTATAGTGAGGGGTCGTGATACTTCCTCCAGCACTTACTCCAAGCAGTAGAAGAGTAGAAGGTACAAGGCAATAGAGGTAATACAAAATTAGGATTATCAAACTATAAAGAGCATGGGCAAGGGGGCAAAAAATTTAAAAGAAACTTAAATATTATCGCCATGTTATGGTATTCTGTTCCCTGTATGAATACAAAGGACTATATAGCAACTATGCCTTCTAAAATTCCTATTCCATAGTGAATACTTCTCACTAAGGTCTGGCGGCTTCTTCCCCTAGACAACACGACATTCCAGGGTATCCCTAACTGTTTACAAGAACTGGCTATACATTCATTCATACCCTGCCCCCCTCCCCAACATGTATTCTAGAGGAAGAATTGGAATATTCTTTACTTTCCACTGACACTTCCAAATTCTTCCTTTGTCAAAGTCACTCAACAACCTCCTCTGAAAAGTTCACTCCACTGCAATTTTCTACCATTTTAAAATCATTGTATCTATAGTTTAATGGCCTCCAACAGGTCATTCTCCCTCCTTTATTAAGGTATTTAGCACCTAGCTCACTGTACTTTATCCTGTCTTTATATTAGAGGACTTCACCATACATGTTGATGCTCCTTCAAATTCCCTAATCTCCTAATTCTTCAATCTCCTTAGATCCTATAGCCTATTCTTTCACTCCAGCTCAGCTACACATAAAGATGGCTCACCCTTTTCCAAGTGTTACACCTCTTTAATCAAAAACTATAAAATTACTCTATCTGACCATAATCTAAAATCATTCCATCTCCCCATGTGTCTCACACCTCCCAAACCTATTCTTGGCCCTCAACAATACCTCTAACCTCTGAGCTCTTAGGCTTATGTCACCAAATGCCTACTAGACATTTCAAAATGAATGGCAGAGACATCTCAAATTCAACATGTCCAAAACAAAACTCATCATCTTTTCCCCAAAGGTATATTTTGGAGACATGTTTTGCGGTATGTTTTTTTGAGAAACTTTCCTTGTTTCTGTCAAAGGTACCATATTCTTCTAGTTTCCCCAGATTTAGAAACTCAGCATTATACTCAATCTCTGACTCTTCCTCATTCCACATATGCAATAGTTGCTAATCCTCCCGAACATCTTTTGTATCCAATCCCTTTTCTCTACTCACACTATTCAGGCCATGTTAATTAAGTCTCCCTGTTTCAAGTCTCTCCTCACTCCCATCAATCCTTCATACAACCGCCAAAGTGATTTTCCCTGAGAACATATCTAATCATATCACTCCCCTAACTGAATCAACACTAGTGATTCCCTACAGCCTCAAGGATAAAATACAAACTCTTTTATTTAGTTATTAAAACCTCTTCCAACCTATATCTCCATATTATTGTACACTGCTTCTGTTCTATGCCTTTGAACTGGCCACTGCTGCTGCCCTCCCTCCCCCCCAACCTAGAATACACTCCCTCCTCAGGGACCCTCTCAACTTCAAGAGTTCAGTAACACCTTCTAAACGAAGCCTTTCATGATCATCCCAACCTCTAGTACTGTCCCAACCTAACTTGTACTAATTAACTATTTTGTAATATATTTGTTCTATACATCCTTATATTTGTACTTGTGTTCAGAGGTGGAATATAGGCTCCTTGGGAATAAGATTGTTTCAGTCTTTGTATCTGTACAACCAGCAGACTGCCTGGCACCTATAGATACTTAAATGCTCTGATTCATTATTATATATTATAGTAATTGACTAGAGCTTCAAATCTTAAAGAACTGCCTTAAAAGAGATGCATTTTTCAAGAGAGTAAAATAAAATGAATAAATTGTCATATGGTAAGATAGCAAAGTAAAGGCTGATTTTTTTTCTTATTCAACAAATATTCTTACATGTCGTCATACTGAATTTTGAAGACAAATCTCCATGTCTACAAATCGTATTATCTTGACCATTTCTTTAAAATTTCATAAAGTCTATGTCATCTATATCTACCAGTAGCTTTGTAGGCACAAAAAAAAGCAGAAAGAAGGAGGAAAGAAAAAGGAAAAACTCTAAGGATTATTACTGTAGGCTTCAGTGGCATGTTAAGACATTTTGATCTATTCAAATCTATTACAGAAGAAAAGCTTTACAAAAGCAAAGGAAAATTTGAAAGTTTTGTCCCTCAGCCTGCAGCGTTATAGTCTATAAGGCCTTTTGTGGAATGAGGCCATTTTTATACGTTTAGACCCCTTTAAAGACCACTAGTAAAAGCTTAAAAATTCAAAGAAAAATAAAGTACCAATTTATCTTACCCAAATAGATAGGCTTTGACAAATATCTCAGTTTAAAAAAAAAACTGTCGATATAATAAAGGAATATCTATATTCCCAAAACATGCCTTGGTTCCCATATCGATATACTCCAGAAAATAAAATATTTTATTTCTACCCTTAAAAGAGTACCAAATTTTCTGTAAAACTACTATGCAGAATTTCAGAAAATTATGGAATCAATAAAGATAAAGCAAATTCTTAGAGAAACACATTAGTCTACTCATCACATGTACATTCTGTGCCTCGAATTACTCTTTTTTTTAAGGAACCCTTCATTAATAATAACTGGCATTCATACAGGGTTTTGAGATATATGAAGTACTTTACATGCATTATCTTATTTGTACTTCACAACAGTCCTCTGTGTCAGGTAGGTCTCACAGTTATAATTATTCCCATTTTACAAAAGAAGAAACAAAGGCCCAGAAAGATGAAGTAAACTGCCTACGGTCACACAATTAGTATCAGACACAGGTTTTGAACCCAAATTATCCCTATTCCAAGCCCAATACTTTATGTACCATATCCCACTAGGTGGGCTATATATAGGTACAATATTAACTATACCTCATTATAAGGCATTTACATAGCATGGAAAATAAACAGGATATTTTTCCAAAATTGCTTTTAATTTGGACTAATGTGCGTAGTAGTCACGAGTAAAGTATCAAGCTGAATTAGTATTACTGTTAAGTATTAAATGACAGAAATGTGAATAAAGGAATTATGGTAGATACAATGATATATATGCCCAGAAAAAGACCAGAGAAATTCTCCAGCACAGTAAGGTTACCATGAAATCTAATGATATATTGGGGAGGCTAGGTGTCGTGTAGTGAATACAGCACCAGCCCTGGACTCAGGAGGACCTGAGTTGAAACCCAGACTCAGACACTTCAACACAAAAACTAGCCGTGTGACCTTAGGCAAGTCACTTAACCCCAAATGCCCTACCTTCCCCCTCCAAAAAGAAATCTAATGATATACATGACACTATAAAGTAACCCTACAAAGCAGGTGACCTTAGTTTTTAAGGTTTCTCAATCTCATGTAAATAACCTTTAGGTTCAAGTAATATATTATTATTTCATCAAAATGCTATATACTTTTCTCTTTTTTTAAATGTAAGAGGATAGCTGTTTCCATATGTAAAACGTGACTGGAATTTTTAATTTTTAAAATATAAGTAGCACATTTAATACAAGAAACTAAATATTTTGAGGTTTTCGATATAAACATGCATACACACATATATAATTTTTCTGGGTAATTACTAATTATATAATCATCAACTGGCTATTTAAAGTCATGGTGTATTAAATTAGAGTTATTTAAACAAATGCTTTATTAACTTCTGTTTTACATCATTCACTTCCGCCAGATTTTGAGTTACAATCATTTTCCCCCCGTTATTCCCCTACCCACCCTCCCAGAATAGCAGTCCCACAAGATATTGCTTCCTCCAATCTGCTCTCTCCCATACCTTCTCCCATACTCCCTTCGACTTTTCCATTAGAGGAAGGTGAGTCTTTGTGTCCCAATGCCTGCACATCTTATCTCCCAATTACAAGCAAAAGAGTATTAATAATAGTATTTATATATATTTGAAACATTTAATCTTAAGACCTCCAATTTCAGATCCATTTCCTTCCTCCCTTATCACCCATTCCCTCTGGGGAGATAAGTAATTCAGTATATGTTGTACATGTCTAGCTATGCAAAACATTATCACAGTAGACATATTGTACAAGGCTGCTTATACTTCCCTCCCACTCATCCCACCCCCACCTGGTCCATTCCCTACTTGATCCTGTCCCTCTTCTATAGTGGGTACTTCCAACCTCCCCTCCACCCAAGAATGCCCTCCCATCCATCATCCCTCCTCCCAACCCCCTTCCCCCTATCCTGCTGCAGGTTGAGATATCCCATTTAGTATGTATGTCATTTTCTCCCTGAACCAAATTCAATGAGAATGTGGTTTTGCCTTTTTAGCCTTCCTTATTCTCCCCCTCCTTTGCAACCACTTCCCCTTGCTTCTTCTACATGGGATAGTTTACCCTACCCTGTCTCTCCCCATCTCCTCTTGCCACTTTCCTCTCTCACCTCATAATTTCATCCCTTGAGTATTCTCCCTTCCCAACAAATTCAACCTATGCCCTCTATCCATATATAACTGTAACCATATACACACACATTCACATATGTATTCATATGACCACACACCCTTCTTCCATTATTTTCATAGTGAGAAAGATATCATCAGTCACAGTTATTACTTTTCCATATAGGAATGTAAATAGTTCAACTTTGATAACTTCCTTTTGATTTCTTTTCCCTGGTTACCTTCTCAGGTATCTCTTGCTTTTTCTGTCTGGATGTCAAATTTTCTATTCAATTTTGGTTTTTTCCTCAAGAATGCTTGAAAGTCTTCTATTCCACTGAATGACCATATTTTCCCCTGAAACAAAATACTCAGTTTTGCTGGGTAGGTGACCCTTGGGTTCATTCCCAGTTCTTTTGCCCTCTGGAATATCATATTCCATGCCCTTCAATCCCTCAGTGTAGAAGCCCCCAGGTCCTGGGCTATTCTGATTGCGTTTCCACAATATTGAAATTGTTTCTTCCTGGCTGCTTGGAGTATTTTCTCCTTGATCTAGGGATTCTGGAACCTGGCTATAATATTCCTGGGAGTTTTCTTTTTGGGATCCTTTTCAGGAGGTGATCTGTGGATTCTTTCAACCTCTATTTTGCCCTCTGGATCAAAAACATCAGGGCAGTTTTTCTTGAGAATTTCTTGAAGGGTGATTTCTAGGTACTTTCTTTGATCATGGCTTTCAGGTAGTCCAATAATTTTGAAATTGTCTCTCCTGGATTTATTTTCCAGGTCAGTGGTTTTTCCCATGAGATATTTCACATTGCCTTCTAATCTTGCATTTGTTTGGATCTGCTTAACAGCATCTTGATTTCTCATAAAGTCATTAGCTTCCATTTGCTCCAGTCTAACTCTGAGGGAATGAATCTCCTCAGTGACCTTTTGAGATTCTTTTTCCATCTGGCAAATTCGACTTTTTAAGGCATTCTTCTCCTCATTGCCCTTTTGGGCCTCCTTTGCCATTTGAGTTAGTCTATTTTTTAAGGTGTTGTTTTCCTCAGTCAAGCTGCTGACCCTCATTTCATACTTTTCTTCCTGTATCCTTCTCATTTCTCTTTCCAATCTTTCCTCCACTTCTCTTATTTGATTTTTAAAGTCCTTCTTAAGGTCCTCTATGGCCTGCAACCCGCTCATGTTTTCCCCTGGGGCTTTTGGAGCAGGACTTCTGACCTCACAGTCCTTTTCCCGCTCTATGCCACCAAAATAGGAGTCTAGGGTTGCATTTTTCTGTTTCCTTTGCCTTGGCATGTTGCCACTTGATTACCTGACTTTGGGGCTTGTTGCCACACTATGGCTTTAAGGCCAGATAGGGGAATTTTCGTCCCGAATGTGTGGGGGGCAACTTCCGTTTCTGGCAAGCTGTAAACCCACCCACGACTTCTACCCTAGATCACAATCCAGATCCAGGGAGGTTAAAGCAAGAGCTATTACCCCCCAAGACTGATCGCTGGATCTCCCTACAAATTTGCAGGCCGGGAGCGGGAGCTGCCTCTGAAAACTACAAAATGGCGTTTGTCCTCAGCGGCTTCTAGCTCCCAGGGGAGGGAACTGAATATAAATAAGAAATCATGCAATAAAAAACTATACAGTAAAAGTTCACAGTTTCATATTTTAAAAAATAAATAAATCATGGGATGATATAACAAAAATGAAGAAATAGTATAGAGAATTTAAAATTTTCATTGGATAGAGCAAAAAGAATACATTTCATACATTTCTCTCTGAAAATGAGGTGTGGTGATAGAGAAGTTCAGAAAATAACTCATATAGAAAGAGATTTGGAAGCAATACAGCAAAATTACAGACTTAATAGACATATCCAGAAATAGAAATCTTAAAATTGTTGGTGCCCTAAAACAAAAGAATTTGATCACTATATTTCAGAAAATTCTTCCAGAAAACTTTCTAAACCTAGCAAAAACAAAGTACATCTTGTGGGTACAAAGACAAAATTGAACTCATACACATATATACAACATGTAATAATTTGAAAAACAAGATAAAGGAAAAAAAATCCATCAAGCCACCAAAAAGAACAGGAAGGGTGCCTAATTAACTCTGATTGCTTAACACAAAGGGAGATAGGCTATCTTAGGTTATGTGACTTAGGTCAATCAAATCTGGGTCCAAGAGAAATCAATTTCCATATGACCTGTTTTGATAATAAGGAGAATCAACATTTTCCCAGCCCTGTCAGAGCAAACTCAATGAGCGGGAATAAATCCATTAGCCCAAACTCATAATTTTTTTTACTTCTGATTAGATCTCAATCTGGGAAAATTTCTAAGAGGAATTTCCCCACTCTGGTTGGTTTCTGGATGAGGAAGGAGAAAAGAGGAAATACCTTGTGCCTGATTCAATAATTAGTTATTAAACACAAGAGAAATAATTAATTTCTCACAAAACTTAACCTCTGTGGGCCTTCATGTCCTTATATATACAATGAAGGAATTGAATTAAATGACGTAAGTTAATTCTGGCTCAAATTCTGTGATCCTATGAATACCAGTAGACCAAGAAATGACAGAAGATAAATCAAATCAAATACCCCCGAAATACTAAATGTAAAAGGGATGAATTTCCCTATGCTTTGTAAGCAGTTAGACCTTAGCAGGAGAGCCCTTTGAAATGCATTTATTCTCTCCTGCTCCATCAAAGGCTTTAATAGTATGCCATTTCCTCTAGTGTTCTACATTGTAAAAAATTTAATAAATGCTCTATTTCATCAAACCTAAGCTTCATTAAGCCCAAAATTCTATCTCTGACAGTGGCACCACTAGACAGATTAAGTTCATACAATAGAAAACCTGAATATCATATTACTCAATTAAAGGCAACAAAAAAGAAAATGTACAACAGGAATTTAGAGGGAAAAAGAACAGAAAGTATCGACTCCCTTAATTCTAATTGCCTTGCCTTCTACCCTCAAAAAAAATTTTTTTTAGTTTAAAAATTTTAAGAAACTTTAAAAAAAAAAACTACACTTACAAGAAAGCAATACACTGCCTGAGGAGCAAAAAAAGATATGCCAAAAAATTCCCAGGTTGTGATGATAATGGGAATTTGAAGATATTCCCTGCCGCTTAATAGGCCAAATGTAATCAGATGGAGCCTTGGGGGGAGGAGCTTGCTTAAAGGGTGGAACAGGAAGGGTGGAACAGGAAGGAGTAGGGTAGAGCCAGGACAGAACTGGGAGCAAGCAGCATGGAAGACGAGCAGCTAGTATGAGTGAGAGGGGGATGGTTTTTTTTTTTTTGCTTTTTGGAGGGCAATTGGGGTTAAGTAACTTGCCCAAGGTTACACGGCTAGGTTTTTGTTTCTGTGTGTTAAGTGTCTGAGGCCGGATCCGAACTCAGGTCCTTCTGACTCCAGGGCCAGCACTCTACTCACTGCGCCACCTAGCCGCCCCAAATAAATTACCTCTTTTTTTTTTTTCGTTTTTTTGTGAGGGCAATTGGGGTTAAGTAACTTGCCCAAGGTCACACGGCTAGGTTTTTTTGTTTGTGTGTGTTAAGTGTCTGAGGCCGGAACTGAACTCAGGTCCTTCTGACTCCAGGGCCAGCGATCTACTCACTGCGCCACCTAGCCGCCCCCGGGATGTTTTTTATTAAAGGAGCCTGTTTTGTTTTGAAGGCCTGAAGGAGAGAAGGCTTTGGGATGTCAGTGCTCACTGCATTGGTTTTGTGTATCAACTTTTTGGTTGCTATGATGGATTCTTCTTTCTGGTGTTTGAATGTTTTGGTTCTGTCTTCCATGTGGAGAGTCTGTTACATTTTGTGATTCAGAATTACACCCACATATTCACAGTTGCTGTGGGTGCTGTGAGTACTGCATTGGTGTATATTTGGTGACAAGGCTGGGATCACAAAATATCAGACTTCTATTTGGAGGCAGGAGGGCTTTAGAGAAAGAAATGAATATCCCAAGATGGTAGGATTTACCTTATTCCTCCTTAGCAAGACAATGGGCTAAAAGCAGAAGGCTCTGTGAAAACTGGGAAACAAGGCTACAGAAAGGAGAACGCAGAGATTTGGAAAGATGTTTGCAAGGCATACCAATAGAACCAGGGAAAGAACTGGTAGGGGTGTGTAGGAAAGGCTGGGCCTTCCTAAAAAATTATTGTCTTATGTATAAAAACAGAGAGAAGTTGCTGGAGGAGAAAGCTCAGGTGGAAAGGGAGTTGGCTGGTTTGCATGAGAATTTTTCTGAGCCACAGAATTCAGGTTCTCCTTTAGAAGAGCAAGCTAGAGGGTCTCAGGTGGTAGAACAAGCTACTGTTCATTTAGCTAAAAGGAAGCAAAAAACTAACAAAAGGAATGCACATGCAACTTTTTTACAGCCTAGGCATAGTTGCCCTGAGGACTGCCAGAAGAATGTGTAGGAGAATTGAACAAAGTTAGATGAAGAGGCTTCTAATGCAGAAGTTCATCCCACACTAAGAAGAAAGCAGGAGAACAACAGGAGCTAAACAGAGTTCAAGGACATAATTGAGGATTTCACTCAACAAGAGGTTACTGATATATTAAGTCAATTCACCCAAAGGATGGGAGAATAGTTAGTGTCTTCAATGGTGAGAATCAGTGATGAAGGGGCCAGAGGAGTATCTGTAGATAGTGTAGATCGCTTGAAATTCATAGGTATTAGAATCCTTTTGTACATCAATATTTTAAGGATTACCATATACAAGGAGGTAAAAATGCAACTAAACTGTTAGCTTTAGCTGCAGAGGGATGCAATAAGTAATATCTTACTGACTCTATATGGCCTGATGGAGATAGACCCTGGTATTAGCTTAGACACTGTAAGAGAAAGATAAAGGAAGACGTAATGAAAACTGCTATCATGGTTGGAGATGCAAATGAATATCATGATATCCCCTTAGCAGTTCCTCATAGAAATATCATAGTGAAGACAGTTCCCCCTGCTTATAAGCACCTAATTCTGACTCTACTAATTTGAGATATAGGGCAACACTCTTTCAGAGGTGCTGGATAAGATTTCATAGTAAAGTGACTTAGGGGAATGGGGAAAAGATAAATAGCCAGCAGATTCAAAGTCAGAATGAACTGACAAGAAAAGAATTTATTGCTCTTGAGGGCAAGGATAGATTTTAGAAGAATAGATAGTACTCCAAGTAAAGAGCTATATAAGATGTACGAAGGAAAGGTGCCTAATATTAGACTGATACTCCTTAATAACTACAGATACTCCTTAATAACTGTATCCCAAGTTTGTCATATCTTCAGGGAGAATAGGAAATAGGCCAAGCCCCAGCCCAGATTAAAGAAATACACAGAAAAGATTACAGACTCCACATTGGTTTAACCATATATTGGAAAAATGGATCAACTACTATAACGAGGGCGTTGATAATACTGGGCAGAGGCCTCCCTTACCTATGGAAACCCTGACAAGTTTAAACATGGAACTCCTATTACCATGACAGGATGGGGAGGAGCTGAAATATCAGTTAGACAAGTTAAACTAACAATGAAAACTGAACAATTACCTAAGAAAGAATATATCATAGTAATTGTACCCATTCCTGATTATTGGAATGGATATATTGAGAGTTGTGACTCTAAATTTACCTGAGGGGAGATATCAATTTGCAGTAACGATGATAGGAATTAGTAGACTTTTAATAGGAAAAATAAAAATAGATCCAATCACTTTACCTGAACCTTCTGAAATAATTATTTTAAAGCAGTATCATGTGCCAGGTGGACAAGATGAAATTACCAATACTATAAAGGAATATGTTGAAGCAGGAGTGTTAGCTCCTACAACCACTCAATAGAATGAGTGGTTGGAATGTCTGATCAGTGCAAAAGTCAGATGGGATGTGGACAATGACCATGGATTACAGAAAATTGAATAGGGTTGACTACCCCTTTGTATGCTGTTGTTTCAGATAACATTACCTTAATAGAAAGGATCCAGAAAAATGATAGCACTTGGTACACAGCTGTTGAATAAGCCAATGCTTTCTTTACTATGCCAATAGATTCTTTTTTTTTTTTAATTTTTTTTTAAACAAATGCTTTATTAACTTCTGGTTTACATTATTCATTTCCGCCAGATTTTGAGTTACAATTTTTTCCCCATTTATCCCCTACCCACCACCCCAGTATAGCAGTCCCACAAGATATCCCCTCATCCAATCTGCTCTCTCCCATATCTTCTCCTATAACCCCTTCGACTTTACCATTAGGGCAAGGTTAATCTCTGTGCCCCAATACCTGATCATCTTATCTCCCAATTACATGCAAAATAGTATTAATAATAGTATTTATATATATATTTGAAACATTTAATTTTAAAACTTCGAAATTCAGATCCATTCCCTTCCTCCCCTGTCACCCACTCCCTCTGAGAAGATAAGCAATTCAGTATGTGTTGTACATGTATAGCTATGCAAAACATTACCATAGTAGATATATCGTAAAAGGCTGCTTATAATCCCATCCCCCACATGGTCCATTCCCTACTTTGACTCTGTCCCTCTTCTATAGTGGGTACTTCCAACCTCCCCTCCCCCCAGAATGCTCTCCCCTCCATCATCCCCCCTCCCATCCCCTTTCCCCCTACTCTCCAGCAGGGTGAGATATGCCATTTAGTATGTATGTCATTCTCTCCCTGAGCCAAATTCAATGAGAATATGGCTTTGCCTTTTTGCCTTCCTGTTCTTCCCCTCCCCTGCAACCACTTCTCCTTGCTTGTTCTGCATGAGATAGTTTACCCTACCCTGTCTCTCCCCATTAGAATTAAGTTCTAATAATTCATATCAATACTGGAAGGATAATTTGCTCACAGCTTTACGTAATTTGAATTATTTAGAGCATTGGGAGGAACTAGCCAGAATGATGACCCTCAAATCGGCAAATTAGAAGACAATAAACACATAACATCCCAAATATTGAATATTGGACTGTGAGGCCAGATGTCCCAGCACTGTATCCAAGAACACCTGGTTTGGCAGGATATGATTTGCAGTATCTTTTGGTTGGATAGAAAAGAAATAAGAAAAATCTCCATTGGAATATGAATGAGAATCACTAAAAATCATTTTGGACAGATATTACCTAAATCAGGATAAGTAGCTTGATGAATACATGTATTGACTGGAGTGATAGATTCTAATTATCAAGGAGAAATTATTGTGAAATTCCAAAACTTAAGTGAAGAACCTATAAAGTTTTGTATAAATGATATAATAGTTCAAGTGATTTTATTCCTTGTGAAACAATACCCCTTGTGAAAATGTAATCACATGGAGTCCACAGGGAGGAGGAGCTTGCTGAAAGGGTGGAACAAGAAGCTGGGAGCAAGCAGCATGGAGGGTGAGTAAGAGAGGGGTATTTCTGAAGGCCTGAAGAAGAGAAGGCTTGGAGATGTCAGTGCTGGCTACATTGGTTACATGTACCAAGTTCTGGGCTGCTATGATGGATTTCTGATGCTCGGATTAAATTTTCTGGTGTTTGAATAAATGTTTTGGTTCTGTCTTCCAGGTGGAGAGTCTGTTACATTTTATGATTCACAACTACACTAGCATATTCATAGCCACTGTGGACACTGTGAATATCACACTGTCATTATACAGGGTTATCAAAAAAGTGGTTTATTTTTAATTTGCAGATTATCAAACAAGCTATTCAAAAGCACTGTATGTTTGTTTTTTTTTTTTTGGAGGGCAATTGGGATTAAGTAACTTGCCCAAGGTCACACGGCTAGGTTTTTTGTTTGTACGGATTAAGTGTCTGAGGCCGAATACAAACTCAGGTCCTTCTGACTCCAGGGCCAGCACTCTACTCACTGCGCCACCTAGCCGCCCCCAGCACTGTATGTTTTTATAGTAGTTTTTGTTAAATATCACAAAGCCTTTGACTCAGTACTGTATTCATGGTTTATTCATGTATTGAAAATATATAAAATAAATGCAAGTATAATAAGAATAACAGAATATATGATATTCCCATGGAAAACAGCTCTCTATTTTTAACACAACATCCTTCAATTCATTAGCATCTCTCTCATATGGAACTAAAGTATAGTTTCCAAATGAGAGAGAGATTCAAATCCAAACAGCTCATTAATTACTTAATGTACATGTATTTGTAATGTACAAGACACCAAGTATACAGGATCACCTAAACAAACAATAAGCAAAACATTTATTCTTCTCTAATGATAACAAAGTGTTATTTGAATTTGAGAAGTATAGAATTCTTAATATAATCCAAGAAAAAATAAAGGCTAATGGCTTCTAGGTTCAATCTGGAGGTTATACTAACCAAAGATTGAAATAAAACACTTACAAATATCTTAAGTCTATTCCAGCTCAGACACCTTAAGCAAAAAAAAAAAAAAAAAAGCAAAGAGAAGACTATGACTTACCAGCATCCTAAAATCAAAGCTGAACAAGGGGAAAAATGTTTAAAGGAGTTAAGATCTATGTAACACTATATAACTACCATAAAAGATATGAAAAAATATACTCAAAAAATTCATACAATATTTAATAAAACACAGGGCAAATCATCCTAAGGCAAGTACAAAAAAATTAACACACACACACACACACACACACACACACAGAGGATTGATAAATAAACAGGTCAAAAATCTAGAAAAATATTTTTGAAACAAGCAGAAATAAGTCAAAATTCATAACAGGAACATGATATTGGATTTTTTCAACGCAACCAAAAGGATATCACATCTGAACTGAGCCTATCAAATAACTATGTGCAAGAATAGAATCAAAAAGCTCTCCACAAGCAACATTCACAGGAATACAACCAATGCTATGTCAACAAGAACAAAAACAATCAAACCAATGGCTGAGTCATTCAGATTGGTTTGTGGAAACAGAAAGGATTTTATGATAGCAATTCCAGATCATTAGTCCTAGAATAAAAATTACAAAAGATTTTTCTTCTTAGAAACACTTCACTTAGTGATCAATGTAAATTATGCAAGGAAACAACAGACTATATAACACATTACCATAGGCTGTAAAAATTTATCAACTACTAAATACATAATAAGACATGACCAGGTAGATGGAATTATCTATCAAACAACTACTGTCTTTCATGGGCTGACAGACAAGAAATCCTCAAGCTACAGAGACCCCAAAATATGCTGAAGAACCCAATCAATAAATTATAATGGGACCAAAACATTCATGCCAACCAAATTTTTGCCCACAACTGCTCAGATATAATGCTTATTATAAAAATTTAAGGTTTTAATAGATGCTGCCATATCAAATATCTATAATTTCCAAATCATATGGAATTGAAAACATGAAAAGGTAAAGTAGAAGAGAACAAAATCATATAGCAATAGGATGAGGTATATTGTCATCCCAGATATCTTGTCTGACACTGGAGTTGTCCCAAGGATGACTCTGTGAGCTTAAAGAGGATGAACTTACATTCTAACAATTTTATGCAACTAGTAAAAAAAATTTTAGCCACCTGTCCATAGGGTATTAATTATAAATAACAGCAGGATAGCAACTGACATCACAGACCATTTCTATCTCAAAGTCATCAAAATTGATGAGAATGAATTAATAGCTAACATGTATTTTTAAGATTTGCAAAAAATTTTACATAGATGATGACACTGGAAGCCTCACAAAAAAATCCCCAATTTACAAGAAGCAAACTGAGGTTCACAGAAGTGATTTACTGATGATGACCCAGGTAGTAAATGTCAAAGGTAAGGAAGAAATTGAGGTTTTCCTGACAATGTCCAACACTGTATGCACTATGCCATGGCAGAAGGAAGTCACAGAAAGCTTCAAAGAAGTTACATTTGAGGTGGTCTTCCACTGCTTAAGAGTGGGAAGGAGGACATATATATGTATGAAGAGAGAGAGAGAGAGAGAGCGTGCGTTAGGAGACTTGCATTTTAGATACATCTCTATGACCCTGAACAAGTCATTTAAACATTTCTTAGCATGAGGACATTTAGTGATATAATAAGCAATAGCTTATTATATCATATATGCATATGATATAATGTATAAAGTAAGGAAAGGCACAGAAATAGAGGGTATACATTACATTCCAATGACAGACAAAAGCAATTTTGTTGGAGCACAGAGTCTAGAGAGGTTAGTAATAAGATATAAAAATAGAAAAGACGGATGGCACCAAACTATGGAGAGCTCTGAATAGCAGGCAGAGGATGTGGCTCTCAGGAAGAAATGGGGAACCACTGAAGATTTTTAAGTAGAGAAGTGACAGAGCTCTGTACTTTAAAAGGATTATTTTCAAAGAGCAGATTAGAGAGTAAAGGCTAAAAGACATATGAAAAAGCTATTACAAAATAGTTCAGACGGGAGTAATAAGGGCCTGCCTGTTCTAGGTTAATCATAATGTTAAGAGAAGAGGGAAAGATGCAAAAGATGTTATAGAAGCAGAATCAACAGAACCTAGTAACTGACTAGTTATAAGATGAAAAAGAGGGAAATATTAAACATAACAATGCTCTGCCACTTAATAACTGTTCAACCTTGGGGTAGTTATTTGGCCTATCTAGGCCTTAGTTTTATCTGAAATACTAACCCCTTTCACTAAACACTTACTGTGTAACATATACTGTGATAAGGCCTTGTAGTCTTCATTTTAAAATGAGATAGTCCCTGCCCTAAGGAGCTTAGATTCTAATAAAGGAAGAAAACATGTATAGGTGAATGATGGCCAGAGAAGGAAAGTTTGGTCTGGCAAGTCATAAGGATAATAAGTTTATCCAGGGTAGATAAACTAGATGGGATATAAGTGCTTAGATGACCCCTAAGTGTCCTTCCAGCTCTACATTCTGTGCTCTGGATGAGCAGCTGTATCACAGAAAGAAATAAGCAAGTAAGAGGAAGGAACTGGTACTGAAGGAAAAAAGATAGCCTTTCTTTCAGACATGTTAGTTGGTGGTAGAAAATATAAGTAATTAAGTTCTGAAAGCACATGGAGGTACAAGTCTTCAGCTCAGAAGAGATGTCAAGATTAGAGATGTTGATTTTAGGGTCATCTGCATAGAGGTGTTAGTTAAAGTCAAGAATAAATAAGATTCCAAAGCAATCAACTAGAAAAAGAGGGTCAAAAACAGATGGGAGGGGAGGGGCGGCTAGGTGGCGCAGTAAGTAAGAGCACTGGCCTCGGAGTTGGGATGACCCAAGATCGAAACTGGCCTCAGAAAATGAGCACCCACACATAAATAATGACTAGCCGTGTAACCTTGAGTAAGTTACTTAACCAAAAAAACAGATGGGGGGGAGGGCAAGAGAGGGGAAGGGGAAAGATGGAAAGAGGAGGGGGAAGGTGGAATGGGAAGAAGGGAAGGAGGAAGGATGAAGAGGGAAGAAGGGAAAAGGAAGAGGAAGAGAAGGGAGAAGGAGAAAAGGAAGGCTTCCTGAGTCTCCATCCCAATATTCTTCTCATCCTAATTGCAACTCTTTCCCACTTCACTTCCAGTTCTACCTATACAATACCCATAGGAAGGAAGCACATAAAAGGATCTCTGCCTCAAAGCACACTAGATTACTATCAAGGTCATTCTTGTTGATCTTGCTACCTGCTACATAGACACTACCAGTGATAGGATAAACAAACCAACATAGCTGAAAAAGTGAGGCATCTTAAGAAAAGAGACAGAAGGTGACATGTGTCAAGCAACTCAAACCAACCTAATACTTCTCCTTAGAACCTGTAGAGAACCTAGAACCCAGAAGCCAAAAGCCCCTGGGAAATGCTTAAATCCCCAGACTACTAACCCTACTGCTAGTCAGGCTCCCTCAGCCATTGCCCAGAGGATCAACCCGGGCTGAGAAGAAGTTCACTCATCCCTACCACAATCCCTCTGCCATCAATAGCAATTTCAAGAGCTCCAGGAGCAACAGTGCTCCCCAAACAACAAACCTCACTGCCAGCAAGGTGCCATAGCAAGATTACTCCAGGGAGGGGTGGCTAGGTGGCAAAGTGAGTAGAGTGTCAGCCCTGGAGTCAGAAGGACCTGAGTTCGGATCCGACCTCAGACACTTAACAACACTTAACACACACAAACAAACCTAGCTGTGTGACCTTGGGCAAGTTACTTAATCCCAATTGCCCTCCAAAAAGCAAAAAAAAAAAAAAAAAAAAAAGATTACTCCAGGGAATAACCTGGTGGAAATACAACCTATCAAGTGATTCTGCAACAGCTACCTCCACCTCAATTGCCACCACTACTGAAGAACCTTCTCAAAAAAATCCTTACACCAATATCCTTGGCACTGTCAAGTGGTTCAGCATCAGAAACAAATTTTTTAACAGAAATGACATTAAAGAAGATATACTGCTCACTGCTTCACCACTGCACCCAAAGAATGACTAATCTTTCTATATATCTTAAAGCTAAACACTCCTATGTGTGTTCTCTTCTATTAGAGTGTGAGCTCCATGACAGAAGGGGCTATTGTGTTTTTCTATTTTGTAAACCCTGTGCTTCAGTTTTATACATAGTAAATACTTAATAAATGGCTTTTCTTTCATTCATCAAAACAACCTACCTACCTGAAACTTCCCTACTGACTGCTTTTAACTACAATAATAGTCATACTATGACATTTTGGTTTTGGTGGGAGTTTTTAGTTCAATAAAACATTATATTAGGCCTAATCAGAAAAAATGCAGTGAAACTTTAAGATGCATACGTGTGAAAATGAATGTACAAAATCCCAGTAATATTTCCTACCAACATACATCAGCAAATAGATAAAAGGATTGATAAACCCACAAAACAATTCTTAGTCACAATTCAGTCTATGCCATCTTTTACTAGAACCGCACACAACTCCAAATTTTGTTAGATTCACAAGTGCCAGTTCCAAGATCTGTTCTCTCATCCAACAGCAATTTACAAAGTAATCTGAAACCTAAAGATCTAGGCAATTACAAAAGACAAAACATATGTCTACAACTGGAGAATGGCTAGACAAACTATAGTATATGAACATAATGAATATTACTGGGCTGCAAGGAATGACCACAAAGATTTCACAGAAACATGCAAAGATCTGCCTGAAGAAATTCCCCACTTGACAACCCAGTAAAGACCACTGTTAAGAAAAGCAAGTATCATCATTGATCACAGACATAGAGCTAGAAGAGTCCTTAGTCAAACACTCTCATTGTATAGCTAAGGAATAATAAACTCCAGTGGATCCTTATCACCTCCAGAATTAAATATAAAATCCTCTGGCATTCAAAGCCTTTCATAACATGGCCCTATCCTACCTTTCCAGTCTTCTTACATCTTACTCTCTTCCACATACTCTCCAATCCAGTGACACTAGCCTCCTGGCTGCTCATCAAATGAGATACTCTTCCCAACTCTGAGCATATTCATTGTGTTCCCCATACTTGTAACGTTCTCTGATCATTTTCATCTCCTGTCTTACCTAGCTCACCTCAAGTCCCAGTTATTCACCTTATATAAGAAGTCTTTCCTGATTTCCCCTTTATGCTAGTGCCCTCCCATTGCTAATATATCTCCAAAGTACAATATCCTGTTTATATCTTGTTTGTAAAAAGTTGTTTGTTTGCCTATTATCTTTGCATTAGACTGAGAGTTCCTTTGGGGCAGGAAGTGCTTTTTGCCCTTCTCTGTACAGTTAGGGTTAAGTACAGTGCCTAGCACACAGTAGGTACTTAATAAATGCTTGTTAACTGAAGACTTAAAAAATAAACTGCGCATTAACATGACCCCCACACTTGGAAAACTCTCCTCCTTATCTCTATCTCCTGACTTGTTTAAAGTCTCAGCTAAAAGTCTCACCTTCTCAAAGAAGTCTTTCCCAGTCCTTCTTAATCTTAGTGCCTTCCCTCTGAGACATGCTCAATTTATCAGACAGATAGGTAGGTAAGTAGATACACACACACACACACACACACACACACAAACAGTTAAAAGATGACTGCTGGAAAAAACAATTTATTGAGTAACAGGTTTGAAAATCAGGTTCAAGGGTTTGAGAAATGAGTGAGTGGTGAGGAAGCAAAGCAGCAAGGAAGGGCAGTGAATCCAAACCAGAAAGAAAGCTGATCTTTGGCTTATTGTGTAAATGTTTGCCTTGGGCAGATTATTTAACCTCTCTAGTCCTCAATTTCCTCATCTGTAAAATGAGACAGTTGGACTAGATGACCTCTAAGATTTCCTCAAGTCTAAATCTTATAATTCTATAATTAGATTCTATAATTCTACACTGAAGAAACTACCATAAAAAGTACAATATCAATATTGATCAAGACAATATCAAGTCAACACTAATAGATACAAAACTCAGGTCAAATGCAACAGAATCAAAGGTCAAGCATATATTTCTTCTGTTAAAAACCAGAATCCAAATGAAGTGAAAAATGACAGCTATTATCAGTCACAAGTACAATTATCAGTTAGTTTTGCTTAGCTGTTTTTAGGGAATATACTTTTTAGTATAGAAGTTTTCAGGGAATATACTTCATAGTTTAAAAGTCTATAGGATCAGGGCAGTTAGGTGGCGCCGTGAATAGAGCATTGGTCCTGGAGTCAGGAGGACCTGAGTTCAAATCCAGCCTCAGACACTTAACACTTACTAGCCAGTGTGACCTTGGGCAAGTTACTTAACCCCAACTACCCTGCCTTCCCCCCTAGAAAAAGCAAAAAAAAAAAGTCTACAGGATCATAGTAAGAAGAGACCTTAAAAGCCATATCTAGTCCAACTCATCATTTTACTGATGAACTGAAGCAAAAGAGATTAAGCAACTCGCCTAGGACCACACAGCTAGTAAGTGCAGTATGATCTAAAGCTAGGTCTCCCTGATTTCAAATCCAGAACTATTATGTCAAAACAAAATGTATCTATACATTTTTTAAAGCTTCCCAGTTTATAGCTAAATACATGTGTGTTTCCACAAAGTATTTTAAGCAACTCAAACTGCTGAAATAACTTTTTCCAAGCCAAAATAAGTTTTGACAGCACCCATGAACAAAAGCAGAAAACTGAACACAACTGCCATTTAACCCTTAAAATAAAGTTACTTAAATCACAGACTAGTCACATTTGTCTATCTTAGCATCTACCAACACTATAAATTCTAGTTATTTCCCAAGTTTTGATATGTAACAGGGATAGGGACTGGAGTTGTGATTTCCTTGGTATGAGATTCCCAGATAAGAAAACTCCATCTACCAATGTAAGCTAAAACCTTCACAGTCAAATAACTTGTCCATGGTCACATATTCAGTATGTCAGAGGAGGGACTTGAATTCCGGTCTGTCTAGCTACAAGTTCACCTCATTATACTATATACTGCCTATGATACAGTTATCCCTTCCACATCTCAACTTTCCCCATCAAAGTTTTAATACATCATAAGTCAGCATAAGAAATTAAATGAGAATTTTTGGAGAGTTTTGCAGAAGCCAGAGATGACAAGCAAAGGCTAGCAGACAACACAGAAAAAGTTTAGAAACTCAGAAATGCATAAAATATATGTATAGTACTGTATAATATCTACATATTTTATCTTTTAATACCATAACAATTCAGACTTCTTCTCTGGTATGAAAGGAGAGCCAAAAGATTTTAAGTGGATTTTCCAGATCATGGGGATCCACACCCCTAACCCCAGTAATATAGAAGGGATAAGTAATATATAATAACTATAATAATAATATAAGGGATAACTAAATATAATAACTAATTACAATAGTTAACATTTACATGATGTTTTAAAGTCTGCAAAATACTGTATATATATATATAAAGTCATTTATGAATAACATTAAAATACTAATAACATTGAAATATAAAAGCTCACTGTTCACCTACCCAACATTTGGCAATCCAACAATACCAATTTTCAATGAAGTCCCAAATCTTCCAATAATTGGATGTGGTTTAATTCCATCACCTCCCTTTTTGGGGGGCATCTGAAACATCAAAATGTAACATTTAATCAAGGCTTTTTTCTTTGTCCCCTCCACCAAAACATATAGGTATTCCACCAAATGTATAACATATCTTTTAGGGAGTCATCACAACAGCACAATAAAAAAGGAAATACAATAATGTTACAAAATGACAGAACTGCATACAGCTTACTAAAGGAAGTCCTTTCAAGAGATCTGATCTAACTCCAATCGTTCCTGTGATGTCCTAAAAAAGTCTTACCACCAATAGCTAAAGACAGGCTTCCTCTCAGACCAGGGTGCTGACAACGCTATTTGCAAACCTGACATGTGGCTCTATGAATAAGGGAGTGAGCGTACCAGAAAGCATTAAAAGATATATTAGTAAGTTATGGCATCTTTAAGGGTAGTTCCTACCCATACCGGCATCACTTGCATATTATATGAAGAAGCCACGATCTATGGATTCCGACCTTCACACCTCCACACCTTCCCCATATACGGGCAGATACTAAAAATAAGCTTTTGGTCCCTCCTAACTTTATGTGTTAGCCATCCCTAGGAGCCAAAGGAAAAGCTCAAGCTCCCGCTTCTAGCTGGGTCCTAAGGCTCTCTCCAGCTACAAATCCTAGTATCAGCAACCCTAAATTCAATCCATTATTATGCTTCGCTTGTTTGAAAATCGATGCCGGTCAGGGCACGCGTCAGAGACTGCACTACAGGATCGCACACCCGGGGCTCACGAGGAGCCACAGCTGGCTCTTGTCACTTATTTGAGGCTCACATAAGAAGGCCGAGTTCCCTCTTCCGGGACCGCGTTCCGGCTCCACAGCCGCTCTCCTGGGGTGCAGAGAGGAGGAATCGCGCCTCAGGCTCCCTCGACTCCTTTCCTTGCGGCCCCCAGGGGCGCAGCGGCTCCCCGCTGGGTCCTCGCCCTTCCACCTGTCCGTTCCCCATCCCTCCCCCAAATCCAGCTCCCACGGGGCGGCCTGGGAGGCGACGTATCCCGGCTCCAGGCCCGGCCTGCCACCCCATGTGCGCACGCCCGGGCTCGGGGAAGGACGCGGCTAGCCAGGCCGTGCGGCCTACTCTGAGGGCCGGCTCCTCATTCATTCCGCCCCGCCCGGGTCAGACCCGCGGCAACCAGCCCCGGGAAGCCGCGGAGGGCAGGCCCCGGACGACCGAGGCCGGCGCGCCCGAGCCGCGATCTCCCCACAGAGCCTCACCTTGCTGAGGGGGCGGCTA
Source organism: Gymnobelideus leadbeateri (assembly GCA_011680675.1). Lineage (NCBI taxonomy): Eukaryota > Metazoa > Chordata > Mammalia > Diprotodontia > Petauridae > Gymnobelideus > Gymnobelideus leadbeateri. The sequence continues at coordinate 184,360 of WOXC01004132.1, forward strand.
TGACACAGAGGTCCCCAGCGCGTGGGGAGACGGCGGCAGATGGTAGCGGGAGGCGGGGAGAGCGGAGGGAGGGAGGGATTAAACGCGACTCCGTCGCCCCAGCACCACGCACAACGGTGGCAGCGGAACAGGCGGGCCCGGCCGCCCGCAGGAGCCCAGGCTGCCGCAGCAGTCGCGGCTACCGAGCACCGCCCCCTCCCTTCCCATTGGCTGACCACGCCCCGAGGGAGAGCGCGAGAGGGAGGGGGCGGGGCAGGGGGCGCGAGGCCGCGTTTCGGGGGCGGGGCAGGGGGCGCGAGGCCGCGTTTCGGGGGCGGGGCACCCTTGCCTCCCCCGGCTCCCCAGTCCTCCGCCTTTTGCAACACGTGGTCCTTCCTGCCGTTTTCCCTGCTATGTCTGGCCAGACCGTCCCGCCTTCTCTGCTCCTGAAGCCCCTTCTTTGCTCTCATCCTAGTGCTCTCAATAATTCCTCCTTCCCTGAGTTGTGCATCCACGTGGTTATGAGGCAGCGGGGAGTCGGCCAGCTTTAATAACTTGCTATTTCCCCAGCCGGGATGAAATTATTGTGGATGGAACGCTTGCATTTCTTTGCTTTTTTTTTTTTCAGTTCTCATTAATCTGAGAACATTTCTCCTGCACCACTGCTTACGCCCAAAGAGAATGCACACCAAATGAAGGAAGGAAGAAAAAATACATTTATTCATTGTGGTCCTTTGGAAAGAGTGCTGGTTTGTAGCCTTGTCTTAGTTCTACTTAACTAGCTGTGTGATTAACTAGTCCCTCAGCCACTCTGCCTGAGTTTCCTCCTCTGTAAAATGGGGATAATAAGCTGCATCTTAACTTCTAACCAGCTAACGTCAGCAAAATAATCTCTAAGTAGGTGCCACTTTTTTTTCAACTGCTATATTTTTATATAAACTATAGTTGTTTTAAAGAGCCTAGCATTTACAGAAATTGTTGCTGAGACAAAGAGTGAGCATCAAAATCACTTTCACTTTTTCATTGCCCTTTTCCAAATCCAACAATCCAGGCACTTCTTCAGTCTCAGCCCACTGGGTCCTTTCAATCCCTACCAGCAAAATCTTGAGTTAGTTATTACTTAGACTTCTCTCACCTTTACCAACCTGTCTCTGCTATGGCCAAAATGCAACTGCAGCTTTCTAACCCACTAAAAGAGTTTTTTAAAGCCATTGGGGAATGAAATGTCAGGCAAATTCCTGAGATTGTAGATTCTAATCAGTATTTACAGACAGGAATAATATCCTAACCCCTGCCCGCATGAAAGTTAGTCTATTATTTTTTCCATTAAAAGGTACTGAGACTATCCTCCAGACTTGGTTGGCTCAGGCTGTTGACCACCTCCTGGTTGTCTGAGTACAAAACAGCCAAGGGGAGCTCTAGGCCCCTCTTAGATGTTTGCGTGGTGGAAAAATAGGGGAGCAACTCAGGAAAGGGTATTCACTCAGGTAAATCACCTTCAAGTGTCCTCAGTGATTGTCTTTGTTGAGCTCCCTCTCCTACCATGCTACCGCAGTAAACCTTTTGTTAACTGTTGAATGATCTATGAATGTTTCATTTTGTTCCAGTATTGATTCTAAACTACCAAGAGTCTACCCTGATTCAAGCCCAGCCCTGAATCATAAGTATTCCCTTCTACTCCCAAACTAAAAATTCTAAAAATGTGATTTAATACAGACCACTAAATAAGAAGCCAATTTTATGGTGTCAGTAGCTTCTCATTACATTTACATTGTTTAGATTTGGCAGTTTATTCTACTCTATTTAACCTCTCATCTTCCTTTATTTCCCTGGCCCTTTTAGGCAAACCTGTCTAATTACTATCAATTATATTAATTATCTGTGTTCAGTTGATTCTGTATGTGGATTCAAGCCTTGGCTGGAAGGGCCAATTGTATGAGACTCTTCTTATTGGTAGAAACTGATTATTCAATGTTCTATATCTTGGAGCTGACTAAAGTGGAAGAAGAGAGAAATCCTAGGTTCTTCTAGTTTCCAGCACCAAGAGAGAAGACGTGCTACTTCATCCTCTCTTTAGGTCCCTGAAGAGAAGGAAAAACCCTGGGAAGAAGGGGGCACAGGAGGAGTTGGCTGTCTCTCTCATGTGCTTATCCCCAGCTTACTTCCCTAAAAACTTCAGGAAACCTCCAATTGGGTGAGATCTAAAATGTTCTCTCTTTGTTGAGCTGAAGTATCTCTCTTCCAATGAAAGAACTTCTCTACTCTGTATTTTCTGGTATATATTCTTCCATGTATTCTGTTTTCCAGTTTCTGTTTTGCTATTGACTTGGATAAATGGGTTTCTTTGCTATTTGCTATATGTGTTGTGAAACTGGTATTTGATGGGAAAGGGGTCAAGCCATGGATATAGAAGCTTGGGGTTCTCTTTTTCCCATTAAGAAACAATAATCAGGGGGCGGCTAGGTGGTGCAGTGAGTAGATCATCGGCCCTGGTGTCAGAAGGACTGGAGTTCAGATTCGACCTCAGACACTTAACACACACACAAACAAAAGACCTAGCCCTGTGACCTTGGGCAAGTTACTTAACCCCAATTGCCCTCCAAAAGGCAAAAAAAAAACCCAAACAAACCAATAATCACAAGTTTAGTTTGATTCTTAAAATTATTCCTCCTAGACTAACAATTTAAGAGAACAGAGAGATACAATTCTAGACCAGTCAAAGGCTCATCTGGAGAAGGGTAGAAGGAGGAGATATCAGAGATGTCTATGCTTGCCTTCCTGTGAAGCCCATCTAGACAGGCCCATGTGGCTATACATAATCTATGTGGGCCAGACAAAATCAACACACACACACACACACACACACACACACACACACACCCTTATACTGTAATTGTTGATAAGTTATTTTTCAGTTGTGGCCAACTCTGTGACTCCATTTGGGATTTTCTGGACAGAGACACTGGAGTCATTTCCCACTTCCTTCTCCAGCTGATTTTACCACTGAGGAAACTGAGGCAAACAGAAGCTAAGTGACTTGGTAGGGTCACACAACTAGTAAATGTCTGAGACCAGATTTGAACCTGCAGGCCTAGCACTCTCTCCACTGCACTACCTAGCTGCCCCCTTATCACATAATATTAAGGCAAATTAAAAGACATGTCTCTAACCTCTAAGAACTTATGGATCTACTACAAAGCTTCAACTGACATCCTCAACTGGAACTAATTTCTCACTTGTACTATTTTGTACTTTTATTTATGCATTTATCATGTCCTAGTTTATATTATATTTATCTGCAAATATACAAAGACAATGAATTGGACCCAATTATATGGAATCATAATGAAGGTTATATTGAACTTTAAGAGAATATATATTTAAAAGGGAAACATCAGTAAGGATTTAGGAAGAGAAAATCAAGGAAAAGAGCCAAAGAATAATGAATCGGGGCAGCTAGGTGGTACAATCAATAGAACACCAGTCCTGGAGTCAGGAGGACCTGAGTTCAAATCCAGCCTCAGATACTTAACACAAAAACTAGTCACATGACCTTGGGTAAGACACTTAGCCCCAATTGCCCTGCCTTCCCCCTCCAAAACAAAAGCAAAAAAAAAAAATATATATATATATATATATATATATATATATATGACTTACTTTGTGCCCAGTACTAGGATAAGGTCTTTATAATTATTATATCATTTAATCTTCACAACAGCTCTGGGAGGTGGAGCTACTATTAACCCCATTTTACAGATGAGGAAACTGAGGCAAACAGAGTTTTATATTTTTTTAATGACTTGCCTGAGTTTACACTGATAGTATCTGAAATTGGATTTGAATTCAGGTCTTCCTGACTCCAGACCCAGTCAGAACCCACCAGATTACTAGAACCAATTGTTAAATTTTCAGTGTGCATGTATACCTCAGATATCAGAAAATGCCACAAATTAATGTTAATAATTCATATTCAATTTAAAAGTGTTTGAACCTGAGCTCAGATCTGGTCTTAGAAACTAACTATGTGACTCTGGGCAAGTCACTTAACCTTTGTCAGTCTTGGCTTCCTCAACTGAAAAACAGGGTTAGCACCTACCTCCCAGGGAAGATATGATGATCAAATGATATAATAATTGTAAATTACTTAGCATAGTGCCTAGCACATGATAGGTATTTTCTGTGTATTTAACAAGTACAAAGATTAATAAATGCTCATTTCCTTACTTTATGCATACTTTTTCCCCTCAAAGAGCCACTTAAACATTTATCAGTACACCCCCTATGTTACAGTTGTGGATCAAAGGAGAATGACCTATCTAATACAGGTAGGAAGCAAGAGATCCTATCTCAAACCTAGGGCCTCTGAATCCAAATCCAGTACCCTTGTACTACTCCACAGCTGCCCTCAAGAACATAAATGACTAGGAAAAGGAGGTGGGTTAGTCATGTAATCTACAGATGGTCAATACAGACACTGCACTGTGATCAACAAAAGAGTGAAAGAATCAGAGAAAGATCTCTAGAGCATTGACTGGTCCTCAGGGAAGTATTTGAACAATATCACAAAGAAAAGGCATAAGTAGATTGTACTCTACATCACTGGAAGGAATATCTGTATCAATGACGTCATGGACTCAAAAATAAAAGTACATGGCTTATCATTTTTTTCTAAATTAAAAGGATTTTCAAGACACTCATCCTGATTTACCCTTGTCTCCCCCATTCCTGATACAATATGTGGCACTGTCCCCATATTTATGAATAGGTACAAAAAGACAAGTATAAATGAAGAAGCGTTTATTAAGCACCTTGTGCCAAGCACCATACTAGGAACAGAGAATACAAAGAATACAAATATTACATTTTAATAGGGGACAACTCACCTGGGGGAGAGGTGGCCAGAAAAGGGTGCCTTTGTTTTAAGAGTCAATGAAATGGACAGTCAGTTGTGACCTTTTTGGAAATAATGGTCACACACTGTTCCTAGAGTAAAGGGAGAGGAAGGCACACCAAATGTCAAGATGTCCTCTGGTAGGTAGATATGAAGCAGAGTCAGGGGCAACAAGTGGATTTGTACTCACTCACAAGTGAAACTCAGCCCCAGGAGTTCTAAAGTGGAGTGAGTTAATCTTCCCAGCAAAGGAGATAGTGGGAAGAAGAATAGGATGAGGGGGTACAGGAAGGTGGAAGTTACCTATTTGGAAGCAGAAAATGGGATAGCAACATAGGGGATGGAAGGGAAAAGGGGGAAATGGATATATAGTGTAGCAGCAAGCACCCCAACATCCCCAGGGTGACTGCCAACACAGGTTCTTAGATCTGCTTTTCAAAAAGAAAGCAACTCAAAATCAGTTAACAAGCTTACTTGTTATCAAACAAATATATATTACCTAGTTCAGGGGAAAAAGGTCAGCACCCTGAACTTCGGAGTATACAGACAGATCAAACAGACAGGCCTCCAAACTGTCCAACCATTATATCAATACCAAATCACAGTTACCAGAGAGGGAAGCATCAACATCTGGGTTTTCAAAGCTGGGGGGCTCTCAACAACAGCTGCCCAGAGTCTCATCTGGTCAAATCACACAACACTTCTCAAAGTGAGCCCCAAAGCAAAGCCTCAAATCAGGGATTATATAGTCTTCTCCTGGCTCAGAGAATGTAACCACCCTCTTGACCCACTGCCCAATCACACAGCATCAAGGTGTGGTTATTCCTGAAAACCAAGCCTCCTACCACAGGCTCCATGTGACCATATTCAGCCTATTAGGGGGCAGAGTATACTTTCAAATCAAGGAAGGTTTTCAGAGTCTCTTAAGCCAATCAAGGGCCTAGGGGCAGGGAAGATCTTTAAATCTGCATTTCCATTACATATAGATGTGTTGCTCAAGAAGAATAAATGAACAAAAGAAATAGTATGTATTAAACATTTACTATGTGCAAAGCAAAGTATTAAGTGCTGGAGATGCAAACAAAAGTGAGCATTGCTCTTGAAGAGTTCACATTCTAATGTGAGAGACAACATATATAAGAGTTTTCAGTGGCATGTCAGAGAGAAAGGTGGTCCTTAGGGTGCAGCAGCCTAGCTTATGGTAATGCATCTTCTTTAACATCATTTCCACTGATAAAGCAAAGCAAAATAAATATTTATAATGTAAATTGTCACTTGCTCAAGACTAGTAAATAGTTCTGCCAGTCAAATAATTTTTAAATGCTGGTTTCCTTCATTTTACTGCCTTTTATACCTACTAAGGAGAGGGTGGACTGGTAGTAAATTTTTGTGGCATTGTAAAATTTTCCTACCTATTTATAAGGCTTAGTTACATTATTTGTAGTGATTTCAGCGGCTTTTGTGTTGTTTATGTGTGTTTCTCCTTGATTTTGTTTAAGGTTAGTAAAGGGGATTCATATTTTACTGTAGTTTAGGAAAGCAGGACCACCAGCCTTTCCATAGATATTGAAACCTGGGGGTTCACTAAGACACATACTCATTCACCACAGATCATATCCCTTCCCTAATATGGACCACGATTGTTTGCAGTTTTAAATCAAATAGGAAAGTAAAAAGGAGACATGGGACACCACAGAGTCTCTTTCCCCTTCTTTCTGCTCTCAAATTATGCATGATGTTTGAACTCTTAGGAGATGACATGATTCAGGCAGTAGGCTGAAAAGATGCCTTTGATCGCTACATAGAGAATTATGAGTAGGGAAGCAGAGCTAAGGGCTGAGAGGCTGTACTAAAAGTTTGTCCAAAGAGGACGTCACCAATCCTGGCTCAAGTTCTGGCTTTGGGGAAATAGGAAAAGAACCAAGTACGAGATATGTGTGCAAATAAGCTGTGAAATTTAGTGACAGACTGCGTTATGATGAGGAGTAAAAATGGAAGAAACTTAAGAGTGAAGTTTCTAACTTTCAAAAATGAAATGACAGTAATGCCCACAGTGGGGAAGGCTGGAGGGAAAAATGAACAGCTTTGCCCTCCTTATATTAGAGTTGTTAAACACCATTTTTTCCCCTTTCTCTTTATCACCTTTTTCTTCTCCATACCTCAAGCCTTGTGTCACATCTTCCCTGTCATCCCCTATGTTCAGAACAACCTCCCACTCTATATCTGTAACCTCCCACTCCACATCTGCAAAATTACCTTTCATCTCCAAAGACCCCTGAAATCCCTCCTCCTGGGGTGATCTTAGAACTGCAGAATGTCAGAGCTGGAAGGGACCTTAGATCCTTTGGTCCAGCCATCTCATTTTATAGTTCTCAGTGATTATAAGGCTAGGTAAAATCTCTCATAAGAGGATTCTAAACACTTTAGACACACAGCTTCATAAAACATTAGACCTCATAAGGATCATCTAGGCTCCTCCCTACTAGTCTCTTCTTTTATTATAGCAGCAAAATGGAAATTGATGATAAACCGAATTTATTTCATATTGTTTTCAAATGTCTCATTGTTAACCTTCATGCCACCTTTCTCTTTTCAGTAACCGATATGATTTTCCTGTTAGTGATAAAATAGTTCCATTTCATTCTTCAATTTTAATAGATCCTATCTGATTTTACATTTTGAAACCTGGCTAAGTTACTTATGTGGCAGACATCTAATTAATGGTTTCAGATGAGTTTTTTAGGGTGGCAATTAAAGAATCCAATGAGATTTGTAGTTTTGTTACCCAATCTCTATTCTAAAGCACCATGACAGAGTTAGAATTTCTTATGAATGAAAGAAAATTTTATATACCATTTTCCCAAAGTCATTGTAAAAAGGCGTTTCTTATATAAAAAAACAAACAAACAAACAAACATATCCAACCTGAACCATTTTGCCAAGGAAATGACCTGAACAGAGAATGATAACTGAGAAAGGCAGTGTTGCCATCAACAGCCACCATCAGCCAATTAGAATGAAGTTGGAGATATGACTGAATAAAAAAGAATAAAGAAATCCTATAGTCCAAGAATACTTACAAAGTAGTTTCATAGACAGTGACAAATAAGTTATCCTTAAGGGCACGTATATATCTATTATTAGCATTTGCATGCTATATACATTTATAAATTCCACATGTTCAGAGATATTTATAGCAGCTCTTTTTGTGGTGGCAAAGAATTGAAAATTGAAGGGATGCCCATCAAGTGAGGAATGGCCAAACAAGTTGTGATATATGAATGTAATGGAATACTATTGTTCTATAAGAAATTATGAGCAAGCAGAGTTCAGAAAAACCTAGAAAAACTTAAATGAACTGATGCTGAGTGAAGTGAGCAGAACCAGGAGAACATTGTACATAGTAACAGCAACGTTGTGCAAGGATCAACTTTGATAGACTTAGCTCTTCTCAGCAATATAATAATCTAAGACAATTCCAAGGGACTCATGATGGAAAATGCTATCCACATCCAGAGAAAGAACTGTGGAATCTAAATGCAGATCAAAGTATACTATTCTCTCTCTCTCTCTCTCTCTCTCTCTCTCTCTCTCTCTCTCTCTCTCTCTCTCTTTCTCATGGTTTTTCCCTTTGGATCTGATTCTCCTTTCACAAGACAGCCAACATGGAAATATGTTTAATATGATTGTACAAGTATAGCCTATATCAGATTGCATGTTGTCTTGCGGAGGGAGAGGAAAGGGAGAGGGGGAAATTTTGGAATTCAAAATCTTATTAAAGTGAATATTGAAAACTAAAAATATTTTAAAATAAATTCATTACTTTATAATCATTTGATTCATCTGGTAGTATGGGCTGGTATTATCCCCTTAATTTATAGATGTGGAAATGGGTACAAAGAAGAAGAGTAACTTTGACAAGGTCACAGGTAAGGGTGTGCCACAAGTAGCTGGAGTTAGCTCAAAGAATCTCAGGAAAAGCCATTGTTTAATTTTCAGTGACAGAATTTACACCTTGGAAATCAGCAAAAGTCAGAGCTTGATTTATTGGTTCATTGATTATATAGACTTAAGAAAGTGATGGAGAAATGCCAATTAAAGTTTAAAATTTTCAGTACATGGTTATTGTTCTCCCTCCTCCCCCAAAACCAGTTGTTAAATATTTGTCAACTTATAGTAAGGCCAAGGACAAGCAGATCTCCAGAGGAGTACTTCTGTGAATAGCTTTAAGGCTCTGATCACATAGTATAATGAACTCTCTATTTATTCAGCAATAAACTAAAGTAAAACATTCACAGAAACCAAAGTACAGCATTCACAATGCTATAACATAACAACTTATCACTAAAGTGGCCACATAGTTCTAAACAAAAGATATCATTCAGTAAATCCTTAACTCAATCATTCTTAAGGGGCAATCCTCCTTAAGGAACACAAAGCACAAAAGTCAACGTTTTCCCACCTCTAGATTACATTGTCTTAATCTCTCAGTCAAAAAATCTTATTTCTTCTTGATTGGAGATTAGTTTCCAATCATCCTTAACTCAATCATCCTTAAGGGGTACAAGGTACAAAGTACAAAGTTCTCCCACCACTAGGCCACAGTAAATCATGATCTTCCCAGTCAGCACTAAGTACCAAAAGAGAGGTCTTTTCATCTTGGCTTGAGGCTGGCTCCCAGATTCCATGGTTCCTCTTCCATGGGTCCAGTTTTTGCTTGAATCTACCCAATTGTGATCTGGATTCATAGGTAGGCGGCTCTCAGCTCCTCATCCAGCTCCTCATCCAGTTCCTCATCCAGTTCCTGTTCCATTTTGAAGCTCAAAGTATCTGTCCACCTCAAGTCCTTCAAAGTTTCTGTTCTGGGAAGACAAAGCTTAATAGAGCCAAAACAACTTTCATAAACATTGCTGGCACCATCATCAATTCACTATCTGCCTGTGAAATCAATATGGACCCACAAAGAAGGTCTGAGAACTCAACACAAGTTATCAGTATAGTCCCAGGATCTCTGAAACCCTCTTCCTGGGCTTCTGTAAAGAGATAACAAGAAAACCCTCTTTCTGGTCTTCCAGTAAGGTCCCAGGGCTTCTGTACAAAGTATCACAAACACAAATCAACACAGACAGAACAGACAAACAATGCCAAACACCACAAATTTTCTCCTTTTCAGCTCTGCTCTGTCCCAGTTGTGCTCATCTTTTTATCTGTCATTAGCTCCTCCCTGTTCCACCCACCTCTTACATCCTTCCTGTTCCTGTCTTTGGCAATTCCCACCCATTGTGAGATTCTCAAGGTTCTGTTTTTTAACAAGGACTTGATATAATCATGAAAGATTCAAAGAGACTTGAACTGCAACAAGGTGCTAAATAAATAATTGAAACAAGGTACTAAGTACTTCTTTGCTTGCCATTATACTTATCCTTACCATTCAGAAAGTAAAAGTAACATTAGCTTGATATAATATAATAATAAATACAATGTAATACATTATAATAATATATAACAATATATTATTATATAATAATATATGACAACATATTATTATATAATAATATTTAAACAAATGCTTTATTAACTTCTGTTTTACATCATTCATTTCCGCCAGATTTTGAGTTACAATCATTTTCCCCCCGTTATTACCCTACCCAGCCTCCCAGAATAGCAGTCCCACAAGATATCGCTTCCTCCAATCTGCTCTCTCCCATACCTTCTCCCATACTCCCTTCGACTTTTCCATTAGAGGAAGGTGAATCATTGTGTCCCAATGCCTGCACATCTTATCTCCCAATTACAAGCAAAAGAGTATTAATAATAGTATTTATATATATTTGAAACATTTAATCTTAAGACCTCAAATTTCAGATCCATTTCCTTCCTCCCTTGTCACCCATTCCCTCTGGGGAGATAAGTAATTCAGTATATGTTGTACCTGTCTAGCTATGCAAAACATTATCATAGTAGATATATTGTACAAGGCTGCTTATAATTCCCTCCCACTCATCCCACCCCCCACCTGGTCCATTCCCTACATGATCCTGTCCCTCTTCTATAGTGGGTACTTCCAACCTCCCCTCCCCCCAAGGATGCCCCCCCCCATCCATCATCCCTCCTCTCATCCCCCTTCCCCCTATTCTGCTGCAGGTTGAGATATCCCATTTAGTATGTATGTCATTCTCTCCCTGAACCAAATTCAATGAGAATGTGGTTTTGCCTTTTTTTCCTTCCTATTCTCCCCCTCCCTTGCAACCACTTCCCCTTGCTTCTTCTACATGAGATAGTTTACCCTACCCTGTCTCTCCCCATCTCCTCTTGCCACTTTCCTCTCTCACCTCATAATTTCATCCCTTGAGTATTCTCCCTTCCCAACAAATTCAACCTATGCCCTCTATCCATATATAACTGTAACCATATACACACACATTCACATATGTATTCATATGACCACACACCCTTCTTCCATTATTTTCATGGTGAGAAAGATATCATCATTCACAGTTATTGTTTTTCCATATAGGAATGCAAATAGTTCAACTTTGATAAGTTCCTTTTGATTTCTTTTCCCTGATTACCTTCTCAGGAATCTCTTGCTTCTTGTGTCTGTATGTCAAATTTTCTATTCAATTCTGGTTTTTTCCTCAAGAATGCTTGAAAGTCCTCTATTCCACTGAATGACCATATTTTCCCCTGAAACAAAATACTCAGTTTTGCTGGGTAGGTGACCCTTGGGTTCATTCCCAGTTCTTTTGCCCTCTGGAATATCATATTCCATGCCCTTCGATCCCTCAGTGTAGAAGCTGCCAGGTCCTGGGCTATTCTGATTGTGTTTCCACAATATTGAAATTGTTTCTTCCTGGCTGCTTGTAGTATTTTCTCCTTGATCTGGGGATTCTGGAACCTGGCTATAATATTCCTGGGAGTTTTCTTTTTGGGATCTTTTTCAGGAGGTGATCGGTGGATTCTTTCAACCTCTATTTTGTCCTCTGGATCTAAAACATCAGGGCAATTTTCCTTGAGAATTTCTTGAAGGGTGATTTCTAGGTTCTTTCTTTGATCATGGCTTTCGGGTAGTCCAATAATTTTTAAATTATCTCTCCTGGATCTATTTTCCAGGTCAGTGGTTTTTCCATGAGATATTTCACATTGCCTTCTATTCTTTCATTTGTTTGGATCTGCTTAACAGCATCTTGATTTCTCATAAAGTCACTAGCTTCCATTTGCTCCAGTCTAACTCTGAAGGAATGAATCTCCTCAGTGAGCTTTTGAGATTCTTTTTCCATCTGGCAAATTTGGCTTTTTAAGGTATTCTCCTCCTCATTGCCCTTTTGGGCCTCCTTTGCCAGGCTATTTTTTAAGGTGTTATTTTCCTCAGTCAGGCTGTTGACTCTCATTTCATACTTTTCCTGCATTCTTCTCATTTATCTTCCCAATTTTTCCTCCTCTTCTCTTATTTGATTTTTAAAGTCCTTCTTAAGGTCCTTTATGGCCTGTAACCCACTCATATTTTCCTTTGGCGCTTTTGGAGCAGGATTTCTGACCTCACAGTCCTCCTCCTGTTCCATGCTTCGATCCTCTTTGCCCCCAAAATAGGAGTCTAATGTTGCATTTTTCTGTTTATTTTGTTTCCTTTGCCTAGGCATGTTGCCACTTAATTACTTGACTTTTGGGCTTGTTGCTATAGTAGGACTCTGCCACCAGACAGGGGAGCTTCTGTCCCAAATGTTGGGGTCTTCACAACTTCCTGTTCTGGCAAGCTGGACACTCACCCCACGACCTCCACCCCAGACCACAATCCAGATCCAGGGAGGTTAAAGCAAGAGTGATTACCCCCCAAGATTGATTGCTGGATCTCCGTACAGTTCGCAGGCCAGGAGCTGGAGCTGCCACTGAAACTGCAAAATGGCGTGTCTCCTCAGAGGCTTCTAGCCCCTAGGGAGGAAGCCGATGCATTCCCCAAATACTGGTCCCAAAGTCCATAGGGCACTAACCTCTTACTTTGTCCTAGGCATGTCTGTGTTGATAATTCTGGAATCGCCACAGCTGTTGGTGTTCTGGGGTCCCTCCAGCCAGCTGCTGGCCCAGCCACCCTGGGGCTAAAACCAAGGCTCACACGGGCCTGGGCTCTGCTCCCAGAGCACTGCACTTTTCGTTCTCAGCACGATGTGCTGTCGGCTCCCAGAGTGCTGCGCTGGCCGCTACCTGCAGGGATGCTGGGCTGTCCTCAGAGGGAGGTTAGCTTCTCTGTGTCGTTCTGTGGGTGCTAGGGCTCCAGAAGTTGTTCAGAGTCTCCTTTTACATGGTTTGGAGGTGATCTGGGGGGAGAGTACCTTGGATGTGCTGTTTCTACTCTGCCATCTTGGCTCTGCCCTATTATATAATAATAAAAGACTTGGCTGCTTTGGGATGTGGGTCTCATGATAGTGACAAGAAATACTAGGTAAGTCAAAAGGTTCACCACTAAGCCCAGATATACAGCCTATTTAGTGAACCTTTAATGGAAGGGATTCTAACCTCTGTTTCCCTTTCTCTTCTCATTTGCCAGTTATGTCAGGACTATCCTTTTTTGTGCTGTGAGGATTCAGGGAAGAGTTGCTCTTCTCCTATCCCGTCAGTATGCTAGCAAGTACATAGTAGGTATTTATCCAACCCAGATGAGCCTGAGTCTGGTAAAGGCAACGTAGCAGCAATCCTGAGATGGACATTTCAAGAATCATCAGCAATCTTGTTAGTTCCATCCTCAGAAAAAGAAAAAAAGAGAAATAACACTGATCTTGGAGTTGAAACATGAAGGTTTCAATCTCAGATTTGCTCCTTACTCCCTCTTTGACCTTGGACAAGCCAGTTCACTACTATGGACCTCAGTTTCTTCATCTATAAAATGCTGATGGACTAGAAGAGATATGTGTTTGATATGTTTTTGGTTTTCCATTTCAGCCCTCATATTGGATGGCTCCCTCGAAGCCCTGAATATATATTGTTATCTAGAGGAAAACACAATTGAGCTCCCTATTCTCACAGAAAGCAACAAGAGGCCCTCTTAAGCAGAACATCCCACTTTTTAAAGTGACTTTCAACAATTCAACCAACTTTAGGACCTACTATCTGCAAGGCGCTGTGCTAGGTACTGGTGATGGGGTTAGGAGGACAAAAGTGAAGTAGTGGGTAAAGACCTTTCATTCTACTGGGAAAAAACAACATGTACCTAGAAAATTAGATGCAAAATATATTCAAAGTAATTTCCTGATAAGGATGTCTTGCGACTCAGAGAATCATAATAGAGTTTCAGTAAAGAGGTAGCTTTTTAGCTGAGATTTAATTGAAGCTAGGGATTTTAACAGGTAGAAGTGAGGCACAATCCAGGCCAGGGGACACTATGCAAAGGCATAGTGGCTGGAAATGGCATGTCATAGACAGTAAATAGCAAGGTCAATGTGGGAAGGAGAATAAAATCCAGTAAACCTGTGAAAGTCATATGGAGTCATATTGTGAAAGGCTTTAAAAGCCATACAAACATGTCCACATTTTATCTAGAAAGGAAGAGGGACCTTTTGGAGTTTTTCCAGCTAGGAAAAAATATGACCAGACATACAGAGGGATGATAATTGAAGCCATGGGAGCTTATGATTTTACCAAGGGAGAGAGTAGAGAAAGAATAGAAGTAATCAAGCTCCCCCCCTGCCAAAATCTCTTGGTGGCTAACATATGCTGACATATGTTGACATATGCTGACCAAACACCTCTTTTCCACAGAACTCACATTTAGTAGATAGAAGGATATAGGAAAGAAGATTGAGATGGGACATTAAGACAGAGAAGCATTGAACCAAGAAAAAATGGTGTCTTGGAAGCCAAGAAAAGAGAGGAGTGGGCAAGGGATGGTGTCAAAAGCTGCACTGGTCAAGTAGTATGAGGGCTTAAGACCATTAGATTTAACATTTAAAAATCTTCACATTCGGGGCGGCTAGGTGGCACAGTGAATAGAACACCGGCCCTGGAGTCAGGAAGACCTGAGTTCAAATTGGCCTCACACACTTAACACTTGCCAGTTGTGTGACCTTGGGCAAATCATTTAACCCCAATTGCCCTGCCTTTCCTCTTCCACAAAAAAAAAAAAAGACAGAAAAAAATCTTCGAATTGTTCAGGTGATGTGTTGGAAGCCAAATTATTGAAATAAACCCAGGCAGATGAAAACCTGCTCACATGTTAACAAAATTATCAACCCAAAGAGTACATTTAATGCATTAGCAGAATTTGATTAATAGGGCTGGGTGAAAGTCTGATAAAGGAGGGAGGGTTTTCAGTTTTTATGGTGCAACCAGATTCCTCTTATTTGAAGGTAATGATGGAAACAAAAAGTATTTGAGGTGAAATTCCTAAGTCACTTATGGGATAATAAATGATTTGCATACAAATTACATTTTTAAAATCCTGGAATGGTGCTTCGTTGACTTTTTTTCTCCTCTTCAAACTGACTTCTTGGAATTGTTTGGATTACTTCAATCCAGTTCAATAAACATTTATTATGAGCCTACTAAGCACTACTAGCACTAAGCTAGGCTTTGGGGATATAGAAACACAATAAACAATTCTTTTTGTCAAGGAGCTTATGTTGTCTTAGAGGGGATACAACACTTTGGCAGTTTTGTAGTGGAAAAGAAGAGGTTGGAGACAGGGAAACCAATAAACAGGGCATTGAGGTAGTCTATACGTGGGAGGCTGGGAAATGAGTCAGGCTAAGAACTGGTTCAACAACAATGACAATAACAACAGCAACAACACGTATGGTTCCCATATTGCTGAAGCCTAGCTTACAGAATCTTAAGCATAAACTCGCTGGCACGTGAAATGAGTGCAGCTTCCAGTAATTTGAATATTCCTTGGCATTGCCCTTCTTTAGGATTGGGATGTAAACTGATCTTTTCTGATCCAGTGGCAACTGTTGAGTGTTCCAAATTTCCTGGCATATTGAGTGCAGCACTTTAACAGCATCATCTTTAAGGGTTTTAAATAGCTCAGCTGGAATTCCATTACTTCCACCAGCCTTTTTGTTAGCAATGCTTCCTAAGACCACTTGACTTCTTTCTCCAGGATGTCTGGCTACAGTTCAGTAACCATACCATCCTGGTTATCTGTGATGTTAAGATCTTTTTTATATAGTTCTTTTGTATATTCTTGTGCCCTCTTCTTAATCTTTTCTGCTTCTGTTAAGTCCCTACATTTTTGTCTTTTATCATGCCCATTTTTGCATGAAACTTTCCCTTGATATCCATAATAATTTTGAAAAGATCTCGTCTTTCCCATTCATTTTCTTCTATTTCTTTGTATTGCTCATTTAAGAAAATCTTTTTATTTCTTCTATTCTCTGAAATTCTGCATTCTTTTGAGTATATCTTTCCATTTCTCCTTTACCTTTTGCTTTCCTTCTTTCCTCAATTATTTGAAAAACCTCATCAGACAGCCATTTTGCTTTCTTTGCTCTTCTTTTTCTTTGGAATGTTTTTTGTTGCTGCTTCCTGTACAATGTTGAAAAGCTCTGTCCATTGTTCTTCAGGTACTCTATCCAGCAGATCTAATCCTTCAATCTATTCATCACCTTCATTTTGTATTCATAAGGGATGTTACTTAGGTCATACCTCTATGGTTAAATGGTTTCCCCTACTTTCTTCAGTTTAAGTCAGAATTTTACAAGAAGCTCATGATTTGATCAACAGTCAGCTCCAGGTCTTATTTTAGTTGATTGTAAAGAGCTTCCCCACCTTTGGCTGCAAAGTATATAATCAACCTGATTTCTGTATTGACCATCTGGTGATGTTCATGTGTAGAGTTGTCTTTTGGGTTATTAAAAAAGAGAGCTTGCTATAACCAGCTCTATTAGTCTCTGCCTACTTCATTTTGTATTCCAAGGCTAGATTAGCCTGTTATTCCAATTATCTTTTGATTTCTTACGTTGGCATTCCAATTCTCCATGATGAATATGACATCTTTTTGTTTTTTTGGTGTTATTTTTAGAAGATGTCGTAGGTCTTCATAGAACTGAGCAACTTTGGCCCTTTGGCATCAGTGGTTGGATCATAGACTTGTATTACTGTTCTGTTAAATGGTTTGTCTTAGATTTGAACAGATATCATTCTGTCATTTTTAAGATAGTGCCCCAGTATTGCTTTACTCACCCTTTTATTGACCATGAGAGCTACTCCATTTCTTCGAAGGGATTCTTCCCCAAGATAGTATATGTAGTTTTCATCTGAATTAAACTCACCTATTTCCATTCATTTAAATTCACTGACAGCCAAGATGTCTGTTTAATCTTTCCATCTTCTGTTAGACCACATCCAGCTTGCCTTGGTTCATAGATCTTTTCCTACATCCCAGGTTCTTATGCAATATTGATCTTTACAGCACTGGGTTTCCTTTTGTCTCCAAATGCAACCACAGTTGAGCTTTTCGTTTTTTTTCTGGCTATGACTCAGCTACTTCATTCATACTGAAGCTACTTATAGTTGTCCTCTACTCTTCCTTGGTAGTATTTGAATCTTCCAGCCTGAGGGATTCATCTTCCTGTGACATATCTTTTATCATTTTAATATTGTCCATGGGATTTTCTTAGCAAAGACACTAGAGCGGCTTGCCATGCCCTTCTCCAGTGGATCACCTTTTGTCAGTACTCTCCACAATGTCCTGTCCATCTTGGGTAACCCTGCACAGCATAGGTCATAGTTTCATTGAGCTACACAAGCCACTTGCCATGACAAGGCAGTGATCAGGGGGAAGGATGGGGATGACAACAAAGTCCTGATTAAACAATAAATAGGGAAGTTCTCTCCAGTTGATAAAGAACTTCACTCAGAGAGATGACCAAAAGTGAAGACTCAGGCCTCTAGGTAAGGCCATTTAAACTCTTATATGACCTCTTACTCTTACATGAATCTTGGGTCCCAGAACAAGGTGGAATCTCCACCTCAGGATCCCAGGGGGATCACAACTCCCAATCTGAGGAACTGTAGTAATTTACTAGTACCATTGTCTCAGGCCCCCACTATTGTGCTTCCCCCCAAGATGGATTATTAGTTGAGAATATTTTAGCCAACCTTAAGTAACTTTTAGGAAGAGATATTTACTAAGGTAGTAGAGTAAGAACAGTTGATGTAAAACATTCCCCCAAAAGTCTATGACAAATAGAGCACTGGCCCTGGAGTTAGGAGGACCTGGGTTCAGATCCAGCCTCAGACACTTAACACAAAAAAACCTAGCCATGTGATCTTGGGCAAATCACTTAACCCCAATTGCCCTCCAAAAAAAAGCAAAAAAAAGTCTATGACACAGTCCCAGAAATACATAGGAGTAAGTGGTCTCCAACTTAGACAACATAAGTAACAGAAGGTAAATCACAGCTCCTGATTCTTAGAAGTCTTTTTCTGTCATTAACGGGTTATTCAAGAAGCTCCCCTTAATGCTTTTATGTAGGTTCCAGAAGACATAATCATCCCCTTCAGCCAAGGGGAGTAGCCTTCCAGTATGGTATCATTTTACTTCATCCAATGGCTTTCAAAGACTTTTTACATTTACTCTAAAGCCTTTGATTGATTGATTGAGCATCTCATCATTTACTTTAAGTGGGAATGGATATATTGATAAATATATAACAACTTCGAGGCTTGGGGGGGAGGATGTACCCTCAACACACTTTAAAATTTAATCTGCATTAACATTTTCTTTATCAGTTTCTTAAGTCTATACAATTAACAAAATGATTAATCAAGTCCTGATTTTATAGTTAACCAGTTTCTGTGGTATGAATGCTCACACTGAAAATTTAGCAGTCAGCAGCTCTCCAGCTTGGAGCTGACTTCAGCATACCCCTGAGGTGAGGTGACTTGCCTGAGCAAACTCCTATAAGCTGGGGCTCTTACCCACTCCTCATCAGCCTCTCAGACCCTCTGGACACCCTTGTTCCATGTGGCCACCTACCCCTGAGATCATCAAGAAGTTCCTAAAAGCAGAAAGAGGTTTAGATAGGAATTGGGATCATTAGGTATCTTTCTGTTACTACTTGAGAATAATATCCTTTTTATCTCAGTAGAGCAATCACAACCTCCATAGCCTGCTTATCAAGTGCCTCATTATACATTATCTGATCCTTTTCTGAATCACCAGATGAAAGGTGATGAGAGTCTGAAGTAAGGCAGATGCTACATGAGGGGAGAGAAATGACTACAGCATCAGAGATCTAGAATCAGAAATTGAGCTCTGCCAGGAACCTCAGAGACCCTTTAGTTCAGCCCCTTCATCTTCAGATATGGAACCTAAGAAGCATGGAAGTGACATGACTTGCTCAAAGTCACATAAGTAGTAAGCAACAGAAACAGAACTCGAACCCTGGTTCTCTGACTTCAGATGTAACAGTTTTTCCATTACCCCATAGAGCCTCACATGGGAGACAAAAATGAAATGTAATGTGAGGATGCAAAAGATAAAACTGGGGAACTGATTGGATGTGGGAGCTCAAGAAAAAGAAGAGTCAAAAGTCGACGACTCCAAGTTTGTGAACCTAGATGACAGGCTGGTTAACCCCATTTCCTAGGGATATTTATGGAAGAAAGTGTAACACTGGGAAGCAGCAGAGTGACTCTATGTCAAATATGGCAGATGGCTTTGAGGAATGTGTGAATTTCCAGTCCCTAGTGGGTAATTTGTATAATTAATATGACCCCCCCAAAAAACAGGTTATGAAACCAGTAACAAATAAAAGTTAACATATTTGACTTAAAAATCCTTGTTCAGATATTTATTTAATGTCCTACTGCCTAGGAGAAAACATTGAGAAAATAACTCTCAGATTTCCTCCTACTGACTGTATTGTGTGAAATTGTTAGTTAGCTAAATATAACTACCCAATCATTTTCTGAGGAAATTGACATAAGTTTTAATTTACACATTTTTGGAAGCATAGAAATCTATTGTTGAGGCTTTCTAGTCAAGATGGCAGAATAAGAGACTTGAACAGAAACAAGCGTTTCATATACTAAGCACCCCCCCCCAAAAAAAAAACACCTACACAACAACAATAGAAAATACCAATAAGAAGGAAAAACAGGTTTTTTAAAAATGAAGTTTTAAGTCAATCAAATATTCAAAATAAGCAAGACAACAAGTAGGGATACAATTGTTGTTTGTTTGTTTTTCTTTTTTAATACCCTGGAGCACCTAAAATAGAATACTAAAAACAATGCAAAGGGAAAAAGAAAAAGTATGACATACCACCATCCTCAAATGAATAAATAACACATTCAAAGAAATTAATTAAGGATCATCCCTGGTCAGAAAATCAGAAGAACAAATAAAAAGGAGGTCTCATAGTAAAAAAAAATTTAAAGTCAAGAGAAAATGAAGCTAGAATTAAAAGAGGCTAAAAAGATCTAAAGGAAAAAATTTTTAATAAGCAGTAATTGAGACTCTAATAAAAAATCATCAAAAGTAATAGAAGCATTGATCAATAGACTTAGTTCAGTGGCTAATAGTTTTGGAGCTGGAAGGGACTTTAGAGGTGATTTAGTCCAGTTCTTTTATTTTACAGTTAAGGAAACTGGGGCCAGAAGAAATTAAAGTACAAGAGGCAGAAATTACAATAATGTCAGGATTTGAAACCAGTTCTTCAAATTTCATCCTCAGTTAGGCTTTCTACTGCACTACAATGACACTCAAGGAAAATGAAGTTGCAAACAATGCAGACTGAGAGAGAGAAAAAGTTCAAAATATAACACAGTGATATTTTTTAAACTTAGAAAACACATAGATTCAAATGACAGACTTAGAGGATAAGTCAAGATGCAGAAACCTTATTATTAACAACCCCTAAAAATTGATAAAATTGTCAAGAATGAACAATGAACAATTGATTTTATACAAAGAGAAAAAAATCTGCAGACCTTGAAAAGGAAAAAAAAATTTCTGACTCTTCTAGACACACTATAATTAAACTCCAATGATATAATGACAAATAAAAAGGACAAGGAGTCCAAAAATGAAATATCAAGAGATATTAATCAAGATCAAGCAGACAAAGGAAGACAAGAGATGATTGGAGAAATACGACATATGACATATGTAAAATTAAGAAGCATAGGCCCTGAGCCAGAGCTATCTAGCCAGAAAAATTTAGGCAAGAGACAAATATTGAAAAAAAAATCTGGATTTCCAAAAGTTCTTAGAGAGACATATGCATTTTAAGTCTTTGAACAGCAACCAGGCTTCCAAGGCAAACAGATGAGAACTTAAAAAAAAAAAGTGTTTTCCTGAAGTTGCTAATTAAAACAATTAATTGGTTTAATAAACCAATTGCTAATTAAATGTGAGAATCTTCAGAGTATTCTAATAAATAAACTAGCATTATTTCAGAGGGATATTTCAAATAAACACACAAAAAGGGAAAACAAGAAGGATGAGGGAGTATGGTTAGTGTAATCCTAAAGCAAAATCTCCTCACCTTGAAAGAAAAAAATGCCAGTGTTCTTTTTTTTTTAAACAAATGCTTTATTACTTCTGTTTTACATCATTCATTTCCGCCAGATTTTGAGTTACAATCATTTTCCCCCCATTATTACCCTACCCACCCTCCCAGAATAGCAGTCCCACAAGATATTGCTTCCTCCAATCTGCTCTCTCCCAGACCTTCTCCCATACCCCCTTCGACTTTTCCATTAGAGGAAGGTGAATCTTTGTGTCCCAATGCCTGCACATCTTATCTCCCAATTATAAGCAAAAGACTATTAATAATAGTATTTATATATATTTGAAACATTTAATGTTGAGACCTCGAATTTCAGATCCATTTCCTTCCTCCCTTGTCACCCATTCCCTCTGGGGAGATAAGTAATTCAGTATATGTTGTACATGTCTAGCTATGCAAAACATTATCATAGTAGATATATTGTACAAGGCTGCTTATAATTCCCTCCCACTCATCCCACCCCCCACCTGGTCCATTCCCTACATGATCCTGTCCCTCTTCTATAGTGGGTACTT
The DNA here is from genome assembly GCA_011680675.1 of Gymnobelideus leadbeateri. Classification (NCBI taxonomy): domain Eukaryota; kingdom Metazoa; phylum Chordata; class Mammalia; order Diprotodontia; family Petauridae; genus Gymnobelideus; species Gymnobelideus leadbeateri. The sequence continues at coordinate 206,256 of WOXC01004132.1, forward strand.
CCAACCTCCCCTCCCCCCAAGGATGCCTTCCCATCCATCATCCCTCCTCTCATCCCCCTTCCCTCTATTCTGCTGCAGGTTGAGATATCCCATTTAGTATGTATATGATTCTCTCCCTGAACCAAATTCAATGAGAATGTGGTTTTGCCTTTTTTTGCCTTCCTAATCTCCTCCTCCCTTACAACCACTTCCCCTTGCTTCTTCTACATGAGATAGTTTACCCTACCCTGTCTCTCCCCATCTCCTCTTGCCACTTTCCTCTCTCACCTCATAATTTCACCCCTTGAGTATTCTCCCTTCCCAACAAATTCAACCTATGCCCTCTATCCATATATAACTGTAACCATATACACACACATTCACATATGTATTCATATGACCACACACCCTTCTTCCATTATTTTCATAGTGAGAAAGATATCATCATTCACAGTTATTGTTTTTCCATATAGGAATGTAAATAGTTCAGCTTTGATAAGTTCCTTTTGATTTCTTTTCCCTGATTACCTTCTCAGGCATCTCTTGCTTCTTGTGTCTGGATGTCAAATTTTCTATTCAATTCTGGTTTTTCCTCAAGAATGCTTGAAAGTCCTCTATTCCACTGAATGACCATATTTTCCCCTGAAACAAAATACTCAGTTTTGCTGGGTAGGTGACCCTTGGGTTCATTCCCAGTTCTTTTGCCCTCTGGAATATCATATTCCATGCCCTTCGATCCCTCAGTGTAGAAGCTGCCAGGTCCTGGGCTATTCTGATTGTGTTTCCACAATATTGAAATTGTTTCTTCCTGGCTGCTTGTAGTATTTTCTCCTTGATCTGGGGATTCTGGAACCTGGCTATAATATTCCTGGGAGTTTTCTTTTTGGGATCTTTTTCAGGAGGTGATCTGTGGATTCTTTCAACCTCTATTTTGTCCTCTGGATCTAAAACATCAGGGCAATTTTCCTTGAGAATTTCTTGAAGGGTGATTTCTAGGTTCTTTCTTTGATCATGGCTTTCAGGTAGTCCAATAATTTTTAAATTGTCTCTCCTGGATCTATTTTCCAGGTCAGTGGTTTTTCCCATGAGATATTTCACATTGCCTTCTAATCTTTCATTTGTTTGGATCTGCTTAACAGCATCTTGATTTCTCATAAAGTCATTAGCTTCCATTTGCTCCAGTCTAACTCTGAAGGAATGAATCTCCTCAGTGAACTTTTGAGATTCTTTTTCCATCTGGCAAATTCGACTTTTTAAGGCATTCTTCTCCTCATTGCCCTTTTGGGCCTCCTTTGCCATTTGAGTTAGTCTATTTTTTAAGGTGTTGTTTTCCTCAGTCAGGCTGTTGACCCTCATTTCATACTTTTCCTGCATCCTTCTCATTTCTCTTTCCAATTTTTCCTCCACTTCTCTTATTTGATTTTTAAAGTCCTTCTTAAGGTCCTCTATGGCCTGCAACCCGCTCATGTTTTCCCCTGGGGCTTTTGGAGCAGGACTTCTGACCTCACAGTCCTTTTCCCGCTCTATGCCCCCAAAATAGGAGTCTAGGTTTGCATTTTTCTGTTTCCTTTGCCTTGGCATGTTGCCACTTAATTGCTTGACTTTTGGGCTTGTTGCCACACTATGGCTTTAAGGCCAGATAGAGGAATTTTCGTCCCGAACGTGTGGGGGGCAACTTCCGTTTCTGGCAAGCTTTAAACCCACCCACGACTTCCACCCTAGATCACAATCCAGATCCAGGGAGGTTAAAGCAAGAGCGATTACCCCCCAAGACTGATCGCTGGATCTCCCTACAATTCACAGGCCAGGAGCTGGAGCTGCCTCTGAAAACTACAAAATGGCGTGTCTCCTCAGAGGCTTCTAGCCCCCAGGGGAGGGAGCTGACGCATTCCCCAAATACTGGTCCCAAAGTCCATAGGACACTAACCTCTTACTTTGTCCTAGGCATGTCTATGTTGATAATTCTGGAATCGCCACAGCTGCTGGTGTTCTGGGGTTCCTCCAGCCAGCTGCTGGCCCTGCCGCCCTGGGGCTAAAACCTCGGCTCACTGGGACCTGGGCTCCGCTCGGCTCGGCTCCTGTGCTCTGCACACTGCGCGGTGCCGGCTCCCAGACCTCTGCGCTGGTCCTTCCTGCAGGGCTGCTGGGCTGTCCTCAGCGGGAGTTTAGCTTCTCTGTGTCGTTCTGTGGGTGCTGGGGCTCCAGAAGTTGTTCAGAGTCCCCTTTTACATCGTTTGGGGGGAATGTGGGGGCAGAGTGGCTTGGATGAGCTGTTTCTACTCCACCATCTTGGCTCCGCCCCCCCCCCCCACTCCAGTGTTCTAAAAATATGTAATTATTAATACAAGACAAAGGAATTTTATTTATAATAGTTTCATTGTTTGGGTTAATAGCAATAATAAGAATAATCAATCAATTGAGTGGTTAACACAGTGCCTGGTACTATGGTAGGTACTTAATAAATGTATATTGATTAATTGATTGCATCCAGCAAGGATTGATGAAGCTTCTAAAGTGTTGCAAGCATTATATCAAACATTGTATCTAGAAAGACAAAACTGACCATCTCTGCCCATAAAGAGTTTACATTCTCTCTGGGAGACATGTATTTAAGTATATACAAAATAAACACAGCCAAATTTATGATAGAAGGTACTTGACACTGTGTAATGGAAATGCAGATTTAAAGAGCTTCCCTGCCCCTAGGCCCTTTGATTGGCTTAAGAGACTTTGATTGGCTTTAAGAGACTCTGAAAACCTTCCTTGATTTGAAAATATTCTCTGCCTCCTAATAGGCTGAATGTGATCACATGGAGCCTGTGGTAGGAGGCTTGATTTTCAGGAATGCCCACACCTTGATGCTGTGTGATTGGGCAGTGGGTCAAGAGGGTGGTTACAATCTCTGAGGCAGGAGAAGGCTATATAAACCCTGATGAGAAGCTTTGCTTTGGGTCTCACTTTGAGAAGTGTTGTGTGATTTGACCAGATGAGACTCTGGGCAGCTGTTGTTGAGAGCCTGCCCCCCCCCCAGCTTTGAAAACCCAGATGTTGATGCTTCCCTCTCTGGTAACTGTGATTTTGGTATTGATAATGGTTGGACAGTTTGGAAGCCTGTTTGATCTGTCTATATACTTTGAAGTTCGGGGTACTGACTTTTTCCCCTGAACTAGGTAATATATGTTTGTTTGATTAAAGTAAGTTTGTTAACCAATTTTGAGTTGCTTTCCTTTTCAAAAGCAGAGGTAAGAACCTGTGTTGGCAGCCACCCTGAGGATGCTGGGGTGCTTGCTGCTACACATTAAAGGGAGATGAGGAAAGAGTTCATGTAAAAGGTGGTTCTTGAGGTGAGCTTTCAGGGAAGCATTCAGTTGTTTTAGTTGTATACAACTCTTGCTGATGTTATTTGGGGTTTTCTTGGCAGGGAAACTGGAGTGGTTTGTCATTTCCTTCTCCAGTTCACTTTACAGATGAGGAAACTGAGGCAAACAGGTTGACGTGACTTGCCCAAGGTCATACATCTAGTAAGTGTCTGAGACCAGACTTGAACTCAGGAAGATGAATCTTCCTGACTCAGGTGCTTGAGGGAAACCAGAGATTCTAAAAGACAGAATTGAAGAGGAAGTTTGGTACAGGTAAGGAAAACAATCATTGTAAAGGGCCAGAGATCAGAGAAAGTATCCTGTGTAAGAAACAGAAAGTAGACCAGTTGGTTGGATTGTAGGCTGCAAAAAGTGAAGGAATGTAAAATAGAATTCAAAAGGTAGCTTGGAGTCAGGTTTGGAAACTTTCCTTGTCAAAGAGAGGAATTTGCACTGATTCTAGAAGCAATAGAGAGGTAAAGTATGGTCAGACTTATGAACAAGAAAGGTTTATCTCTTTGGGAATGCAGCCTGACTCACCATTTTGTGTTTCTCTTCTAGTATATTAGTATACTCTTCTAGCATACAGGGCAGCTAGGTGGTACAGTGTAAAGACTGCCAGTCCTGCAGTCAAGAAGATTTATTTCTCTGAGTTCAAATCTGGCTTCAGACACTTGACTAGCCATGTGACCCTGGGCAAGTCACTTAGCCCTATTTGCCTCAGTTTCCTTATCTGTAAGAAAAAAGCCTATATGATATATACTGAAGGATAAAGTAACAAAGACAGTAAATATTGATGAATTTGTGGAATATAAGGGCCAGGAAACAGAGTCAAGAGGTGGTTAAGGCTTTAAACAAAGTGTTATACTTTGTTGCTCCTTTATGAGGACTGAAGAAATTCTTCCATCAAACTTGATGGAATTATTGTTAGACATTGTATGGCCAAGGAATCAGACACACTTTCGTGTACTTTAGAGAGCGTCACCCTCTCTACATAGCAGACAGCTTTGAAGAATAGAAGCTCTTTAGAAGTAAAGAAGGAAGCCAGCGATAGAAGAGGAACCCCTGTTGTAGAGAGGCAGTTGTTCCTTCCCTCTTGGGAAGGGAAGGGATTTCCCTCCTCTCCATCCCCAGCTGGTCAGGGTACTTTGCATTAGAGCCACTCAACCAGTAGAGAACTCTGTGCCCAGCAGAAAGCAAGTTCAGGGAACCAAGTGGAATGAAACATCCAGCTGAGCTAGAACCCAGGGGGCAGAATGAGAACACTATGGAAAGAGACAGGACAATTGGTGTCCATATTATCACAGACATGTGCCACATTAGCAGCATTTTGTTTTGTGATACTTGGACCAAAAGAAAACTCAGGAGCTGATATATAAAACAGGTTCATCTGGCAATTCAAGATGGCAGTGGATATATGTTTAAGTAGTGTAAGCCCTGGCCTTAGTAAATTCCATGGAGAGCATTCTCAACTCAGGCTGTTTATTTGGGTTTTTTTGCTTTGTTTTGTTTTGGGTTATTTGTTTTTGTTTTGTTTTGTCTTTTTGGAGGGCAGAAGGCAGGCAGTTGGGGTTAAGTAACTTGCCCAAGGTCACACAGCTATTAAGTGGTAAGTGTTAGAAGCTGGATTTGAACTCAGGTCCTCCTAACTCCAGGGCCCGCACTTTATTCAGTGTACCACCTAGCTGTCTCAGGCTGTTTATTTGTACTAGTAGAAGCATCACCCAGCCTTTGGAACTAATGTGTATAGATGTCTTATCTGTGGAAGAGAAAAACATAGACAACATTCTAGGGATGATAAACCTTTTTACCTGGTACACACAGACCTACAGACCTACCCAACCAAGAATTAGAAGGGTTCTACAGTAACCAAAGTGTTATGGTAGAAGTTTTCTCTTTGTAGGGATCCTCCCCAAATCTTTTAAGATCAGAGTTTAGGAACAAACATCCCAAACTGGTGCCAGCCTTGGCAGAAATCAAGAACTATACCTTATCATTCTCAAAGAGATCTGCAGATGAACCATTTTAATCACAGATGGATAAATATGCCAAATTCTGAGCAGAAGACTTATTGGAATAGGCATATGGTTTTTATAGTACATTCATGTAATGATATGAGGAAGGCTATCATAGGATTGACACCATACTTATATTTTAACAGGAGTCACTCTGCCCATTCATCTGTGCTTTGGAGTTTAGGAACTTGTGGAGAATGTAGAGTCTTGGGGTGGGTAGGTGGGGCAGTGAATAGAGCACCAGTCCTGGAGTCAGGAAGACCTGAGCTCAAATTCAGCCTCAGACACCTAACACTTACTAGCTGTGTGACCTTGGGCAAGTCACTTAACCCCAACTGCCTGCCTTCTGCTTCCCCCCTCCAAAAAAGCAAAAGAGAGAGAGACAGAGACAGAGAGACAGAGACAGAGAGAGAGAGAGAAAGAGAGAGAGAGAGAGAGAGAGAGAGAGAGAGAGAGAGAGAGAGAGAGAATGTAGAGTCTCACAAGCAGTATATCATTTGAGAGATAAACTAAAGGAGGTATTTTACCAAATTATGGTCTTACCTTAAAATATGTCAGGGAGGAACAAGCAATGATATTATATTTGAATTCATTGTCAGGGACTTTAAGAAATAATCATGTTGGGGCGGCTAGGTGGCGCAGTGAGTAGAGCGTCGGCCCTGGAGTCAGAAGGACCTGAGTTCGGATCCGGCCTCAGACACTTAACGCACACAAACAAAAAAAAAAACCTAGCCGTGTGACCTTGGGCAAGTTACTTAACCCCAATTGCCCTCCAAAAAAAAAAAAAAAAAGAAATAATCATGTTACAAAAGCTATGCCTAGGGAAAACACAAAATAATGGACCATTGGAAAGCCATAAAGTTGGAAGAGTAGGTGATCTACAAGTAATCCAAATAGCCCTAGAAAATTGTCTAGGCTCTACAGATGTCACATTACAGCCTCTTGCTGCCCATACAAATTTTAGCTGGACTTCCTGTTGACCAGGAGAACAGGGACAAAAGAGAGTTGAATAAATAGACTCAAGAACAATCCCATATGCTGTGGGATGGTTAGCACCAGATATTTGGACAATCAGGATCAAGATTCAAATGAAGAAGAAACTGCACGCTGGTTAAGTATTCCTAGGGTGTTGAGAAAATCTACCGGGACTGTCCCTGCCTGAGATGTACCTTGGCTTGAATGTAAGGGAGGACCAAATCTGGAGGTAGCTTCTTTTCTGTTTAATATAGTAGTTATAGAGAACCATGATTCTATCTAGCAGTTATGGATTTGCATATGACCCAAGTATTTAAAACTCTGGTATGTGGTTTTATGTCTTGTCTCTGGCAACTATGACTGTGTAATATGCAGATTAATGAATTTCTGTGATATGTAGCTACCTATATGCATGTACTTGGTGTGATTTTTCACCAACTTCCGATTTTTTTACTGCACATTCTATCTGACTACATTTCTCATGATGCCTGATTGGAGCTATCAGAACTGAAATCCTGTGACACATATACCTGGCCACAAGGTATGTTGTTTGTGGGCAAGGAGAAGAAGGGAGAAGAGAGCAAGCAGTACAGAGGCTATAATGGCACAATCCTGGAACTCATTCGCAGCATGCTCCTGAGACCCACAAAGCAAGAATAGTTTCTGAGCCACCACAAATGGGGTTAAACTAAAGTAGCCTGACATCGTGGGACTTTTCATGGAGGCAGAATGGTACAGTAGAAAGAACGCTGCCTCTGTCATCAGAGAACCTGAGTTCAAATCCCTACTCTGATGCTTCCTACCTGTTTGACTTTGGCCAAGTCAATTAATCTCTCCTGTGTGTTATTTTCCTCATTTGTGGACTGAGGGAGTTAGAATTGATAGTCACTGAAGTCTCTTATGGCTCTAGATGTATGATCTTATTACTTAATCTTCTAAGTAGAAATACCTCCACTTATCAAGTTTCAATTCTAAGGGCTGAAGAAGAAAGAAACTTGGGGACTTAACCCCAAGTGGAGTGAGGCTGTGACACTTGGTGCCAGAGCAAATAGTATTTCAGTGTATCTCTCTTATTGTTTTTGTTCGGTGATGTCTGATTCTTGGACCACACTGTCCGTGGAGTTTTCTTGGCAAAGACACTGGAGTGGTTTGCCATTTCCTTCTCCAATGAATTACGGCAAACAGAGATTAAAAATAAGCTCAGAGTCTCACAGAGAGTAAGTGTCTGAGGCCACATTTGAACTCAGCACTTTGTCTCTCCAGGCACAGTGTTCTATCCACTGAATCATCTAGCTGCCCAAGCTAGGCTACTGTTAGTGACCAAAAAACAAGCTGAGAGAAGATATAGAGAGATGAAACCTTTCCCTCTCCAAGTAGTCATGAAATAGAAAGCTTCCTTGCCCCAGGTGTTTTTCCGGAGATAATTTTCCCAGTTCCATTTACATCCACCAATTCTCTGAAAGGTTGGAAGAGATTAGGGTACAATCTATTGGGAATGTGAGTGAGTGTTTTCTCTATTTCTTTACTAATCACTTTAATCCTGATTAATTATTCACCTTTTAAAGTATAAATTCCTTGTCCTGGTCTTCCAGTAAAGTATATGAATGAGTTTAGGTGATCTCAAATTCTCAACATGTCTGGAATGGTGGCTCAAGCCAATTGAGTTTTTTTTATCATCCAGTATCCAACCCAGTAATTCATAGGAATTCCAGAGTGAGTAGAAAGCAGATTAAAAAACCAACAGTGGGGGCTAGGTGGCACAGCAAATAGAGCACTGGCTCTGGAGTCAGAAGGACCTGAGTTCAAAATCTGGCCTCAGACACTTGACACACTTATTAGCCACGTGACCTTGGGCAAATCACTTAATCCCAATTGCCCTGCCTTCCCCCTCCAAATATATATATATATATATATATATATATATATATATATATATATATATATATATACAGATAGATATGTGATATATATAGATATAGATATATCATCAATTAATACCTTAGGAGCAGTAGTTAGTTGGCAAACCTGAGATAAAGAATGTGAAACAGAACAGGCAGTGTCAAAGATAAATTTCACCTCTTTCACAGTTTTTCACAGGGCAAGCTCTACTAGTAATGATAGATATAATAGAAATATTTAAGCAGTGTATTTACTCTTCGGAATTTGAATTCATGTATTGCATTTTTTAAAGTATCACTTTTTTAGAAATGTAACTTCCCAAAGCCAGAGCCAATTACCCAAGAAATAGTCTCATTTTAATGCCTTGAGTTAGAGGTGAAGTACTTGCTCCAAAATCTATTTAAAATTTCAACACAGATAATACCTTATTTGAAGCTCCATCCAATGAGCTGTTGGGGAAATTTGTCTGACTTTCTCTGAAGTCGTTTCATTCTTATCCAAGGTTTGCACCACTTTTTGTAATTTAATCTGTCCATTTGGAAAACTACTACAACTGTATCACTGGACCAACCATGCTGTTGTTGTTGAATCACTTTCAGTCATATATGCCTCTTTGTGCTCTTTTGGTTTTTCTTGGCAGAGATACTAGAGTGGTTTACCATCTACTTCTCCAGCTCATTTTACAGAGGAGGAAACTAAGACAGATGGGGTTAAGTGACTTGCCCAGGGTTACACTGCTAGTAAATATCTGAAGCCACATTTGAACTCAGGAAGATGAGTCTTCCTTGACTCCAGGCCCAGAGCTCTATCCACTGTGCCATTTAGCTGCCCTATCAACCCCATTAGTTATGAGGTATTTGAAGCCTAGCTAGAGTCAGTAAATCAGACAAAGGTCCAAGAAACTTGGTCTAACCAGAAGGTCCTCTTTATGGCTCCATGTGCCTCATTTCTCTTAATTGAGAAATAGGAATAATAATATCAACTACCTCTAAGGATTACTGTGAGGATCAAATGAGATAATGTTTGTAAATATTTAGTACAGTACTTAAAGCTACATAGCAAGAGCTTAATGAATGGTGATTCCCTTTCCATGTGCTCTTCATTTCAAACTCTGTGGTAGCCAGTTTCCCACCCAATTTAAATATTATGGGACATAGATAGGGATGGTAGTTTAGGAGAGGAACAAAGAGGTCACTGGATTATAAAATGGAAGGTGCATTTTTCTATTTTCAGCTCTAAAAGGTGTTTGGGTCTTTTTTTCAATAATGGAAATCATATTCTATTTTGTATTTTAATACTAACTTCATAATTTTCCTGCTTGTCTGCTTTTAAAGAAATACTTTTGGGGCGGCTAGGTGGCACAGTGAATAGGGCCCCAGCCCTGGAGTCAGGGGGACCTGATTTCAAATCCAGCCTCAGACACTTAACACATAAAACTAGCCATGTGACCTTGGGCAAGTCACTTAACCCCAATTGACCTACCTTCCCCCCACCAAAAAAAAAAAAAAAAACTTTTGATGAGTGATAGTAGAGGTAACAAACTCTCTGCTCGCAGGTCACAAGAGGCTCCCAAGTGGTCCACAAAACTCCCAAGTGAGGCCAGATTCAGATTAAACTGTATCAGGAAATGTTTAATAAAATACAAAAAATATAATACAACATATATAATGTTAATTGATTTCCTAAGTCACTATGTGGCCTACAGGCATCCATTTCTATTTGAATTTGACACCACTGATGTACAGTTTTTATCTGCAAAATGCTATTTCTGAACTTAAATAAATATGCTGAATTAGATGCCTAATACATGTTCCTTTAGAGTTTGGGTTCTAAAGAACAAGGAACCCTATACTTCTATAAGTGCTAGAAACAAAGGCTCAGAGACATTACTCCAACCTCAATCTTCTTGGGATGCCACTATTTTTCTTTTCCAAATGGAATCTCCCCTTTGAGATGCAAGCTAACTCCCCATAGTCCCTCTGTTACCTGCCTGGTAAAGATGCTTATTCCTGATCTAATGAGTAAGGCTGCAGGAATACGTCCCAGCTCTTGAGTGCACTGCACTGACCTCTAATAGCATGCAGCCAGATTCACTCTCCATCATTACTGCAGAAAGTTCAGAAGGGCTTTGTGGTCTTACAAAAACTCCAGCTGGTCTGGCAAAGGTTGCAACCTATTTCAGATCTTAAATAATTCTTTTTTATTCAGGGGTATTTGGTAGGTTTTCTGTTGAGTTGGGATTTCTTTTATTATATCATCTCCAACTAGACTTACCCCTGAGTGAATGGCTATCTTTTCTTTGACCTCACCTGCAAAAAAATATTACAAATTATATTGCAAAAGACCATAAATGTAGATGGCACAGTAGATGGAATGCTGGACCTGAAGTCCAGAAGACTCATCTTCCTGAGTTCAAATCTGGCCTCAGACACTTACAAGCTGTGTGACTCTGGGCAATAACAGCCAACCCTGTTTGTCTCAGTTCCTCGTCTGTAAAATGAGCTGGAGAAGGAAATAGCAAACCACTCCAATATCTTTGCAAGAAAACTCCAAATGGGATCACAAAGAGTTGGACATGACTGAAACAAACAGACAACAACAAAAATATATTTATAACTAGAAGAGGTCTTAGAAAAGTCAAATGTGTTATAAAGACATTAAAATGAGATTAGTTATTAACTATTAAAAGGCAGGTAAGGCTTTTAAAATTTTACATTATCAGTGTGCCACAGTTTACTTTCAGATCACATTTTATCTCGCTGGGTAATGTTAGATAAATGTGTAACATTATGGGAGTTTCCAATGATGATGATAGAATTAATTTTTTTCCATTGGGTAAGGAAAAACTTATTGCTGAATATATAACTGAATTGTTAGGATATTAGAGCCTCTAAAAAAGGCATTGATTCTTGGAGCCCAGCAGAAAACTATACCCTATAGGAATTTTATAGTAATACCACAAAGAGAGAAAAGAAAAGGAATGCTACACATAATCTCTACATTACCATTGTATTTTAAGTTTGAGCTCACCCTCCCAATGCATATTGTCTCCCCTAGTATGGGGAGAATATGTATTTGTATGTGTTATCTCTGTACATATGTGTGTGTGTGACCCCTTCTCACCAGATGCTAGTTACACAAAAAAATCATGACAGAGAGCAAATAGTGAATAAACCCATTTATCCCAGAAGAACAGCAGACAGAATCATTCTACAGATTAGAATATAAAAGAAATATACACAAGTGAATGAATTTGTTTAGAGTGAGTTGAGTTCTCAGCCTATATCAACAAAGAAGCCCCAATCTCACTCAAGGGGAAAGTCTTAGTCTCTAGAGAAGAGCTAGAAATTGGGTCCATGTGTCCATAGCTTTCCCTATATGTCTGTGGCTTCCAAAATTTTTCTTTTCTCTCTCTGTGTCTCTCTCTCTCTCTTTCTCTTTTTCTCTCTCTCTCCCTCTCTTTCTTCTTATGAGTGTCAAACTCCATATGCTTCTCTAAAGAAGTTGTGGCACCAGTTCTCCCCCTTACACAGCTACTCAACAGGCATTCTCTCCAACCTTTTGTTTTCCGTATGCAAAGTGTCCCAGGCTTAATTGGAGCCCCAGGTTACAGTAACAAAAAAAAACCCTATTACTGGGCCCAGGGGAGGGCTGAATGTTCGTCCTTTCCCTCCACTGTAAAGACTACACTCAGTTCAGAATGCAAATGCATAGACTAGGTTCAGTGCTTGGGGAATCTGGCCTTTGACAAGAGGGGCCAGGCTCTTTTTTCTCACACATTTTGGTTCTTTACATCTCCACCCTGGATCCCCAGGGCAAATTACTTAAAACTTAGATGGTTCATGTCTAGGGTCTCCCCCAAAAAAGAAAGAGTAAAAAGGTACTTAAAGTGCAATGTAAATCAGGTATGGGGCAGCTACTTATTTCTAGCATGCTAAAGTAAAACTTAAAATAAGAGATTCACAGGCCTGAATTGACAAAAGACTTAAATAAGCAGCAACAATAACAACTTATAACTATTACTACTACATTATCCCATGAAGATGATACTTAAAAACATTAAGACAAGAAGCTGTTAAATCAGAATTTCACATTTCACCTTGATTCTACACTGTTCCAACAATGCCTTCAGGTCGATCTGGAAAGTAAGGCCAGTGGTAGAGCTCCTCCTCCCATCAGTAGACATCCTCTGCAATGTAGAAATTCCACCCATTGCCAGTCATCTCCAATTAAGTGACTCAGAAACCTCCTAACCATGGTTTCCTGAAAGGATGGAAATATTCATTTCAGGATGGTTATCCAGTTAGCTCTGCTCAGGGAAATAAACTCAGGCTTGCTGTGTGCTCAGAGTTCAATATCTCTACTAGGGGAAGGGATGCTTTTCCTCACTCTTCACGGGAACCCCAGAGAACCACTTGACATAGTCATAGAAACTTAAAGAAAAGAGCCAGAGGATGGAATAAGTTCCTTTTTAAAGTCAGTCAGTAACATAGTAACAACCCATATTGTACAATAATCAACTGTGAATAACTTAGTCATTCTAATCAATACAATGCTCTAGCACAATTATGAAGGACTTATGATGAAAAATATTATCTACTGCCAAAGAAAAAACTGATGGAGTCTGAATATAGATTGAAGTATACTTTTTCACTTTCTTCATTATTCTTTATTTTTTTGTCTGCATTTTTTTAGTGAACACTCTATTGATTCCATAACAAAGCAAAGCAAAACTTTCACAAAAAATCAAGGTACAAAATTCACAATATTACAACTTCTCAAAGTACAATAGTCAAAGTCTTCCATTCATGGGGCAAAGTATCACAGAAAATCACAATATAATAGTCTCAAAGTACAATAGTCAAAATCTTTCACTCATGGGGCAAAGTATTAAGTTAACTCAGTCAGTATCACAATAGAGTCTCAAAGTAAAATAGTCAAAGTCTTCCAGTCATGGGGCAAAGTCTTTCACACATAGGGCAGTCCTAACTTAAAGTCTTAAGTTAATTCAATTAGTCACTTATTCGGCAATCAATTACTAAGTATCATACAGAAATCCCTCCACCCCTAGTCATTAGTAAACTACAATTTCATCTTTACTCAGTACTCAGGGAGAGGTCTTTTCACCTTGACTTGCGGCCTGTTCTCAGATTCCCTGGATCCCCTTCCATGGTCCAAGATTCTACCTGGATTCACCAGACTGTCGCCTGGGTTCACTGGCAGCTCCCAGTTCCTTGTCCAGCTCTCTGGGCAGGTCCTGCTCCACACTGAAGTTCACAGGGTCTGGTCCATGTCAGATCCTTCACCATTTCTGCTCCAGGGAATTCAAGGCTCAACCAAGACACAAACAAAGTCTCAGCATCCCAGTCATGCTTCTCCTGGGCTCCTCTGTCACCTGGGTTCCTGGGCTCCTGGCTCTGGACTCTGGGCTTCTGTTCAGAAGAAGCTCCACCACCACAAGTTCTCAGGAAATTCTGGCTCAGTTCTCCATTTTCTCTTTTGTAGCTGCTCTGCCACCAGGTTCTGGTGTCAAGAAATTCTGACCCTGCATTTTGTTTTGCAACATGGCTAATATAGACATGTTTTGCATGACTGCACATGTATAATCTATACCAAATTGCTTACCTTCTTAAGAAGGGGGAAGGAGAGGAGGAGAGAATTTCCAGCATAAAAAAATTTTTTTGTTGATAGTACTTCAAATGATTATTCAGTTATACCTACCAAACTACTAAAGATACACATATCTTGAACTTTCACTGCTAGGGAACCATAAGTAATTTGTCTTCTAATGTACATGAATATTTAGAATTTGGGAACCAAGATTTGCTTTGCTTTCTATGTGAAATCATTCTCTGTTTTCAAGTTTGGCATACAGGCCTAAGGGCAATGCTGTGCTGGAGTTGACTCTGACTCCAATGAGCCAATAGTTAAATTTTTATTGTGAGCATTTACATCTCAAAAATCTGCAAATTACAAATTAGGGTTGGACTTAAAGCTTTGTTGATTGTGTAGACTTCAGAAAGGGATGGAGAGAAATTTCCACAGAACTCCTCTGCATAGCAGACCTATGCTGGAAACTTCTCATTTGTAAAATTAAGTCTTTCCTTCTAAATTGAATATCAGAGTTTTCTGTTTATAAAAATTATGATTGCTACTTTAATAATTGCTCTTTATTCTTTGCTTTATTTTATTTGAACCTCACAATGATCTACTAAGGAGATCTGAAAACTGAGTCTAAGATTTGTCTATGGTCATACAATTAGTGTTGGAGGCAGGATTCAAACTCAAGTCTCATTAATTCCAAATAATATCAGCTATATCAACTATACCATACTTCCTCTCATTTCTTTACCTACTTCCTCCCTCCTCCACTATGAATTCATTTTTAACTAGTTTGCTTGTTTATTCTAACTTGGTTTCATTTGATGTTGTGTGTCCTTATGTTTCTACAATTCTCTGATTAGTTATTGGGTTTTTACCACCAAGATTTGAAATATATATTAATAATTCACACTTTGATAAGTTGAAGTGTCGAAATTTTATGCAAACCAACGTATGAAAATACAGATTTGAACAAAGGATAAAGTAGGGGTGATCATTTGTTTTACAAAAAGTTCCTTCACTTTACAAAAAATTCACTCTAGACTTCTTTTAAGTTACATAGTATAGTTATTTTTATTTTTATTTTTTTTAAGCAATTGGGATTAAGTAACTTGCTCAAGGTTACATGGCTAGTCATTATTTATGTGTGGGTGCTCATTTTCTGAGGCCGGATTTGATGTCGGGTCATCCCAACTCCGAGGCCGGCGTTCTTACTCACTGCACCACCTAGCCTCCCCTTTTAGGGCAATAGGGGTTAAGTAACTTGCCCAAGGTCACACGGCTAGATTTTTGTTTGTGTGCGTTAAGTGTCTGAGGCCGGATCCGAGCTCAGGTCCTTCTGACTCCAGGGCCGGCGCTCTACTCACTGCGCCACCTAGCCACCCCTACATAGTATAGTTATGATAATTTTTTTTTTTTTGCTTTTGGAGGGGAGATGGCAGGGCAATTGGGGTTAAGTGACTTTCCCAAGGTCACATGGCTAGTAAGTGTTAAGTGTCTGAGATCAGATTTTAACTTAGGTCCTCCTGACTCCAGGGCCGGTGCTCTACAGTTATGACAAATACAGTTATCCCTTCCACATCATGACTTTCCCCATCACAGTTTCAGTATCCTGCATGTTGGCATAAGAAATTAAATGGAAATTTTGGGGAAGTTCTACAGAAGCTACAGGCAGCCTGGGAGAAGTTAAAAACTCAGAAAGAGGGGCGGCTAGGTGGCACAGTGAATAGAGCGCCGGCCCTGGAGTCAGAAGGACCTGAGTTCGGAGCCGGCCTCCGACACTTAATCCACACAAACAAAAACCTAGCCATGTAACCTTGGGCAAGTTACTTAACCCCAATTGCCCTAAAGGGGCGGCTAGGTGGCGCAGTGAGTAAGAGTGCCGGCCTCGGAGTTGGGATGACCGGAGATCAGATCCGGCCTCAGAAAATGAGCACCCACGCATAAATAATGACTAGCCGTGTAACCTTGAGCAAGTTACTTAACCCCAATTGCTTTATAAAAAAAAACAACTCAGAAAAGCATAAATATATGTATAGCATTGTAGAATATCAACATATTTTATCTTTTAATACCATAATAATTCAGCTTTCTTCTCTGGTATGAAGGGAGGACCAAAAAGTTTTATGTGAATTTTTCAGATCACATTGGTGTCAGGGCCCTAACCCTCAATGTGAAAGGGATAACTGTAATGTTCTGATTGGAACAGACCTAGAGACCACCGTCCTTCATTCTACCAAAAAGAAAGGAAACTGAGGCCAAAAGAAGTTAAGTGATTTACCCAAGGTAACCAGCTCCACCAAATCCAGGTCTTTTGATTTCTGACTCCTTGTTTCCTGAATTTTTCCCTCTATGCTCTATATCTGTAGTAAATTTCTTTAAAGCAGTTAATGATTTTTAAAAATTGGTAGGGATATATTTTGTTCACTTGATAGGTTTAAGGTGGAAGCTCAGAGTTTTAATTTGTACATCTCTCATTATTCACGATTTGGAGCTTTTTGTCATATAGTTATTGATAGCTTCCATTTTTCCTTTGAGAATTATCTTTGACCAGTTATTAAATGGAGAATGACTCATTTTATACATAAATAATGAAGGGGAAAGTAGAAAAGGAGGAGTCCTAACAGTTTCAAGTCTTAAATTATTGCTACAAAGCAATAGTTATCACAACTCTTTGATACTGACTAAAAAACAGAAAAACTAATCAGTAAAACACATTATGTATACAAGATCCAGAAACTGGATGTTGTAATATGATTTTTGATAAACCCAAGGACCCTAACAATTAGAATGAGGGCTAATTCTTAAAAAAAAAAAAAAGAAAAAAAAAACCTTGGGCAGAGCCAAGATGGCAGAGTAGAAACAGCACGTCCAAGGCACTCTCCCCCCAGATTAACTCCAAACTATGTAAAAGGGGTCTCTGAACAACTTCTGGAGCCCCAGCACCCACAGAATGACACAGAGAAGCTAACCTCCCACTGAGGACAGCCCAGCAGCCTGGCAGGAAGAACCAGCGCAGTGCTCTGGGAACCGGCAGCACAGCGCACAGCATGTAGAGAGCCGAGTCCAGGTCTGTGTGAGCCTCGGTTTTAGCCCCAGGGCAGGTGGGCCAGCAGCCAGCTGGAGGGACCCCAGAACACCAGCTGCTGTGGAGATTCCAGAATTATCAACAGAGACATGCCTAGGACAAAGTGAGAGGTTAGTGCCCTATGGACTTTGGGACCAGTATTTGGGGAATGCGTCGGCTTCCTCCCCTGGGGGCTAGAAGCCACTGAGCAGACACACCATTTTGTAGTTTTCAGTGGCAGCTCCAGCTCCTGGCCTGTGAACTGTAGGGAGATCCAGCGATCAGTCTTGGAGGTTAATCACTCTTGCTTTAACCTCCCTGGATCCGGATTGTGGTCTGGGGGGGAGGTCGTGGGTGGATATCCAGCTTGCCAGAAATGGAAGTTGTTCCCCCACATGTTCGGGACAAAAGCTGCCCGAATGGTGGCAGAATCATACTGTGGCAACAAGCCCAAAAATCAAGTAATTAAGTGGCAACATGCCAAGGCAAAGGCAACAAATTAAACAGAAAAATGCAACATTCGACTCCTATTTGGGGGGCAGAGAGGATCAAAGCATAGAATGGGAGGAGGATTGTGAGGTCAGAAATCCTGCTCCAAAAGCCCCAAAGGAAAATATGAGCAGGTTGCAGGCCACAGAAGACCTTTAGAAGGACTTTAAAAATCAAATAAGAGAAGTGGAGAAAAAATTGGGAAGAGAAATGAGAGGGATGCAGGAAAAGTATGAAATAAGGGTCAACAGCCTGACTGAGGAAAACAACACCTTAAAAAATAGACTAACCCAAATGGCAAAGGAGGCCCAAAAGGGCAATGAGGAGAAGAATGCCTTTAAAAGCTGACTTTGCCAGATGGAAAAAGAATCTCAAAAGTTCACTGAGGAGATTCATTCCTTCAGAGTTAGACTGGAGCAAATGGAAGCTAATGACTATGAGAAATCAATGTGCTGTTAAGCAGATCCAAAGAAACGAAAGATTAGAAGCCAATGTGAAATATCTCATAGGAAAAACCACTGACCTGGAAAATAGATCCAGGAGAGACAATTTAAAAATTATTGGACTACCTGAAAGCCATGATCAAGAAAAGAACCTAGAAATCACCCTTCAGGAAATTCTCAAGGAAAATTGCCCTGATGTTTTAGATCTAGAGGGCAAAATAGAGGTTGAAAGAATCCACAGATCACCTCCTGAAAAAGATCCCAAAAAGAAAACTCCCAGGAATATTATAGCCAGGTTCTAGAATTCCCAGATCAAGGAGAAAATACTCCAAGCAGCCAGGAAGAAACAATTTCAATATTGTGGAAACACAATCAGAATAGCCCAGGACCTGGCAGCTTCTACACTGAGGGATGGAAGGGCATGGAATATGATATTCCAGAGGGCAAAAGAGCTGGGAATGAACCCAAGGGTCACCTACCCAGCAAAACTGAGTATTTTGTTTCAGGGGAAAATATGGTCATTCAGTGGAATAGAGGACTTTCAAGCATTCTTGAGGAAAAAACCAGAGTTGAATAGAAAATTTGACATCCAGACACAAGAAGGAAGAGATGCCTGAGAAGGTAATCAGGGAAAAGAAATCAAAAGGAACTTATCAAAGTTGAACTATTTACATTCCTATATGGAAAAACAATAACTGTGACTGATGAAATCTTTCTCAGTATGAAAATAATGGAAGAAGGGTGTATGGTCATATGAATACATATGTGAATGTGTGTATATATGTTTACAGTTATACATGGATAGAGGGCATAGGTTGAATTTGTTGGGAAGGGATGATACTTAAGGGGTGAAATTATGAGGTGAGAGAGGAAAGTGGCAAGAGGAGATGGGGAGAGACAGGGTAGGGTAAACTATCTCATGTAGAAGAAGCAAGGGGAAGTGGCTGCAGGGGAGGGGAAGAATAGGAAGGCAAAAAGGCAAAACCACATTCTCATTGAATTTGGTTCAGGGAGAGAATGACATACATACTAAATGGGATATCTCACCCTGCAACAGAATAGGGGGAAGGTGGATGAGAGGAGGGATGATGGATGGGAAGGCATTTTTAGGGGGAGGGGAGGTTGGAAGTACCCACTATAGAAGAGGGACAGGATCAAGTAGGGAATGGACCAGGTGGGGGGTGGGATGGGTGGGAGGGAATTATAAGCAGCCTTTTACAATATATCTACTATGGTAATGTTTTGCATAGCTAGACATGTACAACATATACTGAATTACTTATATTCCCAGAGGGAATGGGTGACAAGGGAGGAAGGGAATGGATCTGAAATTAGAGGTCTTAAAATTAAATGTTTCAAATATATATAAATACTATTATTAATATTCTTTTGCTTTTAATTGGGAGATAAGATATGCAGGCATTGGGGCACAGAGATTCTCCTTGCTCTAATGGAAAAGTCGAAGGGGGTATGGGAGAAGGTATGGGAGAGAGCAGATTGGAGGAAGCAATATCTTGTGGGACTGCTATTCTGGGAGGGTGGGTAGGGGAAAAACAGCGGGGGGGGGGGAATGATTGTAACTCAAAATCTGGCAGAAATGAATGATGTAAAACAGAAGTTAATAAAGCATTTGTTTAATAAAAAAAAAAAGAAAACCTGATGAGAAAACCTAAAAGAAGTCTGGCAGAAATTAGGCATAGACACAAATCTCATACTATATATCACAAAGAGCTCCAAATGGATATCTGACCTAGATATATAATGTCATCTTATAAATAACTTAAAATAGCATGGAAGAAAATAGATTTCACTATTATCAATAGGAGTTAAAATCACAGAAGATTAATGAATAATTTCAATTATATAAAACTGAAAAGTTCTTCCACAAACAAATAAAGCAATATGGTTAAAATTAAAAGCAAAGAAGTTACCTGGGGGCTGGAAGTATCTTTACAGCAAATTTCTCTGGAAAAGGCTTGATATCCAAGAAATATGCAACATTTCTTAACACAGCAATATTCTGTTGTATTCATGTACCACACTTTGTTTAGCTATTGTCCAAATCCATGAGTTTTCAATTTGTTTCCATTTCTTTGCTACTTCAAAAAGTGCTGTTACACATGGAAATATTTTGGTTATATAAAGACTTTCTTTTTGTCATTGAACTCCATGAGAATATATTTCTAGCTGAGGTATTCTGCATCAGAAAGTATGGACATCTTAGTCACTTTCTTTGAATAATTCCAACTTGTTCTCTAGAATGGTTAGACCAGTGTATGAACTGATTTTTAATTTACCTTTCAAAAAATATATGGATTATTCACCAATTGTCAAAGGTGACAGAAATAGGACTATTCAATGCTAGAGGTATTATGAGAAGACACATATATTATTGATAGAGCTGTGAGTTCATCCATTCTTGATAAAAATTTGGATTTAGGCAATAAATTATTAAATAGTTCATAATGTTTAGACCATGGAGGTCAAATAAGTAAACAGAGTTATTATATTTGCCAGAATATTCATAATAGTAGTCTTTGTAGTAGTAATTAACTACAAAGGAGGATCCCTTCAATTGTCGACTGAACAAAGAAATTGTGGTGCATGACTGTGGGACTGCCCACCTAATGATGACTCTTCCTCATTAAAAATGAAAACAAATGTTATTAGGTAATAAGAAATTATAAGTGAGACGATTTCAGAGAAACAAGAGAAAATGTGTACCAGCTAATACAAAGTGAAATAAGACAAACCAGAGGAGCTGACTACAATAGTGTAAGTGAAAAGGTCATTAAAAGGAAGTTGAACTCTGAATAGCTGAAAAACCAGTAATCGTCCCCCAGAACACATAATGAAGCATACCACCTTCCTCTCAACAGAGGGGTAGGAACTACTAGGACAGAATGTTTCATACACTGCCAAATTCAATCATTATCATATCAGTTATTTTTACTTAATGATTTTTCTCTGTAGAAAGAGATGGTTCAATTCCAAGGTGGGGAAAGGAAGAAGCAGTAATATCCTGAAATGGTTACAGTGGCATCAATAATGTGGTAAATATATATAAATATATATATAAATATAAATATATATATATATATATATATATATATATATATACACATGTTGTATAAATAAGACACGTGTCTGGTTCTCAAGAAGCCTAATAAAGTTTTTCAACTTCCAAGAGTATCATATTTACAAACAGCAAATAGTGTTCAGTACTAAAAGAATTTGGCACATCTCAGAATCCTGGGGACCCAAGGTTATATTCTTAGGTTAGAGTTCAAGGAAGAATTGAATCTGAGAGTTGGAAGGGACCTAAGAAGTCACATAGTAAAACCTATACCTAAATAGGAATACCCTGGATAGCATTTCCAAAAAGTAACCATCCAACCTCCACTTAAGATTTCTAATGATAAAAAAAACCTCATTACCTCCAGAAATAGTTCATTTCATTTTTGTTTATAAGTTTTAAAAATTGTTTGGGAGTTTTTCCTTTCTTTAAGCTGATACTTGCCTCTAATCAATTTATTTCTATTTTTCCTATTTCTTCCATAGAAGGCCAAGCTAAACAAGACTATTTTTTCTTGGATAAGCATAGCTGTTCTTCAAACACTCAACAAGAGCCATGGAGCCCTTCCTCCCCACCACCCAACTAAGTTTTCATTTCTCCAAGTCAAACACTTCACTTCTTTCCAGTGGTTTTCATATGTCATGTTCTACAGCCCCTCACTATCCTAGTGGTCCTCCTGTGAAGGCACTCTCCAGTTGATCAACATCTTTCCTAAAATATGATGGTTAGAGCTAAACACAATGGATGGTCTGATTTAACTGGTATCCCAAAGAAAAGTTGACTATACTACCAGATGGAATCAAATCCTCTCCTTCTTTAAAAGAGTATTTGCCTGTTTTTGCCACAGACAGATTTTGACCCAGTGCAAAATGCTGGGACTCAATAAAGTCTATTCTTTTTTTTTCCCTTCTACTTCAACTGCAGACTGTTGACATTTTCTTTCATTTCAACATTGATGGCTTTTTTCTTTCACATTTGAGGTTTTAGGACTGATGTTGTAATTGCTTATCATGCAGCTGGCCTTGTTATGATGTTCTTGTGAATGTCCCTGCATTTTCTTGAGGGTCCTGTGATCCAATCTACAACCCATTTAAAACAACATATTTTGTGTGCCATTTTGTGCCTGTGGTCTTTTGGAGTTCCATTTCAGCTTCATTAATATTGATGTGGTCTGTCTCCTTGCTTATTTCAGTAGATTCTTGGAAATTAATCTTCAGAATTTTCTGTGATTTGTTGCTGTTTTGTGCATCCGCCCCAGTACAGCTTGTCTCTTGTTAATTTTGTTTTTCTTTATTTTTATGCGTCTGCTATGACTGTTCTCATACTTGTGCTACTGGTGTGTGTCAGGTCCTTTATGGAATCCCTGTTTCGTCTCTGCCTTTCACTGTGATTTTCCATCATTATGGACCTCTTGAATAAAAATGTAGCCCTTGTTTCTGACAGAGTCCATGTTCCTTTTCTTTTCTTTCTGTGTGATTTTCCATCATTATGGTTCTTAAATTTCTTGAATAATGATATATACTATGAACAAATGGATGGAGCAGTAATGGCTTCATCAGTGTTTTCTAAAATGTATCTGCAGCTTTTAGAGAACACAGTACCACAGCAGAGCCTGTGCTATGTTTGTAAAAGAATTTTTAAAAATATATTTTGCAGGCTGGTAGTGACAATGCTATTATGCATTAATAATTTGCATTCTTTCTTATGGCATCTGCTTGTTAGGATGCTAGCTTTATGGCAATCAGGCTGAAGAATGAGCATTAGGTCTGGATATCTTTGAGAAAGAATGTGATAGTGTATATCTGCTTTTTAAAAATGTTTTTAAAGTGCTAACTTTTCTTTGCCAGGGAATGTTAGATGAGTATTTTACAAATAAGAAACCCTTAATACTTAAAAAAAAACTTTTAGAAAAAAATTAGATAGAAGCAAACTGTTCTAATTTAAGAGGCTTTATCTGTGGGGATGAGTAATTGCATTGAACATTTTGAATAAAATAACTAAACACTTCTAGATACAAAAAGGCAAAGTGGCATTATAGTTATAGAAGATCTGAATTCAAATTTAACGAAAATTAACTAATGCCAAGTCAACAAATGCTATGAAATAAGGAGCTAAGACTAAAAGTATTTGCTGTCCAAGCATTACTGTAAAGAGAGGAAGAAAAAGTAATGCTAAAATAAGACTATAAAATACATTGTTCACTCATGGCTAAAACTTGCCTTTGCTTCAGATACAGAATAGCAATTGCCACGGAGGAATCCACAGGCAGCTGGACCATACAATTTTGTCTGAACATGCCCTCCAATATCTTCCCAAAAATGATTATTTTGAACTACTGGGTCAGTTGTTATTTAAGGAATTTTTCAAATTCACTGTTTAAATGAATATGCAATTAGGAGGTCCTTTCACTTCAAACTACCTGAGCATGAACCTGTTCACTGGTATTTCTGGGGCTGCTGCTAACCTTCACTTTCTTTGACATTTTGCCCCTGCCTTGCTTTCCCTGTCCCTGAAATAAAAGCAATGCTGCTAGCCAGTGCTTACATCACAGCACGAAAGGGAAGATTGAGATATTAACTGTCTGAAGTGATTTTTTAAGAAGAAAGTACTAAGAAATGATTACTTAAACCTCAAAGAAATTTGACAGATTTAGTCATGGAGCTTGAATAGAAAGCTGTAGGCTGTGTTTATGATGCCAAAACATCTGAAAGAATAGGGAAGTTTCCAAATTCTGGATGCTTGGCATTTTATAGATTGAAAACCCAGGCTATTGAGTAACTTTTTTTTTCATTTTTTGCATGAAATACCTTGACATATTGCAGACATATCATATGAAGTCTAGGTATATTTAGGTTGTTATCATCATTCAGAACAAATGCTTCTGGAAAAATAAATCAGCACAAAACAATCCCTATTTGTAGATGGCATAATGGTATACTTAGAAAACCCTGGAGAAGTGCTGAAGAAATTAATTGAGGCAATTAATGGCTCCAATATACATAATACAAAATAAACCCACAAAATCATTAGCATTTCTACTCAAAGAAAGAGAAATAATGATAAGGAAAACTCCAGTCAAAATAATTATAAAATGCATGAAATATCAGTGAGCTACCCTACCAAAACACACAGAATTTTTATATAAATAAAACTACAAAACACTCATTACAGGAATAAAGGTAGACAAATAACTGGAGAAAGATTCACTGTACAAGATTGGGCTATGCCGATTTAACAAAAACAACAATGCTATTTAAGTTAATTTATAGATTTAGTGCTAACCCATTCAAAATTTTGAGGGGTTACTTTTTAGAACTAGACAAAATTTTAACAAAATGCATTTGAAAGAACAAAAGGTCTAGATATTTAAGTGAAATTACAAGGAAAAAGAACAAAGGAAAGAAACATAGGATTGTAAGATTTCAGACTCTATTGTAGAACATTAATCATCAAAACTATTTGATACTGGTTAAAAACCAGAAAAGTAGATCATTGGAACAGACTAGACAAGTCTAACGGGATTGTCTAGTGAGCCCAGCCCTTCTAAGCAGGCATCAGCATGCATTTGCTTCTGTATGATATAAAACTGGATGTGGAAGAGGCCTGCTTCCACAAAAGTTGTGATGACACATAATGGACATACCTTGGAGAAACTTGGAACGTGCACAGATATTCTGTAAATGGCTCTTATCTGCTAACCATGTGATGAGGAGGAGTTTTTTTTGATTGACTGCAAGGCTGGAACTGAACATGCATTTAAAAGACTAGAGCTTAGAACCTCTTCTAGAACTCTAGAACCTCTTCTCTTCCACTGACTTCTTCCTATTGTTAGCATTCTGGTAAAAGAAGGGAAACAATGCTAAAATAGAAGAGGCCTTAGCCCTACCCATCCATGTCTGACCCATGCCTTCCCGTCCTTGCTTCTTTGCCTCATTATTTATACTTTTGTTTTAGGTAAAGAGATTGGAAGGGGAAAGAAAGGGAAGGAAACAAGTATTTATGTAGTGACTATTATGTGCCAGGAGCTGTCCTATGCTTTTACAAATATCTTATTTGATCCTCACAATAACCCTGCAAGGTAGGTGCTGTTATCTCTATTTTATAGCTGAAGAAATTAAGACAAATGGGCTAAGTGACTTGCCCAGGGTCCCAAATCTAGCAAGCCCTCAGACTTGAACTTCTCTTCCTGACTTCAGGCCCAGAATACCATATCCATTGTGCTTCCTCTACAAGCTATGACCTTGTGACTTTTTTTTCTCTTTTGGAGGGGGAAGGCAGGGCAATTGGTACTTGTCCAAGGTCACACAGCTAGTGTTAAGTGTTTAAAGCTGGATTTGAACTCAGGCCCTCCTGATTCCAGGGCTGGTGCTCTATTCATTATGTCCCGGCTGCCCCAACCTTGTGAGTTTTGAAAGAGCTGGGAAATTGAGTACATGCCAGGTTTTGTAGTTACTTGGTCCAGCTATGAGGCTCAAGATATCAAAGGGCGTCCCTTCTCTACCCAGACTAGTAGTAGCCAAGACACAGACCCAATCTAGCAGTGGTACTTTATTTTGAGACCAATGCTATGTAAAAAGTGACTAAGCTTGAATCTACTTTCCCCAGAGATAGATGAGATATAGGAGTGTGCCCCTGAAGTGTTAAAGGGATGACTGTTTTTATATTTGTACTTTGTTCTTACCGTATCTTCAAAATAAATATCCCCTTATAAAAACTAATTTATGTTCATTGGTTAAATGGAACTAGGGAGTTGGCAACTAACAGTAAAGAGAACACACCAGATTAAGAGCCCAGGAAATAGCAAGAAAGAAAGACACAGGGGTGAGTAGGTGGTGCAGTGAATAGAGTACTGATCCTGGAGTCAGGAGGACCTGAGTTCAAATCCAACCTCAGACACTTAACACTTACTAGCCGTGTGACCTTGGGCAAGTCACTTAACCCCAACTGCCCCATCTTCCTCCCTTCAAAGAAAGAAAGAAAGAAGGAAGGAAGGAAAGAAAGAAAGAAAGACAAAACAACTGTTCAAGGGTAGTCCTAGATTCCTGAGGGGGAGATGTTGCTAGACTTACTCTGGGATAATGATGCCAGAGTATTCACTATATAAATAAGAAACAGCCCAACCATAACCAATAGTACTATATTTAATAATTAAAGAACATAAATTGCTGAGAAGACTTTATTTTTTAAGAACAGGTAGAGAACTAGAATGCAATTTGGTAGGAATTGGTTTAGAATGATATTTTATGCTATATAGCAAAACAAACTCAAAATGGACATAATACCTAAATACAAAATGTCATACCATTTACAAATTTGAAGAGAATTTTATTAGACACCTTTCAACTAGGGGAAGAATTGTTAACAAAAGATTATTAACAAAAATTGTTAACAAGAGATAGAGGTGATCATAACATTTTTGTAATTTTGGATATATAAAATTAGAAAGGGTTTGCATGAATTAACCAAGGAATACAGAATAAGAATAGTGACCATAGTGGGTAAATGTTTGCATTAAATACTACCGATAAAATCACATGTCCAAAGTTTACAGGGAATTCGCACAGATATATACTACTAAGAGTCATTCTCTGATGGATTAGTGGTCAAAGGATATGAGCAAAATAATTTTGTAAGGAAGAATTAGACTACCATACTCCAAGACAGTAAAGAAATGCAAATTAAACCAACTCTGAGGTTTTAGTTGACACCGTGCAAATTAGTTAAGATGAAACAAGAATGGAACAGTCAGTGTTGGAGGGTCTGTGGAAAGTAATACAAAAACAAAGAATATCAATAAAAATAAGATTACTTTTTTAACTGAGCTGTTCCTTGATAAGTGGTCAAAAAGCTTGCAAAAAAAACAATTGCAGATGATTAAGAACTTCTTGAAATACTGATTCAAATCATGAATGCTGTGAGAAATACAAATTAAAACAACTCTGAGGCTTCACTTCACTCCTATCAAATTGGCATGATAATAAAAGACTGAAATAGCCGACACTGGAAGGAGCTATGGTTTGAAGATATGAATTAGTCCAGTCATTCTACAAAACATTTTTTAATTATTTGAGAAAACTAACTAAATTGTTCATACTCTGACTCAGTCATCCTACTACCAGGACCCTCTTCCAAGGAGGTCTATGAAGTAAAGAAAGGTCCTATATATTATATATATCTTAGCAGACTTTTTGTGGTTACAAAACACTGGGAGAGGGGGAAAGGAAAGTGGCTGCCTATTGGCTAGGAAATGACCCAACAAACCCTGGGCTATGAATGGAATATCAATGCATCATTAGTAAATATCAGTAGTTCAAAGGAACATGGAAAGCCTTGAATGAAGTGATGCTGAGGGAAAAAAGCAAAACAACACATACAATGACTAGAGGAATATAAATATTTTTATAGTGCTAGGGGAAAAAAGGAGCTGAACTCAGATGAACTGCAGTGAATAATCATGGTTCCTTTTTTTTTTTTTTAACAAATGCTTTATTAACTTCTGGTTTACATCATTCATTTCTGCCAGATTTTGAGTTACAATTTTTTCCCCATTTTTCCCCTACCCACCACCCCAGAATAGCAGTCCCACAAAATATCCCTGAATCCAATCTGCTCCCTCCCATATCTTCTCCTATAACCCCTTCAACTTTACTATTAGGGTGAAGTGAGTCTCTGTGCCCCAATGCCTGAACATCTTATCTCCCAATTACATGCAAAATAGTATTAATAGTATTTATATATATTTGAAACATTTAATTTTAAAACCTCGAATTTCAGATCCATTCCCTTCCTCCCTTGTCACCCATTCCCTCTGGGAATATAAGCAATTCAGTATGTGTTGTACATGTATAGTTATGCAAAACATTACCATAGTAGATATATTGTAAAAGGCTGCTTATAATTCCCTCCCACCCATCCCACCCCCCACCTGGTCCATTCCCTACTTTGATCCTGTCCCTCTTTGATAGTGGGTACTTCCAGCCTCCCCTCCCCACAGAATGACCTCCCCTCTATCATCCTCCCTCTCATCCCCCTTCCCCCTACTCTCCAGCAGGGTGAGATATCCTATTTATTATTTATGTCATTCTCTCCCTGAGCCAGATTCAATGAGAATATGGTTTTGCCTTTTTGCCTTCCTGTTCTTCCCCTCCCCTGCAGCCACTTCCCCTTGCTTCTTCTGCATGAGATAGTTTACCCTACCCTGTCTCTCCTCATCTCCTCTTGCCACTTTCCTCTCTCACCTCATAACTTCACCCCTTAAGTATCATCCCTTCACAACAAATTCAACCTGTGCCGTCTATCCATGTATAACTGTAAACATATATACACACATTCACATATGTATTCATATGTCCATATACCCTTCTTCCATTACTGAGAAAGGTTTCATCAGTCACAGTTATTGTTTTTCCATGTAGGAATGTAAATAGGTCAATTTTGATAAGTTCCTTTTGATTTCTTTTCCCTGATTACCTTCTCAGGCATCTCTTGCTTCTTGTGTCTGGATGTCAAATTTTCTATTCAACTCTGGTTTTTTCCTCAAGAATGCTTGAAAGTCCTCTATTCCACTGAATGACCATATTTTCCCCTGAAACAAAATACTCAGTTTTGCTGGGTAGGTGACCCTTGGGTTCAGTCCCAGCTCTTTTGCCCTCTGGAATATCATATTCCATGTCCTTCAATCCCTCAGTGTAGAAGCTGCCAGGTCCTGGGCTATTCTGATTGTATTTCCACAATATTGAAATTGTTTCTTCCTGGCTGCTTGGAGTATTTTCTCTTTGATCTGGGGATTCTGGAACCTGGCTATAATATTCCTGGGAGTTTTCTTTTTGGGATCTTTTTCAGGAGGTGATTGGTGGATTCTTTCAGCCTCTATTTTGCCCTCTGGGTCTAAAACATCAGGGCAGTTTTCCTTGAGAATTTCTTGAAGGGTGATTTCTAGGTTCTTTCTTTGATCATGGCTTTCAGGTAGTCCAATAATTTTTAAATTGTCTCTCCTGGATCTATTTTCCAGGTCAGTGGTTTTTCCTATGAGATATTTCACATTGCCTTCTATTCTTTTATTTGTTTGGATCTGCTTAACAGCATCTTGATTTCTCATAAAGTCATTAGCTTCCATTTGCTCCAGTCTAACTCTGAAGGAATGAATCTCCTCAGTGAGCTTTTGAGATTCTTTTTCCATCTGGCAAATTTGGCTTTTTAAGGTATTCTCCTCCTCATTGCCCTTTTGGGCCTCCTTTGCCAGGCTATTTTTTAAGGTGTTATTTTCCTCAGTCAGGCTGTTGACTCTCATTTCATACTTTTCCTGCATTCTTCTCATTTCTCTTCCCAGTTTTTCCTCCTCTTCTCTTATTTGATTTTTAAAGTCCTTCTTAAGGTCCTTTATGGCCTGTAACCCACTCATATTTTCCTTTGGGGCTTTTGGAGCAGGATTTCTGACCTCACAGTCCTCCTCCTGTTCTATGCTTCGATCCTCTTTGCCCCCCAAATAGGAGTCTAATGTTGCATTTTTTTGTTTATTTTGTTTCCTTTGCCTAGGCATGTTGCCACTTAATTACTTGACTTTTGGGCTTGTTGCCACAGTAGGACTCTGACACCAGACAGGGGAGCTTCTGTCCCGAATGTTGGGGTCTTCACAACTTCCTGTTCTGGCAAGCTGGATACCCACCCCAGACCTCCACCCCAGACCACAATCCAGATCCAGGGAGGTTAAAGCAAGAGCGATTACCCCCAAGACTGATTGCTGGATCTCCCTACAGTTCGCAGGCCAGGAGCTGGAGCTGCCACTGAAAACTACAAAATGGCGTGTCTCCTCAGTGGCTTCTAGCCCCTAGGGAGGAAGCCAACACATTCCCCAAATACTGGTCCCAAAGTCCATAGGGCACTAACCTCTTACTTTGTCCTAGGCATGTCTGTGTTGATAATTCTGGAATCACCACAGCTGTTGGTGTTCTGGGGTCCCTCCAGCCAGCTGCTGGCCCAGCCACCCTGGGGCTAAAACCAAGGCTCACACGGGCCTGGGCACTGCACTTTTGTTTCTCAGTGCACTGTGCTGTCGGCTCCCAGACCTCTGCGCTGGTCCTTCCTGCAGGGCTGCTAGGCTGTCCTCAGCAGGAGGTTAGCTTCTCTGTGTCATTCTGTGGGTGCTGGGACTCCAGAAGTTGTTCAGAGTCCCCTTTTACATAGTTTGGAGGTGGTTCATAATCATGGTTCCTAAGGACAGAAAATGAAATACCAATTGCTTCTTTTAGTACAAAAAGTAAAGAGGGTATGGCAATAGAATGGTGTGTACAATGTCAGACATGGTTGCTGTATTGGTAAGTTTTGCTTGGTTGTTTGTCTCTGTATCAAGGGAGAGTCCAGGGGAGAGAGGCAAGCTATATTAAGAAATGACATGGGGGCGGCTAGGTGGCGCAGTGAATAAAGCGCCGGCCCTGGAATCAGAAGGACCTGAGTTCAGAGCCAGCCTCCGACACTTAATCCACACAAACAAAAACCTAGCCGTGTAACCTTGAGCAAGTTACTTAACCCCAATTGCTTTAAAAAAAAAAAAAAGAAATGACATGACGTAAAAAAGACCAATAAAAATGTTAAAATAAATTGTTATCTTTAGAGTGAGGAGGATAATCATGTAGCAATAATTCTGGATGTTACCATGTATATTTCACAAGTTTTATTTTAGTTCTTGTTCACAGTAAAATCATGAAAATGAAATTTTTCACCACAAAATGCTTATGCATTAAATATTGTTGACAGAAACCATCCTCTTTCTCACATGGGCAAAGCATCATCATGTCCACATACAATCCTTGGATATAAGATATGCTTTGCCTTTTCATCAGAAATCACACATAAGGAATTGCAGAGAAGCAACTGCCTTTCCTTGTTTGTTCTGTTCCTTTGAAGTCCCCATGAAATACTTTCCCATTCAATGTTACATTCCTGTCCATTCCTGCTCTCTTAACAGAGATGCCATAAAGAGAGCAGTGCAATTTCTGTTCTGCAGCTGAGTGTCAGGGCCACTGTTGGGACAAATGGTATGTCTGCAGAGGGTGGAAAATCCTCAAGGAAGCAGATGAAGAACTGTCGCAGAATGGCCCTTCCCTTGTCTTCGATGGAAATTATTTGTTATTATTACCATATATGAATATCGTATTTTTTACTCCAGTAAACTTGTAGTGATAGGATTTAGAAAGTCACTCCCCCGAGGAGAGAGGTCAACTGAGAAAGAGTCATCAAAACTCACTGGGGAAGTGGACTGAAAGACATAAACATTCATTAGGCTCAAGACCTGTCTTGTCAGCTGAGCAAATTATCACTGTACTAGAGGAGCCCCTCAGGAAACAGGAACGTAGTGAGAGCTTCAATAAAAGGTATAGACTCTAGACCGAAAGAAAACACATTCTGGCTCACATTTACACTGGACTTTTAAGGCTTATAAAAAATCTCTAGGGACACTTCAAACTCCAAGAGATGATGGCAACTACTGACCAGGCCACAGCTTCCAGGCTAAAGCCAAAGTCTCCAGACTCTTTTGATTATACACCCCTATTAGATTTTGTTTTTAAAAAAAGAGCATCCAAGGGGTCGCTAGGTGGCGCAGTAAGTACAGTGTTGGCCCTGGAGTCAGAAGGACCTGAGTTCGGATCCGACCTCAGACACTTAACACACACACAAACAAAAACCTAGCCGTGTGACCTTAACCCCAACTGCCCTCCAAAAAAAGCAAAAAAAAAAAAAAAAAAAAAAAGAGCATCCAACCCCAACACTTGTATATTCATTTCTGCTGAAAGCACATGCATGTATTGCCTTACTAATATAATGTGTTATGAAACACATACAAAACAATTTTAAAAGGATGAAATAGATGAAAATATTTTTTATTTATTTTATTCATTAATGGTACAAAAACCCTTTTGGCTTTCACTAAAATATTTTTCTCAGGATTTATTTATTTATTTTTAGTTTTCAATGTTCATTTCCACATGATTTTGAGTTCCATATTTTCTTTTTATCTCTCCCCTATTCCCCCACCCCAAGATGGTAAGTGTACCGATTACCCCTTTCCCCAGTCTGCCCTCTTTTCTATTACCCCTTATTACCCTATTACCCCTTACTCCCTTACCCCTTACTTTCTTGTAGGGTAAGATGGATTTCTATACCCCATTGCCTGTATATCTTATTTCCCAGTTGCATGTAAAAACAATTTTTTTTAACATTTGTTTTAAAACTTTGAGTTCCAGATTCTCTCCTTTCTTCCCTCCTCACCCCTCCACTGAGAAGACAAGCAATTCAATATACATGTGTAGTTATGCAAACCATTTCCATAGTAGTTATATTGTGGAAGACTAACTATATTTCCCTCCATCCTATCCCAACTCCCATTTATTCTATTTTCTCCTTTGACCCTGTCCCTTTTCAAAAGTGTTTGCTTCTGACTATCCCCTTCCCCAATCTGCCCTACCTTCTATCATCTTCCCCTCTTATCCACTTCCTCCCTATTTTCCTGTAGGGTATGATACCCAATTGAGTGTGTATGTTATTCCCTGCTTAATCCAAATCCAATGAGAGAAAGGTTGACCCATTCCCTTTCACCTCCCTGCTCTTCCCTCCATTGTAACTGCTTTCTCTTGCCTCTTCTGTGTGAGATAATTTACTTTATTCTATTTCTCCTTTTCTCCTTCTCCTTATATATTCCTCTATTACCCCTTAATTTTATTTTTTATATATCATCTCATCATATTCAACTTACCCTGTGCCCTCTGTCTATACACACACACACACACACACACACAAATATGTATACATATATATGCACATACACATACACAAATACATATATATACATATATGCATATATATACATCTCCATCCATATATACATATATATGCACATACAAATATCCTAGTACTGAGAAAAGTCTAATGAATTACAAATATTGTCTTTCCATGTAGGAATGTAAACAGCTCAACTTTAGTAAGTTCCTTATGATTTCTCTTTCCTGTTTATCTTTTTCATGCTTCTCTTGATTCTTGTATTTGAAAGACAAATTTTCTGTTCAGCTCTGGCCTTTCATCAAAAATGCTTGAAAGTCCTCTATTTCATTGAATGTCTATATTTTTCCCTGAAGTATTGTACTCAGTTTTGCTGGATAGGTGATTCTTCGTTTTAATCCTAGCTCCTTTGACCTCCGGAATATCATATTCCAAGCCCTCTGGTTCCTTAATGTAGAAGCTGATTTTGTGTTATCCTGATAGTACTAGAACTATTTCTTCCTGACTGCTTGTAATATTTTCTCTTTGACCTGGGAACTCTGGAATTTGGCTATAATATTCCTAGGAGTTTCCTTTTTGGGATCTTTATCAAGAGGTGATCAATGGATTCTTTCAATTTCTGTTTTACCCTCTGATTCCAGGATATCAGGGCAGTTTTCCTTGATAATTTCTTGAAAGATGATGTCTAGTCTCTTTTTTTATCATGATTTTCAGATAGTCCAATAATTTTTAAATGATCTCTCCTGGATCCATTTTCCAGGTTAGTTGTTTTTCCGATGAGATGTTTCACATTGTCTTCTATGTTTTCATTCTTTTGGATCTGTTTTAAAATATCTTGATTTTGGGGTGGCTAGGTGGTACAGTGAATAGAGCACCAGCCCTGGAGTCAGGAGGACCTGAGTTCAAATCTGGCCTCAGATACTTGACACACTAGCTATGGGACTTTGGGCAAGTCACTTTACCCCAATTTCCCTCCAAACGTAAAAAAAAAAATTAAAATATCTTGATTTCTCATTAAGTCAATAGCTTCCATGTGCTCCATTCTAATTTTGAAGCAATTATTTTCTTTAGCTTTTGGATCTCCTTTTCCATTTGGCCAAATCTGCTTTTTAAGGCATTCTTTCTCCTCGTTGGCTTTTTGGGCCTCTTTTGAGGTCCATTTGAGTTAGTCTATTTTTAAGGTATTATTTTCTTCTTTATTTTTGGATCTCCTTTAGCAAGCTTTTGACTTGTTTTTCATGATTTTCTTGCATCACTCTCATTTCTCTTACCAATTTTTCCTCTCCTTTTTTTTTTTTTGCTTTTTTTTTTTGAAGGGCAATTGGGGTTAAGTAACTTGCCCAAGGTCACATGGCTAGGTTTTTTGTTTGTGTGTGTTAAGTGTCTGAGGCTGGATCCGAACTCAGGTCCTTCTGACTCCAGGGCCAGCACTCTACTCACTGTGCCACCTAGCCACCCCTCCTCTACTTCTTTTACTTGATTTTCAAAATCCTTTTTGAGCTCCTCTATGACCTGCGACCAATTCATATTTTTCTTGGAGGCTTTTGATACAGGAATTTTGATTCTTGTGTCTTCTTTTTCTGGTTCTGTTTTGATCTTCTTTGTCACCAAAGAAAAATTCTATAGTCTGATTTTTTCTTCTGTTTGCTCATTTTCCCAGCTAATTACTTGACTTGTGAGTTCTTTGCCAAAGTAGGACTCTGCTTCTAGAGTGGAGAGTGCTCTGTTCTAAATTTCTGGGGTTTTGTACAACTGTTGTCAGAGTTACTTGTAGGCACCCATGAATTTTCAGTTCTTCTAAGGTGATATGATCAAAGGAGAAGAGTTTACTCCTCCTACTTTCTGTTCTTTGGTTGATGAATGACCACAGGCACTCTTTTCTGTCTTGGAACTGTGAGGAGGATTTCATCTTTCCACAATCACCACAAGCTCTGCCTTTCCAGTGTTCCT
Source organism: Gymnobelideus leadbeateri (assembly GCA_011680675.1). Taxonomy (NCBI): domain Eukaryota; kingdom Metazoa; phylum Chordata; class Mammalia; order Diprotodontia; family Petauridae; genus Gymnobelideus; species Gymnobelideus leadbeateri. The sequence continues at coordinate 240,881 of WOXC01004132.1, forward strand.
CCTCACCCTAAGACTGCTACCCAAAACTGTGACCCAGATTTAAGCAGGGCAAAGCAAGAGCAATTGCCCTCTGATCAGCCATTTAATCCCCCCATCATCTGTGGGCCTGGAGCTCCAGAAGTAACCATCGCTACCACTACTGCTGCTGCTGCTGCCACTGACACCTCCACCGTATCAGGACTGGACTATGCTCTTCTCTCACCCAGGTCCAACAGTTCCCCATTGATCTTTTACTTTGTCTTTGGCGTTTATGGGTTGAGAAGTCTGGAAACCACCACAGCTCCCAGTTATCCAATCCCCTGGGGCTTGCTCCAGCCTGGTCTGTGCCGGCCTGGCCCTTTTGGAACTGTACTCCACTCTCAGCCCAATATGATAGACCCTTGCTTTCAGCCTGCCTGCTTATCTTCAGCTAAAGATGTGTTTCACTCTCTTATTTTGTGGGTTCTATAGCTCTAAAATTTGCTTAGAGTCATTTTTACAGGTATTTGGAGGGGCTTAGGGGGAAGAGCTCAAGCAAGTTCCTGGTTTTAATCTGCCATCTTGTCTCTGCCCCTCACTAAAATATTTTTAATAATGATAATATTGATTGACTAGGTTTCGTTATTTTAGTAAGATACCTGGGTATATCTTAGGAGATAGGGCACACTTATACTTAATAATTGTTTCTTAGTAATTAATTATTCAATTAATTCTGCCAATGAAGCTAGCCAAACAGGTGAATTTCTTTTTTAAAAAAATACTTTTTTATTCAAAGATATACAATGCAACAATCAAATAATAGGATGGAACAGTCAGTGAACCTGACAGCTTATCAGCAGAAGTCATATTTCCAAGTATAGATATTCATCATACTCAGTGAAAAAATAATAAGCAACAAAATACCTCTAATTTTAGCTCAGCAGAAAGTTTTTAATATAAAACCATTCTTCTTCATATAGTTCAACTTATAAAATCATACTTTAATTTCCTTTTTATGTTTGTAATATTTTAGTTTTGTTTTGGCACAAAAATTAGGAACCACAAAAAAGTCTATTTGTCTGGATTGTAGAGGACAGAAGAAGGAATTATGTATAATAAGGTTGGAAGAGTAGGCTGGAGTCAGAAAGAACTTTAGACATCAGTTTATATTTTTAAAATATCAGTTTGCATTTTAATTATATTATATATCAGTATTTAAATGCTGGTTTATATTTTATCCTCGAGTCAATAAGCCATCTCTAGAATTTATTGAGTGGGAGATGGAGGAAAGGCAGAGGGATAAGGTCAGATCTTTGCTTTAGGAAAATCACTCCAGCATTAGTGTGAAGGATGAGTAGGGAAAGACTTGAGGCAGGAAGACCAATTAATAGGACACTGCAGTAGTCTTGGAAGGCAGTAATGAGGGTCTATGCTAAGGTCATGACTACATGAATGAAGAAAGGAGATGGGTCTGAGAGATAGAAATGCCACCATTTGGCAACTGCTTGGATATGCTGGGCCAGTAAAATCAAAGTCAGGGGAAAAAAAACCCAGTGTTGCAAACTTGGGTCAGTGGAAGGATGCTGCTACCCTTAACAGAAATCCTTGTGTTTGGAAGAGAGGTGGGTGTAGAGAGAAAGTTACTGCAGTGAGATCTGTAATAGAGACTACAACTTACCCAGGCCCTTTCTTGTGCATCTCACTCTGTCCCACCTAAAAAATGTCAAGGAGGAGCTCTTACTAGGCACTACCCCAAAGCACAGACTGCACATCAGGACCCCCTGTCCCAGCCTGGAGATGATCGAAATGGCAAATGGTGGATATGCTGGGGGTGAGGGGAGAGCAAAACTGGCACTGTGGGTGCCCAGAGATGTACCCTGAGCAACAAGCACCTGGTGCAGGGGTGGGGGTGGAAGGGGAACTTAATACAGCAGTGGGAAGGGATAAAGTGAGAGAGCATTAGGCAAGGTGAAGGGTAGTTGTTGTTTTGTTGGAAACAAGTGGCTTGTTATGGGAGAGTGAGATATAATTCATCCCCTCCCTTCCTTCTCACTGTGGTTGATTACTAACTCCTTAGGGTTATGCCACAGCATCCTGGGAGCTAGGGCCCTTACTTTGAAGGTCACCCCATATCAGGATCTCCAGAAATATGTGATCTACTACTAGAAGGTGCAAAGATGGGTCTCAAACCCCTCAATAACCAATCCTGGGGCTTGTCTCTAACACAATGAAACCCTTCACCCATTATTCCCTATCATCCTCTCTCTCTGTCTTCTCTTGCTACTATACACTGCCCCCTTTCTGTGCCAGGTACTGATAGCAGAATTTGCAAAGGTACTGTTGTAAAAATCACACTTCCAACCCACAGGTGCCCCTCCCATTCATCCCTGTATATCCTTCTGCCCAAGTCAGCTCCTCACTGCCCCATGGCCTCCATCTTTTTAATTTTTAATTTATGAAATAAAGCATTTTCATAACATAGTAGAATTTTTAAAAAGATGATTGCACATGAAATTGCAAATCTATTATGTATAATTTACTATTCCTTTTAAATATATAATAAAGGTATCATGCAAATTTCTTTTTATTCCTTCTCTAACTCCCCATCGTGGAAAGCTACCATTAGACATAAATGTGTGTGTGCGTGTGTGAGTGAATGTATGTCAAATCTTTCTGCACATACTTCTATTTATTAGTTCATTCTCTGGATGTAGATAGCATCTTCCTTCATAGGACCTTTGTGGTCAATTTGAGTATTTATAATAGTCAAAAATTACTTATTTGCTCAAAGTTGTTCTTAAAACAATATTGCTGTTAGTGTTTACGATGTTTTCTTGGCTCTGCTCACTTTCATCTTCATCATTTCCTGTAAGTCTATCCATGTTTTTCTAAAATCAACAAGCTCATCTTTTCTGATAGCACAATAGTACTCCATTACTCTCATATACACCCTTTGTTCTGCCATTCCCCAATTGATAAGTATCCCAGCAATTTCCAGTTCTTTGCCACAACAAAGAGAGCTGCTACAAATAGTTTAGAACATATAGGTTCTTTTCCTTTTTCTGTAATCATCTTAGGAAACAGACTTAGTAGTGATATTGGTGGGCCAAAGGGTATAGGCAGATTAATAACTCTTTGGGCATAATTCCAGATTGCTCTCCAAAATGGTTGGATTAGTTCACAAGTTCACCAACAGTGAATTAAGTTCCCAATTTTTCTACATCCCCTTCAACATTTGTTACTTTGCCCTTCAATCACTTTAACCAATCTGATAGGTATAAAACGATATCTCAAGGTTGTTTTAATTTGCATTTCTATAATCAATAATGATTTAGAGCATTTTTATATGACTATAAATGGTTTTGATATCTCCATCTGAAAACTGCCTGCATATATCCTTTGACCATTTAGCAACTGAGGCCTCCTAATTGTTCCCCCTGCTTCAAATCTCTCCCCACTCCATTCTAACCTCCTTGCCAAAGTCATTTTTTTCTTAAAGTGCAGATCCATCTGAAACAAACTCTATTGACTCCCTGTTTGATCCCTAAGATCAAATATAAAGTCTGTTTGGCATTTAAAGTCTTTCCTAACCTGGTTTCAACCTACCCTTCCAGTCTTATTTTATATTACTCCCTTTCTTGCATTCTATCATCCTGTCAAAAGAGCCTTCTTGCTGTTCCTCATACTCATTCAAAAGTACAATTAAAATATCCAAACGTGAATAGGAAATTAAAGTATCATACTATCCACCAAGCAGAACCACATAAACGAAGAGAAATATTTTATATTGAAAACTTTTGGCTCGGTCGAAACCAAAGATGATTGATTTTTGACTCTTGCTCAAATGCTGTTAGCCTATTACTTGATTGTTGTATTGTGCATAATTCGTTAGAAAAGTATCTCTAAAAAAAAAAATAAAGAAAAGAAACTCACTGTTTGGCTGACTATATTGATCAGTAAATAATGATTACTGACAAATGATTCTCAAGTACAAGTCTGCTCTATCAATCAGGGACAGGGGTTTTAAAATAAATAATAAAACATTCATGCCCATTCTGCTTAAAATACCTGCATCATATTATTAAATATAACAATGTGATCATAATAGTGGTATGTTAGTGAGAGCAAAGTTTTTATGCTACTAGTAAAGAAATAAAAATATTTTAAAATTTGTATCATCTTTATCTCATCTTGTAAAATTTCTTTTTTTTAAATATTCAAATAACCTAATGAAAGAACCTTTATTAAGTATTTACTATGTGCATAGCACTGTGTGAAGTACTGGGGCTACAAATAGAAAAGAAAGCCAATCCCTCTTCTCACATAGCTCATTTCAAATGAGAGAGATAGCATACATGGAAGGTTTTAGCTGCAAGTCAGAAGGAAAAGTCTTATAGTCCTTAGGATGCAATGGCAAAGCAGGTGTTAATGTCTTGTCTTTTCTTTCTAAAATTTTATTTAATAGTATTTTATTTTTCCCAATTATATGTAAAGATAATTTTTAACATTTGCTAAAAAAAAATTTTAGTTCAATATTTTCTTCCTCTCTACCTGTCCTCCCTTCTCCCTAAGACAGCAAGCTATTTGATAGAGATTATGCATTTGCAGTCATATAAAACATTTCCATATTAGTCATGTTATAAAAGATGAAAAAGACCAAAAGGAAAACATCATGAAAAAATAAAGCAAAAATAGTATGCTTTGACCCACATTCAGACTCCATCAATTCTTTTTCTGGATGTGGATAGCATTTTCCATCACGAATCCTTTGGAATTGTCATGGATCATTGTATTGCTGAGAATAGCTAAGTCATTCACAGCTGATCAACATACGATGTTGTGGTTACTGTGTAATGTTCTTCTGGCTCTGCTCACTTCATGAACATTCATAGTTCATGTAAGTCTTTCCAGGTTTTTCTAAAATCTGCCCACTTGCCATTTCTTATAACACAATAGCATTCTATTACACTCATATACCATAACTTATTCAGCCATTCCCCAATTGATGGGTATCCCTTCAGTTTCCAATTCTTAGCCATCATGAAAAGAGCTGCTATAAATGTTTTTGTACATGTAGGTCCATTGCCCTTTTTTATTATCTCTTTGGGATACAGACCTAGTAGTGGTATTGCCAGATCAAAGGGTATGTGCAGTTTGATTGTCCTTTGGACATAGTTCCAAATTGCTATCCAGAATGGTTGGATCAGTTCACAACTCCACTAATAGTGCATTAACATCCCAATTTTCCTATATCCTCTCCAACATTTATCATTTTCTTTTTCTGTCATATTAGCCAGTTTGATAGATGTGAGGTGGTTAATGTTCTTTCTTTAGTGATAAAATACATGCATTAACAAAATAGAAAATGCTAGGATAGAGGAACTGAATGTGTATTTTTAAAAAATTAACACCAACAATTAAGTCTAAAATAAGCACAAAAGAGAAGATATTAAAAATTAGAGGAGAAATGCACAGATAGAACCCCTCCCAAAAAAACCTATAGACATGGTAAATAAAACTAAAACTTGGTTCTTTGAAAAGACCAATAAAATGATAAACCTTTAGCTTATCTGATTAAAAAAGCAAGAACAGAAAAACAAATTAGTAAAATAGCAAATGAACAAGGTGAAATAACAAAATTGGAAGAAAGAGAAAGAATAATCAGAACCTATTATGCTCAGTTATATACTAGCAAAACTAAGAACTCAAAAGAAATTGAGGGCTATGTTAACAATATAAAATACCCCAACTGTTAGAAGACCAGATAAAGATCTTCAATTTCATATCAGAAACACATCTAGTTGTAAGAGGACTACCCAAGGGTGGGGGGTATAAGGGAAAACTTCTGGTCCTCATGGATTCATAGATGAAGTCTATCAAAATTTAAAGAACAATTAGTACCCATGTTTCACAACTTATTCTCAAAAACTGAGAAAGCACCTTATCAGAATACTTTTATGAGACAAATATGGGCTTGGTACCTAAACAGGGAAGGATAAAACACAGAAAGAAAACTATAGACCAATATAATTTTCTTTTTCTTTTTTTTCATCAAACACAGTTATTGTTTTTCCATGTAGGAATGTAAATAGTCCAACTTTGATAAGTTCCTTTTGATTTCTTTTCTTTGATTACCTTCTCAAGCATCTCTTGCTTCTTGTGTCTGAATGTCAAATTTTCTACTCAACTCTGGTTTTTTCATCAAGAATGCTTGAAAGTCAGGGGCGGCTAGGTGGCATAGTGAATAGAGCGCCGGCCCTGGAGTCAGAAGGACCTGAGTTCGGAGCCGGCCTCTGACACTTAATCCCCACAAACAAAAACCTAGCCGTGTAACCTTGGGCAAGTTACTTAACCCCAATTGCCCTAAAGGGGCGGCTAGGTGGCGCAGTGAGTAAGAGCACCGGCCTCGGAGTTGGGATGACCTGAGATCAGATCCGGCCTCAGAAAATGAGCACCCACGCATAAATCAAATGACTAGCCGTGTAACCTTGAGCAAGTTACTTAACCCCAATTGCTTTAAAAAAAAAAAAAAGAAAAGAAAAAAAAGAATGCTTGAAAGTCCTCTATTCCACTGAATGACCATATTTTCCCCTGAAACAAGATACTCAGTTTTGCTGGGTAGGTGACCCTTGGCTTCAATCCCAGCTCTCTTGCCCTCTGGAATATCATATTCCATGCCCTTCGACCCCTCAGTGTAGAAGCTGCCAGGGCCTGGGCTATTCTGATTGTGTTTCCACAATATTGAAATTGTTTCTTACTGGCTGCTTGTAGTATTTTCTCCTTGATCTGGGAGTTCTGGAGCCTGACTATAATATTCCTAGGAGTTTTCCTTTTGGGATCTTTTTCAGGAGGCGATCGGTGGATTCTTTCAACCTCTATTTTCCCCACTGGGTCTAAAACATGAGGGCAATTTTCCTTGAGAATTTTGTGAAGGATGATTTCTAGGTTCTTTCTCTGACCATGGCTTTCAGGTAGTCCAATAATTTTTAAATTATCTGTCCTGGATCTATTTTCCAGGTCAATGGTTTTTCCCATGAGATATTTCACATTGCCTTCTATTCTTTCATTTGTTTGGATCTGTTTAATAGTATCTTTTTTTGTTTGTTTGTTTGTTTTTTTGTTTTGTTTTGTTTTGTTTTGGAGTCTTTTTTTTTTTAAATTAAACAAATGCTTTATTAACTTCTGGTTTACATCATTCATTTCCACCAGATTATGAGTTACATTTTTCCCCTATTTTTTCCCTACCCACCACCCCAGAATAGCAGTCCCACCAGATATCCCCTCATCCAATTTGCTCTCTCCCATATCTTCTCCCATACCCCCTTAGACTTTGCCATTAGGGCAAGGTGAATCTCTGAGCCCCACTGCCTGGACATCTTATGAAAAAATTAATTTTAAAACTTCGATTTTCAGATCCATTCCCTTCCTCCCTTGTCACCCACTCCCTCTGGGAAGATGAGCAATTCAGTATGTGTTGTACATGTATAGCTATGCAAAACATTACCATAGTAGATATATTGTAAAAGACTGCTTATGTTTCCCTCCCACCTGTCTCACCTCCCACCTGGTCCATTCCCTACTTTGATCCTGTCCCTCTTTGATAGTGGGTACTTCTAACCTCCCCTCTCCCCAGAATGCCCTCCCCTCCATCACCCCCCTCTCATCCCCCTTTCCCCTACTCAGGAGACTGAGTGAGGGTAAGATATTCCATTTAGTATGTATGTGATTCTCTCCTTGAGCCAACTTCAATGAGAATATGCTTTTGCCTTTTTGCCTTCCTGTTCCCCTCCCCTGCACCTACTTCCCCTTGCCTCTTCTACATGAGGTAGTTTGCCCTACCCTGTCTCTCTCCATCTCCTCTTGCCACTTTCCTCTCTCACCTCTTGACTTCACCCCTTAAGAATCATCCCTTCCTTGGGGCGACTAGGTGTCGCAGCGAGCAGAGAGCCAGCCCCGGAGCCAGAAGGACCTGGGCTCAGATCTGGCCCCAGACACCCAACACACAAACAAAAACGCAGCCATGTGAACCTGGGCAAGTCACCCAACCCCAATTGCCCTCCAAAAAAAAATAATCATCCCTTCCCATCAAATTCAAGCTGTGCCCTCTATCCATGTATACCTGTGAACATATGCCATGTACCCTTCTTCAATTATTTTCATAATGAGAAAGGTTTCATCAAACACAGTTATTGTTTTTCCATGTAGGACTGTAAATAGTCTGACTTTGATAAGTTCCTTTTGATTTCTTTTCCTTGATTGCCTTCTCAAGCATCTCTTGCTTCTTGTGTCTGAATGTCAAATTTTTTATTCAACTCTGGTTTTTTCATCAAGAATGCTTGAAAGTCCTCTATTCCACTGAATGACCATATTTTCCCCTGAAACAAGATACTCAGTTTTGCTGAGTAGGTGACCCTTGGGTTCATTCCCAGCTCTTTTGCCCTCTGGAATATCATATTCCATGCCGTTCTATCCCTCAATGTAGAAGCTGCCAGGTCTTGTGCCATTCTGATTATGTTTCCACAATATTGAAATTGTTTCTTCCTGGCTGCTTGTAGTATTTTCTCCTTGATCTGGGGATTCTGGAACCTGGCTATAATATTCCTGGGAGTTTTCTTTTGGGGATCTTTTCAGGAGGTGATCTGTGGATTCTTTCAACCTCTATTTTGCCCTCTGGATCTAAAACATCAGGGCAGTTTTCCTTGAGAATTTCTTGAAGGGTGATTTCTAGGTTCTTTTCTTTGATCATGGCTTTCAGGTAGTCCAATAATTTTTAAATTGTCTCTCCTGGATCTATTTTTCAGGTCAGTGGTTTTTCCCATGAGATATTTCACATTGCCTTCTTTTCTTTCATTTGTTTGGATCTGCTTAACAGCATCTTGATTTCTCATAAAGTCATTAGCTTCCATTTGCTCCAGTCTCACTCTGAAGGAATGAATCTCCTCAGTGAGCTTTTGAGATTCTTTTTCCATCTGGCAAATTCGACTTTTTAAGGCATTCTTCTCCTCATTACCTTTCTGAGCCTCTTTTGCCATTTGAGTTAGTCTATTTTTTAAGGTGTTATTTTCCTCAGTCAGGCTATTGACTGTCATTTCATACTTTTCTTGCATCTTTTTCATTTCTCTTCCCAAAATTTCCCCCACTTCTCTTATCTGCTTCTTAAGGTCCTCTATGGCCTGTAGCCAGCTTGTATTTTCATTTGGGGCTTTTGCTGCAGGAGTTCTGACCTCACAGTCCTCCTCCATGCTTTGAGCCTCTTTGCCCCTAAAATATGAGTCCAATGTTGAACTTTTCTGTTTATTTTGTTTTGTTTGCCTAGGCATATTGCCACTTAATTACTTGATTTTGGGGCTTGTTGCCACAGTAGGACTCTGCCACCAGACAGGGGAGCTTCTGCCCAAACGTGGGGTCTTCACAACTTCCACCAGTTGGGTGGCCTCTGTAAAGCCTCCATCCACTCTGGCAAGTTGGATACCCACCCCAAACTTCCCCCCAGACCACAATCCAGATCCAGGCAGTTTAAAGCAAAAGCGATTAACCCCCAGACTGATTGCTGGATCTTCCTACAGTTCACAGACCAGGAGCTAGAGCCACTACTGACACTGCAAAATGGCTTCTGTGCAGCTGTTTCTTCAGCAGCTTTTTGCCCCCAGGGGAGGAAGCCACGTGTTCCCCAAATACTGGTCCCAAAGTCCATAGGGCACTAACCTCTCACTTTGTCCTAGGCATATCTGTGCTGATAATTCTGGAATCGCCACAATTGCTGGTGTTCTGGGGTTCCACCAGCCGGCTGAAGGCCTGGACACCCTAGGGCTAAAACCTTGGTCCTGGGCTCGGCTCTGCAGGCTGCGCTGTCAGTTCCCAGCACACTGTGCTGCCTGCTCTCAGAGCGCTGTGCTAGCCGCTCCCTGCAGGGCTGCTGGGCTGTCCTCAGCAGGAGGTTAGCTTCTCTGTGCTGTTCTGTGGGTGCTGTGGCTCCAGAAGTTGTTCGGAGCTCCCTTTCACATTGTTTGAAATTTGTGTGGGGCAGAGCACATTGGAAATGCTGTTTCTACTCCGCCATCTTGACTCCGCCCCTCTGTTTCCAATATAATTTTCAATATCATTTGAATCATTGATTCAAAAAAATTTCAAAATTCAAAATATATATTGCAGCACTTTTTGTGATAGCAAAGAATTGGAAACAAATAGATGCCTACACGTTGGGGAATGACTAAACAAACTGTGATACTTGAACATAATAGAATATTACTGTGCTGTAAGAAATGATAAATATGATGAGTACAGAGAGTGAATTGAGCAGAACCAAGAAAACAATACATACTATAGCAATGTAAATATAAATAACAGCTACACACAAAATCAAAAGTGAATGTTGCGAATTATTTCAAGTAGGACTTGAATGAGGAGATATGAGAGGACACTACTGACCCCTCCCCCTTTGTGAAAGTGGAGGTCATACTTTTTCAATATATTGATTAGTTGTGCTCCTTTTTTCCTTTTCTGCTTTTCTTTTTTTGTCTCTAAAAATATTAGTAATTATATGGGAAGAGGAGCAGGAGAAGAGATACTGGGGAAAACCATGAGAATGTCAAATACTGAAAACATAAAAACTTTTTGAAAAACCATATTAAGGATTGGATTGCTTCTTGAGTTGATCCATCAATATCAATACATTTTGGACAAACTCAGCAAATAGACAGTCGCCAGGCATAAAATTTGAATAGGAGGAAGAGAATGAGCTGAATTGCTTTTAGGAAATTGTACAGTTTTTTTAAAGACCCCAAATCTCTTTCTGAAACAAAGATCCATATTTTTTTAATTTTTTATTAGTTTATTAGTTTAGTTTCAGTTAACAAGATTCAATTCCATAGTTCCTTGATTTTCAAATTTCCTTTACTTCCCTCCCCCCTCCCCTCATGGCAGCATATAGTACAGTATAGGGTCTGCAAATGCATTCATATTAGACATTATTCCAATTACAAAGGCATATTGTACTAGGTGGGATGAAAGATGGTAAGGAAGAAATAAGACCAAACAATGAGAAGAACAAGATCATTTAGTTTGCTTCCATCAGGATTCAGGCTCAGTTCTTTCTAGTTATATCTCTGGATGGTGCATTTCTCACTTTCTTGAGTCTTTCGGGATTAACATATCACTGCATTGCTGAAAAGAGTCCAGTCTGTCATAGTTGGTCATCACAGATATGGTATGTCTGTGATTGTATACAGATTTCTTCTGATTCTACTCTTCTCGCTCAGCATCAATTTGTATAAGTCTCTCCAGGTAATTATGAAATCCGTCACCTCTTCATTTCTTATAGCACAATAATATTCCATTACATTCATATACCACAACTTGTTTAGCCATTCCCCAATTGATGGGCACCCCTTCAGTTTCCAATTCTTTGCAACCACAAAAAGGACTGCTAAAAATATTTTGTACATATGGGTCTTCCTCCCACTACTATGATCTCTTTGGGATATAACCCTAGAAGTGGTATGGCTGGGTCAAAGGGTATGAAATTATTTATAATCCTTTGGGCATAATTCCAGATTGCTCTCCAGAATGGTTGGATAAATTCACAACTCCACCAGCAATGTATTAGTGTTCCAATTTGTCCACATCCTCTCCAGCATTTGTCACTTTCTTGTTTTGTCATCTTAGCCAATCTGACTGGAGGGATGTGGTATCTCAGAGTTGTTTTGATTTGCATTTCTCTAATTAACAGTGATTTAGAGCATTTCTTCATATGCTTATAGATATCTTTAATTTCTTTCTCTGAAAATTTCCTGTTCATATCCTTTGACCACTTATCAATTGGGGAATGACTTGTATTCATATAGATTTGGCTCAATTCTCTATAAATTTTGGAGATGAGTCCTTTATCAGAGACACAAGTTGTAAAATTCTTTCCCAATTTCCCACCTTCCTCTTGATCTTGGTTTCATTGGCTTTGTTTGTACAGAAGCTTTTCAATTTAATGTAATCAAAATTATCCATTTTGCATTTTATAATGCTCTCTAATTCTTGTTTGATCCTAAAGTCTTCCCCTCTCCACAGATCTGTCAGGTAAACTATTCCTTGCTTTCCCAAATTGCTTACAGTATCATCCTTTACACCTAGATCATGCATCCATTTAGACTTAATTTTGGTATATGGTGTTAGATAGTGATCTATGCCCACTTTCTTCCATACTGTATTCCAGTTTTCCCAGCAGTTTTTGTCAAATAGTGCATTCTTATCCCCAAAACTGGGGTCTTTGGGTTTATCGAACAATAGATTACTATATTCATTAACTGCTGGGTCTCCTGCACCTAATCTATTCCATTGATCCACTACTCTACACCTCTGCCAGTACCAAGCAGTTCTGATGACTGCTGCTGTATAATACAGATTAAGATCTGGCATAGCTAGTCCACCTTCCCTAGTGTTTCTTTTCATTAATTCCCTTGATATTCTAGACCTTTTGTTTTTCCAAATAAATTTTGTTATTATTTTGTCTAACTCTAAAAAGTAGTTTTTTGGTAAATTGATTGGTATGGCACTAAATATATAGTTTAGTTTGGATAAAATTGTCATTTTTATTATATTAGCTCGACCCAGCCATGAGCAATTGATATTTTTCCAACTATTTAGATCTGTTTTTATTTGTGTGAGAAGTGTTTTGTAGTTGTGATCATATAGATTCTGGGTTTGTTTTGGTAAGTAGATTCCCAAATATTTTATAATGTCTACAGTGACTTTAAATGGATTTCTCTCTTTCTATCTCTTGCTGTTGAGTTTTATTAGAGATGTACAGGAATGCTGAGGATTTATGTGGGTTTATTTTATATCCTGCAACTTTGCCAAATTTATTTATTGTCTCAAGTAGTTTTTTACTTGATTCTCTAGGATTCTCTAAGTATAACATCATATCATCTGCAAAGAGTGACAGCTTGGTCACTTCTTTGCCTAATTTGATTCCTTTGATTTCTTTTTCTTCTCTAATTGCTACTGCTAACGTTTCTAGTACCAGATTGAATAAGAGGGGTGATAGTGGACACCCTTGTTTCACTCCTGATCTTATTGGAAAGGCTTCTAGTTTATCCCCATTGCATATACTTGCTGATGGTTTTAGATAGATGCTAGCAACTATTTTAAGGAAGGCTCCATTTATTCCTATACTTTCTAGTGTTTTTAATAGGAATGGATGTTGTACTTTGTCAAAAGCCTTTTCTGCATCTATTGAGAGGATCATGTGGTTTTTGCTAGTTTTGTTGTTGATATGCTCAATTATATTGATGGTTTTCCCAATATTAAACCATCCTTGCATTCCTGGAATGAATCCTACCTGATCAGGGTGTATTATTTTTGTGATAAGTTGTTGGAGTCTTTTGGCTAATATTTTATTTAGAATTTTTGCGTCTAAATTCATGAGGGAGATTGGTCTATAATTTTCTTCTCTGTTTTATCTCTTCCTGATTTAGAATCAGTACCATATTTGTGTCATAGAAAGAGTTTGGTAGACTCCTTCTTCACTAATTTTCCCAAATAGTTTGTAGAGTATTGGAATCAATTGTTCTTTAAATGTTTGATAGAATTCACTAGTGAACCCATCTGGCCCTGGAGATTTTTTCCTAGGGAGATCATTGATGGCTTGTTTGATTTCTTTTTCTGAGATGGGGTTATTTAGGTAATTCACTTCCTCTTCAGTTAATCTGAGGACTTGTGGTTTTGTAAATATCCATCCATTTCACTATGATTTTCATATTTATGTGCATACAGTTGGGAAAAATAATTCCTCATTATTATTTTGATTTCCTCTTCATTAGAGGTAGATTCCCCCTTTTTTATTTTTGATACTCATAATTTGGTTTTCTTCTTTCTTTTTTTTATCATATTGACTAAGGGTCTATCAATTTTGTTGATTTTTTCATAGAACCAGCTCTTAGTTTTATTTATTAATTCAATAGTTTTCTTAATTTCAATTTTATTAATCTCTCCCTTGGTTTTCAATATTTCTAATTTAGTACTAAATTGGGGATTTTCAATTTGTTCTTTTTCTAACTTTTTCAATTGCATGTCCAATTCATTGACCTCCCTTCTCTCTGCTTTAATTAAGTATGCACTCAGGGTTATAAAACTTCCCCTGAGAACTGCCTCTAGTGCATCCCACAAATTTTGGTATGTTGTCTCATGATTATCTTTCTCTTGAATGAAATTATTGATTGTTTCTGTAATTTCTTGTTTGATCCACCAATTTTTTAGGATTAAATTGTTTAATTTCCAATTAGTTTTTAGTCTATCTTTCCCTGGCCCTTTATTGCATATAATTTTTATTGCATCGTGATCTGAGAATGATGCACTTAAGATGTCTGCCTTTCTGCACTGGATTGTGAGGTTTTTATGCCCTAGTACATGGTCTATTTTTGAGTATGTACCATGTACTGCTGAAAAGAAAGTAAATTCCTTTTTATCCCCATTCAGTTTTCTCCAGAGATCCATCATATCTAGTCTCTCTAGGATTCTATTCACCTCCTTAATCTCTTTCTTGTTTATTTTGAGGTTAGATTTACCGAGTTCAGAGAGGGGGAGATTAAGGTCCCCCACTAGTATAGTTTTGCTATCTATTTCTTCCTCTAATTCCTTTAACTTCTCCTCTAGGAATTTGGATGCTATACCACTTGGTGCATATATATTAAGTAATGATATTGCTTCATTCTCGATGGTGCCTTTTAGTAGGATATAATTTCCTTCCTTATCTCTTTTAATTAGATCTATTTTTGCTTTTGCTTTATCTGAGATAAGTATTGCTACCCCTGCTTTTTTTACTTTAGCTGAGGCATAATAAATTTTACTCCAACCTTTTACCTTTACCCTGTGGGTATGCCTTTGTTTCAAATGTGTTTCTTGAAGACAGCATATTGTAGGATTATGGTTTTTAATCCATTCTGCTATCTGCCTCTGTTTTATGGGAGAGTTCATCCCATTCACATTCACAGTAATAATGACTATCTGTCTCTTCCTCTCCATCCTATTCCCTCCCCTGTTTATGTTTTTGTTTCTTCCTTCTCCCTTCCCCTCCTTGAATTTTTCCCTTTTGACTGCCCCCTCCCTCAGTGTTCCCACCCAGTGACCCCCCTTCTTAACCTACCCTCTCCCCTTACTACTATTTCCCTCCCTTCTAATCCCTCCCTTTAGTCTTCTCCTTTTCACCCCCCCCTACCCTCCCACTATCTATAGGACACAATAAATTTTTATACTTATCAGAGTAAATTACTCCCTGTTTGCTTCCAAACCAATGAGAGTTAATTTCAAACAGTGCTCCTCTCCCTCCCTCCTTTTCCTCTATTTAACGAATTTATGTGTCTATTCACATTAGAATCTTAAACTTCACTGATTAATTTGATCCCTCTTTGAACCAGAACCAGTGAGAATAGTGTTTAAATGATGTTCCTCTCCCTCTTTCTTTCCCCTCTTCTATAGTGTGTTTTGATGCCTCTTCAGATGGCATATTTTATCTTTTCCTAGTTCATCCTTTCCTTTTTCCCATTACAGTACCTTTGATCCCCTTAATAGTCCTTTTTTTTTTTTTAGACTCCATGTTAGTGCATTCATACCCACACCCTCTAAGTACAACCCTTTTTCAGGTCCTGATATTCATAAAGATTTTGAATATTGACAGTTATCAGCTCCACATATAGGGATGTGAACATTTTGCTCTTGTTGCATCCCAAGTAATGAGCATGTGTTTGTGGGTGTGGGTGTGTGCACTTCTGCATGTGTGAGTCTATGTTACCCTTGTTTACCTTTTTATGTCCTTCTGGAGTCTTGTAACTGGAGATCAAATTTTCCATTGAGCTCTGGCTTTTTCATTAGGAAAGTCTGGAAGTCCCTTACTTCATTAAACGTCCATCTCCTTGCCTGAAAGATTATGCTCAGTTTTGCGGGGTAGTTAATCCTTGGTTGTAGTCCTAGCTCTCTTGCCCTACGAAATATCAAATTCCAGTCCCTCCTCTCTTTTAATGTAGAAGCTGCTAGGTCCTGTGTGATCCTAACTGTAGTTCCTCGATATTTGAATTGTTTCTTTTTGTCTGCTTGTAGAATTTTTTCTTTAATCTTGTAATTTTGGAATTTGGCTACTATATTTCTTGGAGTTTTCAGTTTGGGATCTCTCTCAGGAGGAGTCCGGTGAATTCTGTCGATAGCTATTTTATCTTCTGATTCCAGGACCTCAGGACAGTTTTCTTTGACAATCTCTTGGAGGATGTTGTCTAGACTGCTTTTTCATCATGACTTTCTGGTAGACCAATAATTCTTAAGTTATCTCTCCTGGATCTGTTCTCTAGGTCAGTTATTTTTCCAGTGAGATATTTTACATTTTCTTGCAATTTTTCGATCGTTTTGTTTTTTTTGATTGACTCCTGCTGCATCATAGTTTCAGTTTGATTGTATCTAATTTTTAGTGAATTATGGTCTTCAGTTAGTTTTTGAAGTTCCTTTTTTAGGGAGGTATTTTCTCCAATTACTTCACTGAGATGTTTTTCCAAGTTGGTCACTGCCTCCCTGATTTGGTCTTTAAAATTTTTCTTAAGCTCCTCCAGGGATGCTATTTGGGCTTGAGACCAGATCATGTTTCCTTCTGTGGTCTCTGGTGTGGGCAGAGAGTCTATATTTTCCTGTGTGTTTTGTTGTTCTTGACCTGCATAGTATGCTCGAATAGACTTTTTTGCCTTCCCCTTCTCCTTCTCAGCTTCTTTTTTCCCCATTGTGACTTCCTGTTTCTTAGTTTCTCAGGCTATGAGTTTAGGGCCTGATCCTTGACTTTGAATACCTCTGGGTGGCTAGTTTATGGCTAAGTCAGGGAAGTCAAAGAGGGATGTAGATGAGTAGGTATGGGTGTGTCTGACCACTTCAGATTTCTGCCTCTATACCCCTGGGCTATAAGTAGGCTTTTGTTGGTGAGGAGAGGTGGGGCTTGTTGGGACCCCACCCTCTCTTCTCTTCAGACTCCTGGCTGTCTCAGTTACACCCCTTCTTGGAGACTCTCAAGCCTGGGGCTATTTCCATTAACTTGGGATTTCAATCTGGGTGGGAGACTTATCTTTGGGTTTTCTGCTTCATGAAGGAGGGACAGGAGGATCAGAGCAGCTAGAATTTACTTTGCCATTCCAGCCCCTGTATTATACAGGCAGGCAGTTTCTAAACTTCCAGTCTGGGGGCCGAATGCAACCAGAGAAGCAGCTCTTTCCACTGAGGGCCCAACTCTCCTACCTGGCTCCAGTGATCCTATCCGTCCGAGAGATGACTGCGATTCATCCTTGGTAAGTCTGCAGGCTGGGGCTTTTGCTCTCTCTGGTGTAGTCTGCTTGTCTGCTCTTAGGTCTGGGCTGTGCAGACCCCAGGTGCTCTGCGCTCGACCTGTGCGGACACACTGGGCAACCTCCTGGGCTGGATTCTGCCACACTCTGTCTTCCAGTGGGCTCTGTCACTCAGGAATCCTCTGAGATTCACCCTTTGAGAGTTAGTGACCGAGGAGCTCAGCGAGGTTACTGCTTCCTTTCTGCCATCTTCAAAGATCCATATTTTTAACACCAATATTCTTCAATGTATTTTGTATGACTAAGAGAATGCTATAGTCTCTGAAGAACTTGAATTCAGTATCACCCACAGAACAATGGAGAGGTGTGTACACTGGGGGTAAGCAGACTTCAATATTACATCAAAAAAAGGGAATTACAGGGGCGGCTAGGTGGCGCAGTGAGTAGAGCACCGGCCCTGGAGTCAGAAGGACCTGAGTTCGTATCTGGCCTCAGACACTTAATGCATGCACAAACAAAAAACCTAGCCGTGTGACCTTGGGCAAGTTACTTAACCCCAATTGCTCTCCAAAAAGCAAAAAAAAAAAAGGGAATTACACAATAGAAGTTGTGCAAAGCAGTTGTATCAAACTCAAGTAGAAATGGGGGCATTAAACCACAAATGAGGAGTACTGCGTACTGACTTAGAAAAATATTATTTATTTTCTATTTTATTTTATTTATTTTGTTAAATGTTTCCCAATTACATTTTAATCTGGTTTTAGTGTTTAGCTCAAATAAACAGAGATACTCAAATTTATTGGAATATTACTTTGTTGTAAGAAGTGATTATTATGAAGAATATAAAGAAACACGGGAAGACTTATAAACTAGTACTAAGTAAAATAGACAGAACCAGAAAAAGTCCTAGGTTTTTTTCAGACAAACTACTATCCAAATATGTTTCCTTCCCCAATCTTTTACTTGTAAAACTAATCTCTTTTCCACTTCTTGAATTTTATCTTCTTTTATTCAGCCCAATATGCTAATCTGCTAAGAGCCTTTTGGATCCTGACTGTCATCCACTGTCACCCACTCCCAGCTTTGTGTCATCTGCAAACGTGACACCATCTATACCTTTATCCAAGTTGCTGAGAAAACATCTTAGAGAGCACAGGGCCAAGCACCAATCTGTTGGGGACACTCTACTCTAAACCTCCTACCAAGTTGATAGTGAACGTCCAGTGAAAAATCTTTGAGTCCAGGTTTTCAACAAGTTTCAGATCCATCTAACATTTAGTCCACATCTCTCCATCTTTCCCATAAGAATAGTGCAGGACATTTTATCAAATGCATTGATAAAATTCCAATAAACTACACTACATCATTCCCTTGATAAATCTGGCAAGATTGTTTTGGAAACTAACACTCTCTCTTAACAGTTATCTCTTCAAGTTTCATGTTATTGGTACATTTGGTAAGTGTTCTGTCTATATAATTAATGATTTGGAGTATTCCTTCATTCAATTGTTGATAGCTTGCACTTATTTTTTTTTTTTGAGAACTGCCTGCTCATATTCTTCAACTATTTGTCTTTGGGTTGGTTTTTTTTTGTTGTTGTTGTTTGTTTGTTTTTTGCAGAGGGGAAGGTAAGGCAATTGGGGTTAAGTGACTTGCCCAAGGTCACAAGGCTAGTTTTGTGTTAAGTGTCTGAGGTCGGATTTGAACTCAGGTCTTCCTGACTCCAGGGCCAGTGCTCTATTCAGGGTACCACCTAGCCACCCCAGGCTGTTTATCTTTGGGAGAATTTTTTTTCTTATATATGTGTCTATTCTCTATCTTAGATATCAAGCCTTTACCAGAGAAATTTACTGTAAAGATTTTTCCCCCAGTTACTTCTTTTATAATTCTCACTGTGATGACTTTTTGGGCAAAAATTTTTCAAATGTATGTAGTTAAAATTATTCATTTTGTCCCCTTTGATTTCTCTAATACATTTTAATAAAAAAAAATTTTCCCCCTTCTCCATAGTTGTGAATGGTATCTCCTTCCCTATTCCTCTAATTTGTTTATGATCACTTTTTATCTGGGTCAATATATCCATTTGGAGCCTATTATGATAGCTGATATAAGTTGTCTAATTTTGTAACACTTCTGTTGTCCATAATCCCTCAAAGAGCAAGAGTGATTCATCTATCTCATGAACAAATTTTTTAAAGTGCTCTATGATGCAATGTGTCCAAGCCATGATTTTAGTGGTATATGATATAAGGATATGAGGATATGAACAGGCAGGTATATGATATATAAGGATATAAGGATGTGAACAGGCAGTTTTCAGACAAAGAAATCAAAGCTATCAATAATCATATGAAAAAAATGCTCTAAATCACTATTGATTTGAGAAATGCAAACTAAAATAACTCTAAAGTCCCACCGCACACCTATCATATTGGCTAATATGACAAAAAAAAAAAAGGAAAATATTGAAAGTTGGAAAAACTGGAACACTAATGCACTCTAATTAGTTGTGAACAAATCCAAATATTCTTGAGAGCAGTTTGGAACTGTGCCCAAAGGGCTATAAAACTGTGCATACTCTTTGATTCAGCAATACCACTGCTAGGTCTATGTCCAAAAGACATCCAAAAAAACCAAAAGGAAAATGACCTATTTGTAAAAATATATATAGTAGCTCTTTTTTGTGGTGGCTAAGTATTGGAAATTGAAGGGATGCTTATCAATTGGGGAATGGCTAAACAAGCTATGGTATATGATTATAATGGAAAATTATTGTGCTATAAGAAGTGACAAGCAGGATGATTTCAGAAAAATCTGGAAAGACTTACATGAACTAAGGCTCAGTGAAGTAAACAGAACCAGGAGAACATTGTGCACAGTAACAGTAATATTGTTCAATGAAGAATTGTGAATGAGTTATCTATTCTCAGCAAGTCAATGATCCAAGACAATCCCAAAGAACTAGTGATTAAGCGTACTATCTGCCTCCAGAGAAAAAAATGATATTGTTTGACTGAAGCATGCTATTTTCACTTTCTTTCTTTCTTTATTTTTTTATTTTAGTCATCTTGTACAAAATTACTAACATGAGCATGTTATACATAATTGCACATGTATAACCTATATTTGCTTGCTTACCATTTCAGGGAAGGGGGAGGGAAGGATAGAATTTGGAAGTCAAAACTTTAAATAAAAATGTTAAAATATTTTTTA
This sequence comes from Gymnobelideus leadbeateri, assembly GCA_011680675.1. NCBI lineage: Eukaryota > Metazoa > Chordata > Mammalia > Diprotodontia > Petauridae > Gymnobelideus > Gymnobelideus leadbeateri. The sequence goes on from WOXC01004132.1 coordinate 261,352, forward strand.
AAAAAGAAATTATTTTAGAAAAACTCTGTGCTTTCTTATTAACTTCTCTTTTATCTTGGTTTTCAATTCCAACTTAACTGCTTTGTTCTATCATTTTCAGCCTGAAGATAATTTTCCCTGATGGAGGAAACAGAAGCAAAATTGGAATTGAGTAGTTCAGCTTTCTTTGTCATATTAGTATCATCCCATACCTCCTTAAGCAATGATCTTAATTCTTCTTTATTCTTCTTTCCCTACGTGGCTTAAAAAGACCCTTTGTTATTACCCATAGTATTTTTTCACAAACCTGACTGCTCTTGATTGTTCCAGACACTATAGTTATAGGTCTGTGCCACTCCTTTGTAATCATTCTCATTTATATGGCCTCATTTCTCTCTTTTGTTTATGCCCTTTTAAAATCTGAATACAAAAAAAAAAAAAAACCTCCTTACATAGTCATGTTGGTTTCCTTAAATACCTCCTTCATTTCTTTCTCGAAAGATCTGTTTGCCATTGCACCTTTAGAATTTTATTTTTGAAAGCCCCCAGTCCTTCTTGAACCAACTTCTCTTTGAGAATCTCAGGAAATAACTTCAGAACTAGCATCTCTCTGAACTTTCTGAAATCTACTCTGTTAAAGTCTAGAGTATATATACATGAGGATATTCTTGGATTCATTACTTATTTCTCACAAACATGAATCCAGAAAGATCTCTTTCTCCCAAAGTTCCGGTCATTTCCAAATCACCAACCAGTTCCTCCTTATTAATCAGAATGAGATCTATAATCAAAGTTCTGATTCTTTCGTCTAGACTCTGAAAGACTAAATTGTCAGCAAAGCAAATTAGGGGTTTATTTATGTTCTGATTTTAGAAGAAAAAAAAAAGATGTTCAACAGATGTGACCAATTCACTACTGTAGTCTTCCTTTGTGGTAGGTTTGTTATTTGAAACCGAAATTCATCATCCATTCCTCCCTCTGGCTAGGCAGTTTGCAGAGTACTCTCACAATGCTACAATTTTTGTTTCTGTTCTTTCACCTTTGATACTCACTCAAATGTTCTCCACTGAACTTCTCCCTTCAGGTTTGTTGTTGTTCAGTCACTTCAATTGAATACAATTTTTCATGACCCCATTTAGAGTTTTCTTAGCAAAGATATTTGAGTGGTTTGCCATTTCTTTCTCCAGCTCATTTTACAGTTGAGGAAACTGAGGCAAGCAGGGTCACACAGCTAGTAAGTGTTTGAGGCCAGATTTGAATTCAGAGAAATGAGTCTTCCTGCCTCTAGGTCCAGCATTCTATTCCCTTCACAACCTAGCTGCCCCAGGTTTGTAGATTTCTATAAAGAGACACAGAATACAATACCAATCCTCCTTCTCTCTCCCTCCATATTTTTACCCCACCCCAATCACATGTGCAAAAAACACTTTCTGGTAGAGCAACTCTTTTTGAACAATGTACAGCCTTTCATCACTATCATGAATCCCATACTTTCCAAGCCTATGACTCATACTTACACCCACAAATTAAAAATCTTAAAATTACTTCATTGCTGGTACCATGTGGATTAGGGTACAAAGGACTAAGCCATGTTTCTACCCCTGATCTAGACTATATTATCCTCTTAATCAGAGGTGTCAAACACACTGCTTGAGGATCATGTACCTGTAACCTGCAACAATCCTTAGTGCAACCTGAATCAGATTAAAATATAAATGAAAATACAATAGAACAAAGATGATGTTAATATATCGTTTTCTAAGTAAATATGTGCCAGCAGGTATCCATATGTATGATTCAAGTGGCTCCTTTTTCTATTGGAGATTAACACCACTTGTGTGGGACAGAGACCACTACCAAAAAATCAATACAAAGACTTAGATAACTGAAAGCAGAAAATAGTTTTTTGCTTTCTCATGAGAAAGGGTACTGGCCTTGTGGCTTTAATGGCACCAGCCAGGGAAGTACAAATTGATTCTGGAAAGCAAGGTCCTTTTATACTCTAACTTGAGCCCCCTTCCCCACTCCCTGACCCCCTTCTCCTTATCCCATTCGTTGGGCTTCAGGAGGCACAATCTATTCATGTGAATCTTCCCCAGCAACAAAGAACAAAGGACAAGAAAAGGAGGGAAAGTTTTGCAAGAATTTGCAAGTGGGCACAGTTTAGGTTGTGTTGCAAATCGTAGAAAAACTATTAATCCTTTTGAGAGGCTTCACTTCTGAGAAACCATCCCTCACACACTGGCATAAGTTACCAGGTACTTCTACTGCTAGTTCTCAGTTTCTTCACCTGTAAAATGGAGATAATATGTTAATGTTTTCCCTGATGATTGTAATATAAAATATGATATAAAGGGGCGACTAGGTGGCGCAGTGAATAGAGCGCCGGCCCTGGAATCAGAAGGACCTGAGTTCGGAGCCGGCCTCCGACACTTAATCCGCACAAACAAAAACCTAGCCGTGTAACCTTGGGCAAGTTACTTAACCCCAATTGCCCTAAAGGGGCGGCTAGGTGGCGCAGTGAGTAAGAGCGCCGGCCTCGGAGTTGGGATGACCCGAGATCAGATCCGGCCTCAGAAAATGAGCACCCACGCATAAATAATGACTAGCCGTGTAACCTTGAGCAAGTTACTTAACCCCAATTGCTTAAAAAAAAAATATGATATAAAACAAACACCAAACACAATAGAAGACAACCTAGTATAATAGAAAGCATGATAGGTTTGGAGTCAGAAGACCTGGGTTCAGATCTGGATTTTGCCATGCTTAAACCATAGTCCAATCACTTAACCTCTCTGGGTCTCAGTTTCCTCGCATGTTAAATGAATAGTTGGACTAAATTACCATTAAGATTCCTTGCAGCTCCACGTCTATATATTTAACATATGTTTTATAAAGAAAAGAAATTCCTATTGGCCCCTTTTTCCATCTAGGGTTTTTATAGTCTGAAATCCAGAACCGGCATGCTTTCATTTCCTTGAAAGGTTAGTTACAGAGTCTTTATGGTATAATATTTCTACCCTTTCTCATATTTAGTGGAAGATTTAAAAAAAAACATTTTATTGCAGTCAACAAAATAGACTATTATCAGCATATTGTTTGTTTAAATAAAAACCAGATGCTAGCGTCTAAAGGAATTCTTCCTATTAGAACTCTATGGGAATTCCCAGAGAGTTACCTAGAATCAGAAACTAGCCCTTTGTCCTGGGCTTTCTTCTCTTTTCTTTCTGTTATCTCACTTGGTGATCTCATCAGCTCCCATGGGTTAAATTTTATTGGATGATTTGCTATATATCCATCCCTAGCTTCTGTCCTGAACTACAGTACCAATCAACAAGTCAATAAATGTTTATTAAGCACCTACTATGTGCCTATCACTGTGCTAAGCACTAAGGATACCAAAAAAAAAAAGGCAAAAATCAGACCCTGCTCTCAAGGAGGTCACAGTTAATGAGGGAGCCAACATGCAAACAACCATCCACAAATAAGCTTTATACAGGATAAATTGGAAATAAACAACAGAGGGAAGTCCCTAGAACTAAAGGGGAATCAGAAGAAGTTTCCTATAGATGGTAAAATTTTAGCTGGGACTTGAAGGAATCCAAAGGAAGCCAAGAGCTGGTGATGAGGAGGGAGTATATTCTAAATATGGCGAATGCCCAGTGAAAATGCATGGACTCAGAAGATGGGATGTCTTGTCTGAAGAACAGCAATGCTGTTTGTATCACTGGATTGCAGAGTATGGTGTGGGGGGCAGAATAGTCATCAGAATTTCAACACATCCAAAACAGAACTCTTTGTCTTGCTCCTCAAACCTTTCCCTCTTCTGAGTTTCCTTATTACTATCAAGGGTACTACATCCCCCCAATCTCCTAGACTTGAAATTTCTGCATCATCCTCAATTCTCCACTTTCATTCATACCACATATCCAAACAATTGCCAGAAGTTGTCCTTTTTACCTTCATGGTGATTCTTTGTCACCTTCTCTCCAGTCACACAGCTCCAGTCACCTCCCTATTCAGCTAACTCCATCGGCCAGCCATCATCTCTAGGATCAACTAGAAAACCCTCTATTTGTCATTTAAAGCCCTTCATGACCTGGCTCTGCTCTCTCTCCAGTCTTCTTACCAAGTCCCCAGACCTCCATGATACAGCTAGACTGCTCTCCTTGCAATTCTTCCAACAGAACCCTCCATCTCTCTTCTCCTTGCCTTTGTACTGGCTGTCCCCCATTCCTGGCGTCCTCTCCCCATTCCCTTCTGCTTCTTAGCTTTCCAGTATTCCTTCAAGTCTTAGTCCAAATCCCCCTTTCTGCAGGAGGGCTTTTCAGGTTCCCCAGCTGCTAGCGTCTTCTGACATTGCCTTACACCTATTCTGAATTTGTCTTGGATATACTAGTTATTTCCGTGCCTAGTTATTTACACATTGTTTCCCTCAGTAGAATATAAGTTCCTTGAGGGCAGCTACTACACTTGCCTTTTTTTGTTTGCCCAGCTCTTAGTACAGTGCCCTTCACATACTAGCTCTTAATAAATGCTTATTGATTGATAAATTCTGGATGCTTCTTCTCCCAGAAGTGTTAAAGTGAAGATATCTTCAAACTACATGCAAAGCCATTTGCAACCAGATGACTTTCTATTGATTTTGTGGCTAAAAACAAACAAACAAAAAACACAACCCTCCACAAAATAATCTCTTTTTTCTGTAAACATTTGTATTTTGTTGAGAACTCTTGATTTTCCTTTTTGAGGTCTGATGCCTTAAGTTCTAAATTGCACCCACTTAATTTTTGGAGAAGGAATTTAACTGTAAAGCCACATCCCCACAAAGCTAAAATAACCAGCCAATTTGGAGCAAAAATTGGTAATATAAATTGCTTGGCAACTTATACGGAAAAAGGGGACCGAAGGCCTGGGTTCCTGTAGTGTGTAGCCACAGAACAAATTGCTTTTTGAGAAAGTCCATGTCATGAGCATCCAGAAACATGTCTGTACCTGGTACAGGAGAGCAAGGCCCAAGGACTGACTTGGGTTAGGACTTTCACATTGATATGTGAAGTTTGATAAATAATGAGACAATTTGAGGTAAATAATTTTCTTTTTCCATCATAAACCTGTATTCGAATGGTGCTGTGTAGGTTTCCGTTTTTTCCTTTATAATTAAAGCTGGTGACTATTTGGAGGGGAAAACCCCAAAGTCTTTCCTTTTGTAAAATGCTGAATGGATAATTTTAATTTTTATACCCTGGACCACTAGGTGGCGCTGTGCATAGGGTGCTAGTGCAGAACCTGGAATTGGGAGGTTTGTTTTTGCTCAGTAGTTTCAGTCATGCCCAAACCCTTGTGATCCCATTTGGGGTTTTCTTGGCAACAACATTGGAACGGTTTGCCCATTTCCTTCTCCAGTGGATCCATTTTGTATGACAATCAGAGGTTAAATGACCTTCCAGGTCTCTGAGACCTGAGTTCAAATCCACCCTTGGACACTTTTTATTTGTGTGACCCTGGGCAAGTCACTTAACTTCCGTTTACCTCAGTCTCTTCAACTGTAAAATTGGGATAACAATAGCACATATGTCCTGGGATCAAATGACATAATAATTGAAAAACTGCTTAGTACAATACCTGGCACATAGTAGGTATTTAACAAATGTTTGTTCCCTTCCTTTCTAGCCACTTCCTAATAACTCCCACCCTCATACAGACCCCTTCTGTATAACAAAGAAAGACTATTAAGTAAAACCAGGTGATAACGCATATTGAATACTTCACAGTTTTCCCGAGGTTATTTTTCCTATTTTTAAATGCTGTGATGATTTTAAATTTTATACCCTAGTCATTTCCTAATACCTCCCTCCCTCATATAGAACCCTTCTGAATAACAAATAAAAATAGCTAAGTAAAACCAGGTGACCTGGTAAGGCATCTGATGGCACATGCAACATTCCCAAATCTTATGTCACCTCCTCTCTCCTGAGGGGAGAGGAATGGATTAATTTCATTGACAATCTTCTGGAACCACAACAGTCCACTGCCACAGCCATGACTTGGAATTTATTTGTTCAGTGCAAAAAATAGTTGAGTTGGAGGTGGGGAGTGGGGTGAGGAAAGGGTGCAACAGAGGACAGTGTATGAGAACAGCTGATGGGTTATATTCATGTAGAAGGCAGTCTAGTTGTACCTGCAGAGGCAACAATTTATCTTCCAGAGAATCCAATACACACATCAAGGGAAGAAGGTGGACCCCAGGAAAAAGATGCCAGGCAACAGGCCAGGGGCCTCTGGCCAGTGGAGAATAGTGAGAGATCTTAGGACAGATGTCTCTGACCCACAGGGAGGAAGTGCATATCTTTGGGAAGAAGCCCATTCCCAGGAGGAAACATGACCTTTCTCCTCCCAGGAAAAAAGTATGTCCCCAGACCTACACGGATAGATATAGGCACCTCAGATAAAATCCCTAATTGCTCCACCCTAGTTACAGTTCTAGTCATGGTACTTAATCTGATTTGGGATATCTTTTATTATTCAGTTATCGCTTCCATAGCCCAGGTTTTGATATACCACAGATCGGCATAAGAAATTAAATGGGAATTTTGGGGGAGTTTTGCCAAAGCATCAGACAACATGCAAAGGTGACACAGAAAAAGTTTAGAAACTTAGAAATGCATAAAATATATGTACAGTATGGTATAATATCAACCTATTTTATCTTTTAATACTTTAATAATCTAGACTTTTTCTCTGGCAGGAAGGGAGGGCCAAAATTTTTTAAACCTGTTTTCAAGTGGTGCTATGTATGTTTTTATTTGTTTGCTTTTTCTAGATTTTCCAGATCAGAGTCTTTAACGCCCTCAATGTTGAAGGGATAACTGTACTTTTCGAGTACACTATTGTAGTTATTATCTATATTATCCTATTTCACAGACCTTACCCCCTCACCATCCATTTGAATGCCTTATTGTTTGTATCTCAATTGAACATTGTTTTGGAGATCATTTTTATTTTGTAGCACAGTCAAAAAAAGTCAACAAATATTAGCTGACCTAGACTCAAGATCATCACGTGGGCACCCATTGAACACCTTAAGTGCTTTTCAGGTAAAGAATAGGAAACAAAGTATAATGAATTTTTAGCATCTTCTTTACCAAAGCCAGCATTCTTTTCTGGATTCCAACATCCGAGCTTTAAGAAACATTGAAACTTGGAATTGAGCACATATGGAAGGGGCAGCAAAATTCCATAGCTTTGGGGTAAGATGCTTTATTCTTTTGTCTTGCCTTGGGAGCTCTACACATGCAGAATCCCAAATTAACCCTCTACAAAGGATGACTTTGTATGAAGAACATGGCATTTTTGCCCAAACCTTGCCTCCTTTTAGAAACCTGATGCCACAAGAGAGGGAATGGAGAGGGCTGGACATCTTCTCTTCTTGGTTCAGAAGTTAAGCATATGAGCCTTTCATGTCTTGCTTCTGACTTGATGTGAAGAGACCCAGGGAATGGAATTTCACTAAATGTTGATGGAAGCTGCTATTTAAGTGTGAGACTCTCAAAGCACTTCTACATTTAAGGAAAAGCTGTTCAGTTTTTAAAAGTGGAAGGGGCAATGTGGTGGAGCAGTGAATAGAGCACCGGCCCTGGAGTCAGGAGGACCTGAGCTCAGATCTGGCCTCAGACACTTGACATACTTACTAGCTGTGTGACCTTGGGCAAGTCAGTTAACGTCAATTGCTTTGCCTTCCCCCATGAAAAAAAAAAACAAAGTGAAGTGGGTAGTAGACAAGTAGGTAGATGTTAAGTTGTCATTATTGTTCATATAAGTTTGTGTTTGATTATAAAGATAATGAAGTACAAAATCAACTGTGATATCTTGGATGTTTGGGAAATGTGGAGCTGCTTTCCAACAAACTTCAAGTGGCTAATCCCTTTTAGGAACTCCTTATATATTTATCCAAAGATGTCACTCGTGTTCCAGAGCCCCTCTGAGTTCATCTGAATAAGGTTTGACACTGGGCCCTGATCCAAAAAGTACTGAGCTCTCTTTCTGGCTCTGACCCCAAACCAAAGTAAAACTTCAGGGAAATCTCTAAAACAGAGCTTAGGAATGACTTGTGTCTAAGGCTTCCTGATATGTGAGTAACAGGGTCCCCAACTCCCACCAAAGTACTTAATGCAATCAGACATGGGACCAGCTTCACCACAGAAACTGTATAAAATGTAAAGGACCCATAGGTATATAAGAACATATCGCTCAAATTGCCCATTATACTTATCAGATTCCCCTAAAAGATAAAGATACTTTCCACTGACCAATTGCCATTATGGTAGAGAGCAGAGAAGGGCCCTCCTTTTCCATTCTTCCCTAAATCACACCTTATCCATGTGGAGGGCTACATCTAAGAGGGTCACTAGCCAGAAGCCTCTTTTTCTACCAGATATGGCAGCCCGTTTAATTAGCTGTTCTGCCTCAATAGCAAATTAGAAGGTTCTCAATGTATAAGTCTTGCACGGCTGGACGCACACTCCCAGTTTCCTTATGGCCTTGCATGCTGGGGGAGAGGAGGAGAAGGGAGAAATGGAGAGGGAGCCATTACACTGAACTCAGGATAACCTTGAGGTAACATCTAAGGCTTGAAGTATCCATTCTCAGGAATATTAGCTCTGATGTGCTCAGAAAAGGAAAGAGAAAGACCTCCTCCCCTCAGGAAAAAAAAAAGCATCTAGAAACTAGAGGTCCAAGAATTTCTCTCAGACTTTTCTAGGAAAGCAGAGCACACACCCATTTTCTGTCCCTGGAATTCAAGAAAGTCTTTTTCTCCACACTAGTATTTTTCTTCCACCCCAGCCCGGAAGTCTAAGGAAGAAAACCAAAAAATGAAAGACAAGGCTTAAAAAAAAAATCTGGTCTTAGTTCACAGATCACTCTTATAGTCCACAGGGAAGGTAGTTCCTTTAATCTTTTTTGTGTCACAGAATTCTTCTCAGGATAGTGTTTTTAAACACATAAGAAACCCATAGGATCATAAGAAAAACCAATTATTTTGAAATATAACAATAAAATATTTTTAAAACAGATTCATGGAACCCCAATTAAGACCTGTAAACTATCAATGACCACAAGAATGTTTCAAATAACTGATAAGAGAAATTAAATTTAAAAGAATTCTGTTGTTTCCCCTTAAGCCCCGCAAATTGTCAAAAATGACAAAGATAGGAATGGTCAGTCTTGAGGGGTTGTGACAAGACAGGCACACATTCTTGGTAAACTTCAGATCATTACAAACAACTTGGAATCATTCAAATAAAGTGATTATTGTATCCACATCTTTTGACCCAGAGGTTCCATAACTGGACTTATGCCCCCAAGAGGCCATTGGTAAGAAGAAAGGCCAAATGTACACCAAAATATTTACAGCAGCACTTTTAGTGATAGCAAAGAATTGGATGCCTGCTGACTGGGGAATAGCTAAGTACATTGTGGTACGTGAATATAATGGAATATTACTGGACTGTAAGAAAGGATAAATATGATAAATTCAGAGAAGCATGGAAATATCTATATGAACTGATGCTGAGTGAAGTAAACAGAGCCAAGAAAAAATATACACAATGATAACAACATAAATGGAAAGAATGACCACACACATGACAAAATCAAAAGGGAATAAAAATTATAAAGAGCAAGCATGGCTTGAAAGAAGGAATAAGAAAAGACACTCTCCCCTCCCCCTTTGCAGAGGCTCACAAACGTTGCGCATTACTGCATATTATCAGGCTTATGTGGTGTGTGATCAATTAGGCTGATTGTTTTCCTTGTCTTTTTCTTTTTTGTCTTTTAAAATACTGTCATTGGGGTGGCTAGGTGGTGCAGTGAATAGAGCACCAGCTCTGGAGTTAGGAGGACCTGAGTTCAAATTCGACCTCAGAGATTTGACACGTTTACTAGCTGTGTGATCTTGGGCAAGTCACTTAACCCCAGTTGCCCTGCCCTCCCCCTCCAAAAAGCAAAAAAATAAATAAACATACTATCATATGGAATGTTTTGGGGGGGAGGGTGGAGAGGGATACTGGAAAAACTATGGTGAGGTAGAAAACAAAACACATCAATAATTTTATTTTAAAAAAGAGAACCCTTGGTCTATCCTCCTGTGTCTCAGTAATCAAGAGACAGCCTCAGTCACTGGGACCAAGCAGAGGAGTTCCTTATGTCCTTTTGGCAAGGGGCTAAGGCATATGTCTCGCTACACAGGAGATATCCATTTCTAACAAAAGTCTATGCTCTTTATTATCATGAAATTTGCTGGGCTACTCACCAAATTAATGAAGGCTTCTCTTAATTATGGGAAGCTAAGTGGCACAGTGGATAGAAAACCATGCCTACTCAGGAAGACTCACTGTCTTGAATTCAAATCCGACCTCATATATTTACTAGTTGTGTGACCTGGGCAAGTCACTTGTCCCTGTTTGCCTCAGTTTCCTGATCTGTAAAATGAGCTGGAGAAGCAAATGGCAAACCTCCAGTACCTCTGCCAAAGAAAACCCCAAATGAGGTCACAAAGAGTCACACATAACTGAAAAATGACTGAAAAATCTCTTGATAATACCTCATATTTGTAACTATCCAAGTGCATGCTACTGTGATCTCCTTGAAAGCAAGTTCTATTTTATTTTTGTCTTTGTGCCCACAGAGCCTAGTGCAGAGTTTGGCACATAGTAAATTCTTAATAAATGCTTATTGAATGCATGAATGAATGAGTAAAAAACAACCCTATCTCCTTCAGATCCTTGGTGTAGTTATGACAAAATTAAGTAAAGTATCACTAATTGATTATTATCCATAAGATTTTTGAAAGCATTCATTTACCTGCCAACAATTTTATTCAACAAATATTAATTAATTAATTATTATGTACAAGACTCTGTACCCTTAACAGGCATTTAAAAAAAAAAAAAACACTACTAGCCAAGACCAAGAAAAAATTCTAAGCGGCCCTTCTTACTCCTAGAAATCTAATCAGTCCCTAAGTGATACCATCTTATTGACAGCCTTGATAAAAACAAAAAGAGTTCTGATCCCTAGTGAACTTTTAAAACTTTTAAAAATGAATTTTTAGGGGTGGATAGGTGGTGCAATGAGTAAGAGCACCGGCCTGGAGTTGGGAGGACCCGGGATCAGTTCCGGTCTTATGTGCACCCACACATAAATAACTAGTCGTGTAACCTTGAGCAAGTTAACCCCAATTGCTTTTTTTTTTTTAAATGAATTTGTAAAGGAACAAATCTCAGTAGAACTAGAGATTGTGGACTCCTTTGGAGCTGTCACAGGATTTGATTTGACTTTTAATTGTGAGATAATCTTTTTTGTCCTATGGAAGACCAAAAGTGAATAAAATACTATCTCGGCATAATCTAGTCATTCTTCAGTACTAAAAATTGATTCTGAGGGTCAAATATGCAATTATCTCTCCCATTAAACTAAAATATCCAGCCTAGAAGAATACAGAACTGTGAATCAGAAAGTTCTACAAATCTCTGTGACCTTGGATAATTTGCCTAACCTCTCTGGGTATCTATTTCCACAAGTATAAAATGAATGGGTTGAGGGGGTGGCTAGGTGGCACGGTGAGTAGAGCATTGGCCCTGGAGTCAGAAGGATCTGAGTTCGGATCCAGCCTCAGACACTTAACGCACACACAAACAAAAACCTAGCTGTGTGACCTTGGTCAAGTTACTTAACCCCAATTGCCTTCCAAAAAAAAAAAATGAATGGGTTGGACCAGAAGATTTCTGAGGTCCCTTCCTCTATGGTCTTGGAATTATTTAGGTCTATATTAATGTTACATTATTTTAATTAAACACACATTTATTTATTGTTGCCTCTGTTTGAGACAAACTGAAGAAAAACAGATATGTCAAGTTAGGACCTATGATTTCAACTGTACCTCCAATGGGGTAGATTAGGGATTGTCTATAGTTTATAATCTCGAAGGGCTGCCTGAGACTTACATAGGGGAAATGAGCTGGCCATGGATACACAGCTAGTAAGAGTCAGAGGCAGGATTTAAACTGAGGTCTTTCTTACTTTTAGAATCAAGTGCTGAACTGGAGTCAGGAAGACCTGAATTCAAATCTAGCCTCAGAAGCTCACTTGGCTGTGTGACCTTGGATAATTCATTGAACCTCCCTCAGTCTCAGTTTCCTCATCTGTAAAATGGGGGTGATGATAGTACCTACCTCCTAGGGTTGTTGTAAGGATTGAATAAGATATTTTTAAAATTTTAAATAATTATACTTTAACATTTTTTTTCTTTTTGGAGTTCCAATTTTTTCTTTTCCTCCAGGCTCCCCCCCACCCATTGAGAAGGCGAGCAATATGACATATAATATTTGTAAAGCACTGTGAGAACTTTAAGTTACTATCTAAATGTTTAATGTTGTTGTTGTGATGCCATCTGGGCACTGGCAATGCAAAGATAAAACTGAGATGATCTCTGCCCTCAAGGGATTTACATTTATCTTCATGCTGATATTGAATATTGATATTAATATTACCTTCATCCTGATACTGTCTAAATATCATATAGTTGAATCCTGACTCCCTATGTACCCGTTATGCAGACAGTCTAACCCTATTACCCCCAATAAAGCCAACAGCATTCCAGGACCTCTGTTCTTCCCACCTTCAAAGGTATTCTCATCCACCACAATTTCCCCACAAATGAAGGCATGAATTATTTTAATCCACACTCTTGATGCTTCTATCCACTATCACAGATGATTGAGTGCTGCTTTATTAATTTCTTAATCAGTCCTTACTATTAATTTCAGAACTGGCAGTCCTTTAGTTTTCCAAACTTCTTACCCTCATATCTCACTCTGCCCTAAACTCTATAGAAATTGCCTTCCCCAATGTTTGTTGAGGTGCTACTCAAACAAATGTTATTTGATCCAAGAATACAACCTTTTGTGCATCAAGTTTGCAGAAAGATTTGCAAGGGGGAGTGGAGAGGAAATGTTGAAAGAGCAACATGTATTATCTGTTAAAATCAAGTACAGCCATTTGACACTGCTCAGATCCCCAAAGAATGCATTAGTGATTTCAGGAATCATTTTAAAGAATTACAGTAAGCTAACTGTCACATTTGATGTAATCATTATCAAAAGATCACAGTCTATGTACAGAAGTTCAAATATTGTCAACAGTTCTACATTTAAAAGGTTTCTGATGTAATTTTACAGCTGGTAAATCAACCCCTGATGACATAGTGAAATAGGACCAGGGTATTAAAGCACTCCAACATAGGTTTTTAATTTGTTAACCAAACATTCGTACATTTACTCAGCCTTTTTTCATGTGCACATTAAAAAAAAACTGCCATGACAAAGTATTAGGGTCCTATTTGAAGCTTCAGGCTGATTGCCAATATTCCAAACCCTTGGATTAAGTAATCCAGTAGAAACAAATAAAAAATAAAAAAGAGTGGACAATGGAGAGATTGAACATTCTCAGTACTATTACCAATCATTCTCAATTGAAGCAGTCTGAGGACTTTCACTTTTTATTTTAAAGAAATGTGAATGATCAAAAGGTATTAGATCAACCCCCTCCCAGCAGTGTTCTAAGCCAAAAGGAAACTCCTGCAGATACTATAATTCAGGACTTACTGTTGTCTATCAGCTGAGGAAAAGTTTAAAGACCTGTAATGCATTAACTAAATTGTGTGTGTGCAACCAAAATGTGAATCAAAACATCCTTCTAAAGTTTCGTCCTTTCAGTAAAATCCTGGAAAGCACTTCCTAGTAAAGAAGACAAGGAGTATGTAAGAAGCTGGGGGACAGCAGAGGGGGGGTTCACTGTAAGCTTTCATGAAAGAATTTCCCTTGCCTTTTTCTTTCTTTCTTTCTTTCTCTCTTTCTTTTTTAAAGCACACAGACCACAGAAATAATGCGCTCAAGGAAGCTCTTGATTCTCTAATTTTGGAAAATACCCTTTTCACTTGTTTACATATATCTACATTAGTATTAGAATTTCTTTTTACTTGACTCTGAATATTTGTAACATTTGTACAAATTTGTAAATTTGTTTTTCCTTTATTTTCATTTTAAAAATTAAGATGATAGGGGGCGGCTAGGTGGCGCAGTGAATAGAGCACCGGCCCTGGAGTCAGAAGGACCTGAGTTCGGAGCCGGCCTCCGACACTTAATCCACACAAACAAAAACCTAGCCGTGTGACCTTGGGCAAGTTACTTAACCCCAATTGCCCTAAAGGGGCGGCTAGGTGGCGCAGTGAGTAAGAGCACCGGCCTCGGAGTTTGGATGACCCGAGATCAGATCCGGCCTCAGAAAATGAGCACCCACGCATAAATCAAATGACTAGCCGTGTAACCTTGAGCAAGTTACTTAACCCCAATTGCTTTTAAAAAAATAAAAAAATAAAATAAAAAAAAAATTAAGATGCTGGGGCAGCTAGGTGTCGAAGTGAATGGAGCACTGGCCCTGGAGTCAGGAGGACCTGAGTTCGGATCCTGCCTCAGACACTTAACGCACACACAAAACAAAAACCTAGCCTTGGGCAAGTTACTTAACCCCAATTGCCCTCCAAAAAAAAAAAATTAAGATGTTTAAAAGTAATGTTGCTGTTCTATCCTGTTGACCCCCAATTTTTTTTTTCAAAAATATTGGAGTGGTTTGCCATTTTCAGCTCATTTTACAGATGAGGAAGCTGAGGCAAATAAGGTTAAGTAACTTGCCTGGGGGTAAAATAGCTAGTAAGTGTCCTAGACTGGATTTGAATTCAAGTCTTCCTAACTCCAAGCCTGATACTCTATCTGCTATGCTACCTCTCCACTGCCCCCTTTCAAAATAATACCCTGGGGCATCTGGGTGGCCAGTGAACAAAGCACCAACCCTGGAGTCAGGAAGACCTGAGTTCAAATCCGGCCTGAGACACTTAACACTTACTAGCCGTGTGACCTTGGGCAAGTCACTTAACCCCAATTGCCCTGCCCTTCCCCCTCAAAAAAAAAAAAGTAATACCCATTTCTTTGCCACCACAAAGAAAGCTGCTATAAATGGGGATGCCCTTCGATAGGGGAATGGCTGAACTAGTTGTGGTATATGATTGTGCTGAAATACTATTTTAGGCACTTATTAGATGTGGGATCTTGGATGAGTCATTTAAAATCTCTCAGTTTTAGTTTCCCCATCTGTAACATGGGGAAAATGTTAGCACTGAGTTCACAGGGTTTTTGGTTTCAAGTTGATATGTAAAGCATTTTGCAAATTTTAAAGCACTATAGAAATGTTAGCTATTATTATTCTCCAATTCTTGGTTCTCTAAATTTGAATGTTTAATGATAATATTGGACAGCAATAAAACCAAGTAAAATTACTTTCTATCTATTTACATTTAAAGTAATTTCAATGAATAAAGTATCATCATGATTGCTTAGTCACTACTCCCTCTTAACACTTATTAGGACTCTGTCCATTTATTCTTATTCACTTGACCTCTTACCTCATCAGAGTTGAAGTGTACTCAACATTTCCAGTCTGGCTTGTTTCGTTGGGCATTTTTTGTAAAGATCTTTCCAGATTGTCTTGTATTCCTCAGACTGGTCTGCCTTGATTTCATTAAAGTATTCCATTATATTAACGGTAACATGGGGCGGTTAGGTGTCGTAGTGAATGGAGCACTGGCCCTGGAATCAGGAGGACCTGAGTTCAAATCCAGCCTCAGACACTTAACACACACACACACACACAAAAACTAGCCGTGTGACCTTGGGCAAGTCACTTAACCCCAAATGTCCCTCCAAAAAAAAATTAATGTAACATAGTTTAGTTACCCATTTTCTTATTGTTTGCTATTTTTGTTTCTGGATTTGAGGCTTTCCTTTCTTTTACATAGAATTTGGCTCTGAGAGTCTTCAAACAAATTAATATTTGGGAGGAAAAGTAAGAGGCCACACAACACTTTCAGGTTCTAATACAAACAATAGAATTTATGAGATAGTTTAGTTTTCCTTTTCTACCAATAATACCACCCAGAGCCAGTCCCTACTACAAGAGTGTATATATATATATAAAATTTCTTTCTTTCTTTCTTTCTTTCTTTTTTTTGAGTGGGGAAGGCAGAGCAATTGGGGTTAAGTGACTTGCCCAAGGTTACACAGCTAGTTTTGTGTTAAGTGTCTGAGGCTGGATTTGAAACTCAGCTCCTCCTGACTCCAGGGCCAGTGCTCTATTCACTGTGCCACCTAGCAGCCAATTTATATAATTTCAATATAAACATTTACAATTTGGAAATTGTCAAATACTACAAATCAAAGCTTGGTTTACCATTTAGTTGATTGTCTACTTAAGAAAGCAATGGAGAAAATGTTAATAATTTGTATTAATTTAATGTCTTGGGCTTATTTTTTTTCTCAGAGAGCTGGCTGTTAAACATTTACCAACACACCTCTGGCAGGATCAATTTTCCAATTACCCAAGTTCCAAACCTGAGAATCTTGTGTCTGCCTTCTCCCTTAACCGCTTCCCGTATAACCTATTGCCAAGTCCCGTTGATTCTACCTTCATAATATCTCTTGCAACTGTTTTATCCTTGCAACTCAGATTACTACCACCCTAATCCAAATTAATCTGTCGTTATTGTCTATGCCTAGGTAGCACAGCGGATGGAGTGTTAGGCCTGGAGTCAGGAAGTCCTGAGTTCAAATCTGGCCTCAGATACTTGCTATCTGTATGATCCTGGGCAAGTTGCTTAACCCTGTTTACCTCAGTTTCCACATCTGTAATGACTCAATAGCAACAAAAGACCATAGGCACTGAAGAAAGGAGGAGATGAAAAGGATTTAACTTATATTTTAGGGTGTACCCACTTTGGAGGTGTTTTCATTGGTTCCTAGTTTGTCAATTTTGCTTTTGGACTTTCTACAACTTCAATTAATGAACAAAGTACGGTCTTCTCTCTCACTTCCAGGTCTAGATCTTAGAGATTCTTTTTTTTTTTTTTGCTTTTTGGAGGGCAATTGGGGTCAAGTAACTTGCCCAAGGTCACACGGCTAGGTATTTGTTTGTGTGTGTTAAGTGTCTGAGGCTGGATCCGAACTCAGGTCCTTCTGACTCCAGGGTGGCACTCTACTCACTGTACCACCTAGCTGCCCCTGATCTTAGAGATTCTTGACATTAAAATTATTTGTAGAGGTGAGCAATTGAGCCAGTTAATACAAACATTATTTCCATTCAGCAAACATGGATTAAATGCCTAAGATGGGTAAGCTTTTATAAGATATGTATTTATGTGCCAAGGATAGAAAGAAAAAAATGGAATAGTCTCTGTCAAAGGAGCTTCAGTTTTATGTTTACTGATGACTTCTGTTTCTTACATCATAGTAATCCCAAGTATTCCTCTCCCTTCCCTTCCCAGAGAGCCATCTTGTATAACAAATAGTATATTTTACAGAGAAAAAAATTAGCATAACAGAAAACATCTGAGACATTAAAAGGTATTACATTGAAAGAATCTGAAAACCTGTGCAATGTGTAATGGGATGCCTTCCATCTCCATGATTTTAATTTTAATTTTTGGTGTGTGGTTATTGCCATTTACATTGTTGTAGTTAGTGTGTGTGTGTGTGTGTGTGTGTGTATTTGGCTCTACTTATTTTCCACAGCGTTAGTTCTTAAAGATCTTTCCATGGCTCTCTATATTTATCACACACATCATTTCTCACAGTCCCATAACATTCCATCATATTTATGGACCACAATTCATTTAGTCATTCCCTAATTGATGGACATGTACATTGTTTCTAATTCTTTATCTATCTATCTATCTATCTATCTATCTATCTATCTATCTATCTATCTATATTTGAGAACTTCTTAGCTTTGGTTTCCTTGGGATATAAACCCAGTGATGGAAACTCTGGTTCAAAGAATATGGATAGTTTAATCACTTTATTTACATAATTCCAAATTGCTTTCCAAAATGGTTGTACCATTTAACAGCTCCACCAACAATGCATTAGTGTGCCTATCATTGCACAACTCCTCTAACATTGAATATAGCCTTTTTTTTTTGCCATTTTGCAAACTCTAAGGAAAATCTTAGAGTTTTGTTTCATTTCTCTTATTAATGATTTGTAGTATTCTTTCATGTGGTTCTAAATACTTGGTAATTCCTTTTTTTGACAATTATTCAAATACTTTGACCACTTATCTATTGGGGAATTGCTATTAGTTTATTATAAATTTATTGTTTATATATCTTGGATACCAAACACTTATTAAAGAAAAGGAACTTAATTCTCCTGGGGGGAAGCAAGGAGAGAGAATTTAAAAAATACACAAAGAAGTAAATATATTTATATTTGTATGCTTATATACTTACACATTATTTCTAGATATCACACACACATATAATATATATGCATATATAAAACATTTCCCTTGAGTGATGCCCTGAAACATACAAGAAAATACTGAGCACAGTTCAGTTTTGTTTGAAAACATACCTTGAGAGGGTCTCCAGGGAGGCAGTAGAGAGGGGTAATTTCTAAATGGTATGAGCTCTAGACATATATAGGAAACCATCATTTTCCTTGACTTCCAGGACTTGAAATGCTAGAAACTGCTGAGAATGTGAACTTTCCTGTATGAGATCATTCTCACTCCTGGTTTGAACTGAGATTTTATCTAGGTCCACTGTAAAAAGCTCATTTACCCTTATTGATTCCTTGGTATATTCTAATCTGTAGAAATTCTATAATTTCTGTTCGTTCTTTGACTTAAATAAATGTGTTTATTCACTATTTGTGAAGGCATTTTGTATAACCAGTTTTTGTTGGGAAGGGGCTAAGTTGATAGGTGTGAACTAAAATCTACCTTCACTCAGAGTAATCTGGAAAGTTACTTTCCTTTTGAACCTCTAAAAACTGTCCCCTTAGACTAGAAATATTTGAGAGCTGTCAGATACATTTTTTACCCAATGTCCCTTTCAAATAGGAGTAATTACTGGGTCTATGTAGTTCTGGATTCTGACTGCCTCTCTCCCTTTTCCCTACCCCACCCCTCTACCCCCAACTAGGCTGCTGGCAATCAAGGCAAGACTATTCTCCTACTTTTTGCAAAAGTTGACCAAATATATACAAAGTTATGTATTTAAATAGATAGATAAAACACCCATATACATAACCTTCATATAAAATTCAAGTACAAAGTAATTCCATGGGAAAGAAAATACCAACTGGAAGCATCAGGAAAGGTCATTTGTAGAAGGAGGTACCTGAGCTGAGCCTTGAAGACAGGTAATGATTTCAAGAAGCAAAAGTGAGGAAGGCAAATATTCTAGGCATGGGGAACAACCTATACAAATACATGGAGGTGGGAGATGGATTAAGAGCTGACACTAGAGTTTAGGAAGATGTGATATCCTGACTGTGTGACCTGTGTTACATCTGAGCAGTCTGAACATTGGACCACTCAGAATCTTGACCAGGGAATCACAAGACCCGTTTCATAAATGAACCCCCCAAAGCAAAATACCAACTCAGAGTATATCCTGACTGTGTCACCTGAGTTAAGAAAGTCTTCTTAACTCATCAGTGCCCCTGACTACATGATAGTGAGTCAAATAGGAGGTAACAATCTGCATGGGTGGATGAAGTTCTTTTCTGGGAATTCACTATACTGACTCAATTGCAGGTTTGGGTGGGGAGAGGGGAGGGGTGGTCAGGACATTTTAACTCGATTGATTTCCTCTTCATATATTAGCTGATGAAATTATAGGAGAAAGTAACAAGATACAATAAGGTGTGCTAATATCTTAAACTTAGTGAAAAAAATGCCCATATTGTTGTCCCTTTATGAAGTGTAAAAATGCTCTTTGATAGAATTAGAGGAATAGTTTGCCATTTGGCTGCCCAAGATCAACCTGACATTGGATGGCCTTTTAAAAAGTTAACTCTGGGGCAGCTAGGTGGCGCAGTGAGTAGAGCACTGGCCCTGGAGTCAGGAGGACCTGAGTTCAAATCAGACCTCAGACACTTAACGCAAAACTAGCCATAGGCTAGTCACTTAATCTTAGGCTAGTCACTTAACCCTAACTGCCCTCCAAATAAATAAATAAATAAGATGGAGATACACCTACCTAAAAGGATTATTATAATAATCAAATAAGATAATGTTTGTAAAAAGCTCTTAGCCCAGCACTTAGCAGATGCTATAAAAACACTTATTTCCTTCCTTTCTCTTCCCTTTCCTCTTCCCTTTGTAATAGTGGAGCTTTAGCTCAGAAGGTATAATAACAGATATACAAAGATATACAAACATACTACCCCCAACACATGGGAGACGTAATTCCCCTCTTCTTCCTGCACCTCAGTCTCTGGGAAGAGAAAAGGGATTAGGTTCATAGTTTATCGTGGTTCCCATAGAGTACAGTCCCAGCCCAAGCCTAGCCTTTCCCTCCCTCCCCCTCTGAGCTTGAGTCCTAGGCACCCTGGCTTCTGAGTGCTTCTGTACCAGCCTGCCTGCTGTACCACCTTATCTGCAATTCTGGCTCCAGGGTCACCATGGCTTAAACTCCAGTTCTTTGAGGATCACCTCAGGCACCTGAAACTGAGGAGGACAAACAACACGGAATAGAAACAAGTACCCGTCTCCATTTCTAGGAGCTGGGAGTAAAAGAGAGACAAGTAGGAGGGCACAGTCCCTACCCTTCTAACCAATTCAATTCATTGCTTCCCCAGTGGAAGAATGAGAGAGGAGAGAGAGAGAGAGAGAGAGAGAGAGAGAGAGAGAGAGAGAGAGAGAGAGAGAGAGAGAGAGAAAGAAAAAGAAAGAAAGAAAGAAAGAAAGAAAGAAAGAAAGAAAGAAAGAAAGAAAGAAAGGAAGGAAGGAAGGAAGGAAGGAAGGAAGGAAGGAAGGAAGGAAGGAAGGAAGGAAGGAAGGCTGTCCAGCTCAGTCTGATCAGCTTTCAAGAAGCAGTTGTCCAATCAAAGGAGGCAGGTGGTCCCCTATTACCTTTCTGAGAGGGGACACAGTGGACTCCGTGCTAGGCAAGCCAAGCATCGTTCTCAAAGGCCCTTCAGGGCTAGGTTAAACATGTGCTTCATCATCAGCATATGTGGTACTACAATGTATGTGCCCACTCTTTTCACCGATGTTATGTGTGCTTAGGGGAAAATGGGCCCCAGGTTTATGGGGGGCGGTATTTATAACTACTAGGTTAGTTATGCTGACTTAGTAAATGCCTTTACTTTGAGTTTATTCTAAGTACTGACTGATTATTAAAGGTGGGAACTAGAAAACTTACTTTTTTAGGAGTGTGAATTCACAGTATATTTTTGAATTGGAAATAGTAGTAATTGCAATTACTTTACCTTGAATTCACTATACTGACTCAATTGCAGGTCTGGGAGGGTGGTCAGGACATTTCAACTTGATTGATTTCCTCTTCATAGACTAGTTGATGAAATTATAGGAGAAAGTAACAGATACAATAAGGTGCTAATATATTAAACAGTGGGGAAAATGCCCATATTGTTACCCCTTTATGAAGTGTAAAAATGTTCTTTGATAGAATTAGAGGAATAGTTTGCCATTGGCTGCCCAAGGATCAACCAGACATTGGGTGGCCTTTTAAAAAGTTAGTTAACTTTTATATATAACCAGCCCTGGTTATAGTAGAGGTGATCCCTGGCAATAGAGAAAAGAGATACTTATGAAGGAAGAACTCAACTCTTGAGTGGGGATCACTCTACAAGGTTAGGTACAATATACTTCCTATCCCCATTACCACCCAAATACACTCAAAACTCAGTTGGGGGAAATGGTGGAAACTGGTAGCAGAGGTAATATATGTAATATAATATAACATATCATGTCATGTCTTTATGATATGAATTTTATATAACACAATATAAAAAATATAACCTATAATATTGTATATATGTATTATATCTTATGCATGTATGAATATACATGCATAATTATATATGTAGATATATATATATATAAGTAACCTCTTAATTCTCTAGAAAACTCTAAAACCATGAGTTACAAAGGTGCCAACCTGCATTGGCAGAGGGAATTTCCTAACCAAGTAGTCCCCTATAACAGTGAAATCATGAAATTAAAGGTCCAGTCCCTCCTACCTACCTGCCTTCATCCTTCCATCTATCTAATGATTATGGACAAAACTTACAGCTGACTTCATCTATCGCTCATCTGGGCTGTGGTTTGCCCTAGTATAGCCAGGGGCCCAGCATTGGAAAAGAAATTGTGGCAGCTTTCAAAGCCCAGTCCTTTAGGAATGAGGGGCATCAGAATGAATGTGGCTCTCTTTTTTTCCTTCTTGAGCCTTAGTCCTAGACCTGGCCTCTGGTTTCTGGTAGAGCCAAAAGGAAAGATGTAAAGGCCCTTCTTATTTGCTGCTTTCCCAAATGGTCAGTGGAGGAATACAGATAATCCTTGAAAGTCTGTTTTAGTGGCCCTAGGAGTTAAACGATTGCCATAAAACAATACT
Organism: Gymnobelideus leadbeateri; assembly: GCA_011680675.1. Taxonomy (NCBI): domain Eukaryota; kingdom Metazoa; phylum Chordata; class Mammalia; order Diprotodontia; family Petauridae; genus Gymnobelideus; species Gymnobelideus leadbeateri. The sequence goes on from WOXC01004132.1 coordinate 283,865, forward strand.
GTTTCCATGTATCATTCACATATCCTGTCTTTTTTTTTTAAGACTGGTGATATCCCTACCTCTTTAGAGTAGTTTGCATTCTTTCCCTTAAAAGTTTCTTCCTTCCCCCACCGAAAAAAAATTCTAAGGTTTTAGGATAGATTTCGGCTAAACAGGTGAATTGCTTATAATAGACTGTTAAATAGAATGCTTCTTTTTTTCCCTTAGTTTTAGCTTTACATATAAGAATCTAAAACAAGACCTTGAGAGTTCTTAGCATAATCCCAGAATTTTTCATCATGCCATTATATTGCAAAAGAGTGCTTGGCACCCCAAACTGTATTATTTTCAGCAGGTTTCCCAAATAAATGACCCACAGGAAAACAGCATAATGAGGCACTTTTTAAAACTTGGGTAAGGAAGTATAATTGAAAAACTACCTTATACTGTGGGGTTTTTTTTCTGATTTACCAAAAAAAAAAAAAATCTGATTTGCTTCAGGTCCTTAAATCATTCCTTCTGTTCAAGAGAAATTATGTGGGTATTTGGTTTTGGTTTTGTTTTTGTTTTTTGCTTTTTAATCAATAAAAAGGAGAGAGAATCTGGTGTTTGTGTGACCAGCTATTAGAGGCATGGTTATGGTCCCCATTTATTGTCTTCTGAAACCATTGGACATAGTCCCTAATTCCCCAAGGGATACGTGTGGTGCTGTTAAGTTTTAATTTACATCCTTCTTTTGTGAAGTTTCTACTTCTGAACATCTCAGCCTTTCCCCCCTCCCCCCACCTTTAAGACATGTACCATTTTTTGCTAAAAAGTCAATGGAGTTTTCACTACCTTAGCTTTCTGCATCCCCTTTATCTTGATGGCTTCTCACTACCCTCTTTTGTAGCTTCCCAGAAAGGTTCCATGCTAAGCTATTGGCTTGTCTAGATGTTTAACTCACTTCCCCCTTTTCCCTCCCCACCCCCCAACTCCTCTCAAATGCCTGAGAATCTTCTGGGAAAGGATCTAACTCCCCTACCCCTCCACCCCCCACACCCTCCCCCTTTTTTATGAACAGGACCCTTTAGATTTGTTTTAGCTTTTCTTCTCAATCAGAAGCACTGCTAGCAGGGCGAGCTCCTTGTCTGGTATCCAGCGATCAGGGCTAAATCCCATCCTTACTGGTATTTGCTCCTTAGAGGTGAAAAAATAAATGTTTTATAAAGCTCAAATTGGCCTTATCAAACAAAACGTCTGCTAGATCTGTGAGTGACTGGTGACAGCAGGAGACATCAGTGCTGGCCTCACCAATAGAAGTCACTGCAGTTAATGGAGGCTATTATGGGAGAATTCTGGCAAGAAGTTTTTTTTTTCCTCCCCCCTCCAGACAGCTAAAAAAATTTTAAAGAAAAATGTATTCAGTTGCTAGGGCAACTGTGGTTTCAAAACTACTGTAACAAAAGCCAGATATCACATATCAAACTACCAAGTTGTTAATTTGACTGGTATTTTAAAGTAACTACTCTAAAGAGATGTTTTCTCTTTATCTAGTTCTACTTATATGGCAGGGGAAAGGGGAGAGCAAGAAGAAGAAGGGGGAGAAAGGAGGAAGGGGAAAGAAAACACAGGAACTGATTTTTCCTCCCTCAGGTATTTCCATATTCTTTGTGCAGAAGGGGAGAAGTGTCTTGGTTAACTGTTTGTTGGAAATAATACTAATAATTGACATATATGTCTACCTTAATATTTACAAAGTGAAGTGAATAAAGCTCTGGGTCTGGTGGCAGGAAGACTCCTCTTCCTGAATTCAAATACATCCTCAGATACTTAGTAGCTGTGTGACCCTGGGCAAGTCATTTAATCCTGTTCGCCTCAGTTCTTCATCATTAAGTAAACTAGAGAAGGAAATGGAAAATCATTCGAGTATCTTTGCCAAGAAAACCCCAAGTGGGTTCCCACATGAAGAAAACTTACATATATGTTTATACGAGCTGCTCACCACAACCCAGTAAAAGCAGGTACTACATACCTGAGGAAACTGAGTTAATTGATTTTCCATGGCCACCTAAATTAGTAAGTGTCAAACAGAAGTTCTTGATTGTGGTCAGAGGAAAGGTATACTGGTATGTAGAATTTATTTGTTAATATTCACAATCTAAGAAAAATCCCATTTCTATTTCTACTTCTTTATTTTCCTACCACCAACTTCCCCCAATCTTATTGAGGATGGTGAGAATAGAGAAGCTTTCTTTTTTTTTTGGAGGGCAATTGGGGTTAAGTGACTTGCCCAAGGTCACAATAGAGAAGCTTTCTATGGATAGTTGGTAAATATCTAGTCCTAGGGTAGGGAACCTCTGAACTCTAGGCTACGTGTGGCCTTCTAGGTCCTTGGCTGTGGCCTTTTGACTGAGTCCAAGTTTTACAGAATAAATCCTTGTATTAAGGAGATTTGTTCTGTGAAGTTTGGATTCAAAGGGCCCAAATTTGAGGGCCTAGAGGGCCAAGTATGGCCTCTAGGAGGCAGGTTCCTCACCCTGATCTAGTCATTTAGGTTCATCTTGCCAGAGGCTAGCTTACTATTACTTGCCTCAATTAAAAGGCAGAAAGACAAAAAGGGAAAAGATCCAGTATAGCTCTCCAGGAAAGAAGATATAGTAGAAGTCGGATTACTGTAATTTTACTGTGAAACTTTTCTGAATCTTAGTAGTGCCAGAGCTTTTAATCCATTCTCAACCAATTGAAGTTCACTACTCCTACCTTGGATTTCCTACCCATACCTTAAAACAGTCTGGGGCCTTCAGTTTTTGGTCTTGCTTTTAGTTTCTACTGTATAAAACACTGTAGGAAGTGATACAGCTGGAATTATTCAATGATGCATTGTCTGGCCTTTGGAAAGAGACTCTTCCAAGAGCTGGAGAATGGCCTAGAGTGGAAGAAATTTTGCCTTTCTTGTCTCTGCTTTATTTTAGAAGTATTTTCAAAACAAAAAATGACAACTCCTCATATACCAGATGGATTATGTTTAGCCAGTCCTCTGGAACAGAAAAAGTCTTAGAGAGTTTGTCCATCTCAGCCTTGGAGATACAGTAGTGAGAACTTAACTGGTTTGAATATTGAGTAATAAGAATAGAAAGCCTGGGGGTTAAAGGGTAGAGAGAAATAGATTTTTGGAATTTCACAGACATTTGTGTTTCATTTCCCTGTTCTAAAAAAATGTTATTTTGATGTTCTAAGGAATGGAGAAGGGGGGAAATGAGAGGGGGAGGGGAGAGAGAGAGAGAGAGAGAGAGAGAGAGAGAGAGAGAGAGAGAGAGAGAGAGAGAGTTAAAGAGTTTATACAAGAACTGCTGCAGTTTAATTGCCAAAAGGAAAAAAAAAACCAGCTACTTGCTACCCAACACCATGGGCCTTGATTCAAGTTCAAGCTCTAATTTAGTACAGAGGTTGAGCTGACACCCTAAACTTGAAAAGGGAGCTTACTTTAGAATCCTGATGATTGAAAGCGGGACGGATTAACCACTCGGGTATCGGATTACAACCTTGTTATTGGCTATTTACATAGGACAACTCTGAGAGGGGAAAGGCGGGGCTGGAGTTTGAGAAGTACCCTAGGCAGATAGATGGAGTGCGAGGGTAGACTGGAAGAGAAAAAAGGATGTGTGCAAATAAACGCTTACATATATGTATACGAATATCTACTTACGCGCGCGCGTGCACACACACAGACGCGATATTGAAAAGTTCAGAGCTACAAACAGGAGATGCCCTGGGTTCTGAACTCCCCCTCCCCTGGCGTGCCAGAGCTGGCTAAGAAAGCAACGAGTCATCCCGGAGCTGAATGGGAAATTCCTCTATTAAGCATTTCCCAGTGGGAAACTCTGTGACCCAGCGGGCGCCCAAACCAAAGACCACTTAGCTAGGGAATTTGCTAATGGAGGCAACGCCATCTAATTCTCCCTTTCGTTCCAGAATAGGCTCACCTACTTGGTTGAAGCCCACTCTTCTCCCTTCTGGGCCTCATTGAAATCCGCTTTTGCAAATGTCCAGTAGTGTTAGAATTGGAATTGGAAAACAGTAAAAGAAGGGAAAGAGAGGAATCCTGTCCGGCCAATGCCCCCGAGAAACCCGTGGAAAAGATTGACTCCCCAGCAGTGGACCCCACTGGAGTTTTTAGAGGGTTACGAAAAAGAGACAGTGTAGAAAAGATTTATCTGAATGTAATTATCTTTGAGCCCGCGTCTGATCAACATTCTCTGACTCTTTGCACCTCCCAAAGCCAGAACTGCCCCCGATCCTCCCCTAGGGGTTAGACCCTAACTGAAACCCACATTCGTCCACACCTTCTGCCATAGGCTGGGAGGAAGGAGGAGGGGGGAGAGAGAAGTCCTTGGAGAGTCAGGGAGGGACTGAAGGGGCTCTAGCGCTGATCTTCTAATCACCCAGCTGGTCTTTTCCAGGGCCAGCCTTGATGCAGTCCCTGGGCTGTTCGCTGCCCTTCTGCAAAGAGCCTTTGGCTGGGCAAACCGGCTTGAGACCGCAAAGTACATCTAACTCTGCCTGCAGGACTGGTAGGTCTTTGACTCCCTTCGAGCATGGGGATTTCACTCCCGCCCCAACCCCCGTTTCTCTTTTTACAATGAAAAAAGAGCGAATTCAGTCGAAGTGAATATGCCCCGTCCTCTGTAATTATACACACATTGAACTCTTTACAGTTGACTTAAGTTACTTGGCGCTGCTATTGGTGTGGCCCTGCGTATTGATTAAACGCAGCATCTATTTACCTAAACAATAAATGTGGAGATTAGTAAAAGTTCACTTGATCACAATAATGGGATTGACAATTAAAGGGCAATGCATGCCAGATGTAACGGAGGAGCCCGTGGCTGCAGCCTTTGCGGAAAGAGGAGCACTGACTGGGGGCTTGACAACTGAGCAGCAGCAGCAGCAGCAGCAGCAGCAGCAGATGCTGTAAGTGACACGAAAGGAGAGAGGGAGGAAGACAAGGAGGGAGGGGGGCCAGAGATACTGGGAGGGGGCAGTTGTGAGGGTTTCTGAAGGAATCGTGGGATTGTCGTTCTCCTTTACCTCAGGCAGGCCTTCTGCAGGAACTAGAAAAGCTCCCTGGAGAGAATCTGGGCTTCCTCCACCCTTTAGAGAGAAAGGGACTAATAACTATCTAGAATGGGCATGGGAGATGTATGTGTGTGTGAAGGCATGAGTGTTCGCTTCCTTGATTAGTGAGCTCTCTTCTCTCTCCGTGTCTAACTCTGTAAGTCTCTCTGTCTCTCTGTCTCTGTCTCTGTCTCTCTGTCTGTCTCTCTGTCTGTCTCTCTGTCTGTCTCTCTGTCTCTCTCTCTCTGTCTCTGTCTCTGTCTCTCTCTCTCTCTCTCTCTCTCTCTCTCTCTGTCTCTATCTCTCTGTCTGTCTCTTTTTCTCTCTCTCTGTCTCTCTTTTACCCCTTAGCATGTATGAATTATCGCACATGTGTAGATGTATGTGTGCACATAATTGTGTGTATGTTTTTGTATACAGTGGATTATACTTTCTAAGAAAGAACAGAGAGCCTGGTGTCTGGCAGGCTCTCATCTGAGACCCTCTTTCTTTATTAGGCTCTCCCTGAAGGGGAACAGTGATGGACAGTGTCCATCTTGGCTTCATTACTTGCATCCAGGTGCTAGTGTGTAAGGCATTACTGGGATTCCTTAATCCACTCTATTCTAAAAAAAAATGAAGTGGGGATAGAAGTGAGAATGATGACAATATTGAGAACTTGATTTCATCTCTAGTATATCACTGGAAGCATCCAGAAAAGCAAGACTCCACAAGGTTAGCCTAAGTCTGTAATACACCAGGTTCATTGGAGAATCTTAAAAGGGACCTTCTTTACTAGACTATTTGAACTCATATAAAGACCCCATATAAACAAAACAAGATTCCTACTCCAGTCCTTAAAGCAGAGCTAAGATTCATTCTTTCAGTTAAGCACTTACCCATTGCCTGTGTTAGCCATTGGAGAAAACAAAGGCAAAAATAAAATAGTCCCTGCCTTTCCAGGGGCTTACATTTTGCATGGATAAAATGAGCTATAGAACCAAGGCAGAAGAAAGTTCAGAAATGTGTTAGGATTGTATGGGGTGGGGGGGGGGGGAGGAATATGGTCACAGAAGAATCTGAGAGTTTAGAAAGGGGAAGGAAGATGGATCTTGGTCTGCTCTTAGTAAGGGTATAGGGTGATCATGTAGTCCAATCTTTCATTTTATAGATGAGGTAACTGAGGCCCAGTGAGATTAAATGACTTTCAAAGGGGCATACAGATGATAAGTGGTAGACTCAAACATTCCACCCCCATTGGTTGTATTGTTGTCATCAGTGTTCTCATTTGTGTTTTCTGACTCCAAATTCGGGACTCTCCCACTGATGAGAACAATACAACCAATGGGGGTGGAATGAGAGAGCTACTGGCAAAAACACCGGACTACTTGCCTCAATTTACCCTCACTCCAAAATCCAGTGTCTTTCTACAGTGGTACATTGAATGATTTTATGGCAGCAGAGACTGAGGCTCATTGAGTTAAAGTGACTTATAGAGTCACACAATGTTTAACTAGTAGTTAAGTAGTAGCTTGTAGTATTTACACAGCTAGTAAGTGGTAGAAACAATGTGATGGCTATTTTCAAGTATTTGAAGTACTATCCTTGGGTCCATTTGTTTATACTTGTTCTGCTTGGTCTCAGAAGACAGAACTAGAAGTGATGGGTGGAAGTTAGGCTTGAGGTAAGGAAAAATCTTCTAGTAATTAGAGATGTCAAAAATTGACTGTCTCTTAAAGTTCCTCCTTACTGTAGGTCTTCAAGCCAAAGCTATAACTAGCACAGGTCAACTGAAGCATTGCTCTGGGGTGCTAAATTTATATAGTGCTGAAAGCAATCTTTCAGCATCAGGGCTCAGTGCTTATTTAGTAATAATTAGTTGATTAATCAATTAAAGGATAATTAAGAGTAATTAACCAAACTAGAAACCCACCAGATACCCTGAATCTTCTACCTATTTGGAGCAGCTCAGGTTAACTCCCTCTTCTTTATCCTTGCTCTTCCCACCTCCACCCCAACAAATCCTCCCCAACAGTAACGGCCTTTCAGTCTTGGTTTGTGCTCAACACAGATGCAAAAATTGTTTGTTACAGCTCTGCTTCAAGTAAAGGCTAGGTAACATTTGTAAGTCATATTGTAGAAGGATTTCTTATTCAGGTGTGGGGTATATTAGATGGCCTTTAGGTTCCCTCCCAAATCTGAGCTTCTGTGATAACCTACTCTCTGAGATGAAATATTAGAAGAGCATGTGAATGAAGAAATGAGACTTTAGAGGATAATGTAGTCAATGTACCTAGCAGCAAGAAAGTCAGTCTGGGGAGGGGGTGGGGGTCCAAGATGGACAGGCTATTGGGATCACTGGACACCATGTGCTAAAAACCTTGAAGAGGGCCTCACTCTTATCCCTGGGAACTACAATAACACGAAAGGTGAGTGGCCCTAAGGAAGTGGTTGTGCCATCTCAAGGCAGTCTTCCAGGAATGATGACTTTTTCTTTCTTGATACCCTTGGGCAAAGCCTCACTAGTGACCTGCTGGTTCCATATTATGTGTAAGGCATCCTTCAAGTCTCAGGGATGACAAACAACACAGTTTCTCCCCTTAAGGAACTTTATTATAAAATATAATTGGGGTTGGAGGTGACCTGTAGACAAATAACTACAATATAAATGAGAATGTAATAAGGTGTGCAGACAAGGTGAGAAATTGAAGGCTGGAGAGATCGATTTTATATGTAAGGAGGATAAGAGAAGGCTTCTTAGAGGAGGTTAAGTCTAGGTTGAGCCTTGAAGGATGGGAAGAATTTCAGCTGGCAGAAATGAGGAGTAATGGGATTCATTCTAGACAACGGAGATGGAGGAGCCCCTACAGGGAGGAGGCAGGAAGACTGGAAAGGCTAGGTCTAGAACTGGGTAGTGTCAGAGAAGGCTGAAAAAGTGACTATTTTAGATTGTTTCTTTTCTTCTGGAGTCTTGGATTTTCAGCCCAGAATGCTTTCTACTCTAAATTTGGATACAAACAAAAAAGATTAGTCTTGTAAGTCTATGAGCAAGCCAGGACGAAGCCTTTTCCCGCCCGTAGGGCCACTGGGAACCACAGAGCGCATGCCCAGGCACTTAAATGAAAGAAGGCAAAGGAAAGAAGGATAGGTTGCAAGGAGATGAGGTTAGGCAGCTCCAAGTCCGGGTGCAAAAAGAGGAGGAAGAAGAGAGAGAAAGGAGGAAATCAAAGGAGGGAGGGAGAAAGAGGAGGAAAGAAGAGAAAAGTGATGGAAGAGGTGGGAGAAAGAAGGAAATCGAAGAGACTGAGAGAAGGCAAAGGAAAAAGACAAGGAAGAGGAAGTGGAGGGGAAATGTGGGAAGAAGAATAAAAGGGAAGAGTATGGCTGGGTTTGAGTTGGGAGTATTCCTCAATGCCTTCCCACCCCCCACCCCAGAATCCCTCCACCCCTTTTCCTTTCAGAAGGCAGGAGGGGTGGGGGGTGGGGGAGAGGAGAGAGAGAGAGAGAATGAGAGAGAGAACCAATGGGAACTCTCTATTTCTCTGGCAAGTGTGAAGTGTGTCTGTCCTCTCCTTGCAGGCTCTTGAAAAACTGGAAGGAATTTCCTTGTCGTGAGAAGATCAATGTGTGTCTATTGAAGAGGAGACAACTGCAAACAGATTCACGGCCCCAGGATGGGAGGAGGCGAAGGGGGTGGAGGGGAGGGGGATGGATTTGGCTTCCTTTGATCGCTTCAGTTCTGTTGTAATTTCTCCTTCACTATATAGATTAGCTGAAATATTTAGCCATAGCGAGAAGTTATGTGGGTCGGATTCCCCTCCCTTCCCATCCCCCAAATCATCTGGCACGTTGGGAGCTGGGTCGCAGCTCTTCTAGCCCAGTCTGAAACTTCAAGGACTAATGGTTTTTGTATTCCTGTGGTAATTAAAAGGCAACAAAGCTTCCCTAGCACTTCGTTAAACAAATATGTAAGTCCCAGCACCAGCTCCCCACACTCGCCCCTCCACCCCATCTTCTTTTTCAGATGCAGTACAGATGGGTGTGTGTGTGTGTGTGTGTGTGTGTGTGTGTGTGTGTGTGTGTGTGTGTAGAGGACTGGGGTGTGGAATATAGGACTCTAAAGTCCGCTGGAGTCTTGGTTTCTTCTCTTCAGGTATAAGGTGTGTTCCAAGTATTTGGCCTTTCTTGGTCCTTCTAAATACTACTCTTGCAGAGAAGGTAACTATTCTCGGGGAAAAGGAGTGAGAGAAAGGCAAAGAGGCTTGGGATCTCCTACACCTATCATACAACCGAAACCGGCCTGTCTTGGCGTGTTAAGTTTTCTAAATAAATCGCTTTTATTGTTCAAAAAAGATGGATAATCTCCAGGCCAGGTTGGATTCCGGAGTAGCGCAGGAGATGTAAAGGGTTTGGAGGTCTCTTACTCCCCCCGCCCCCACCCCCGCCTTACTCCCCCTTCCTTTTTCTTCTTCTTGGCCGCATAAATCATTCACATTGTTTAAGGTACATTGATCAATCTAATGGCTTGTAATAGGCTCCTAATTGCCACTAGCAAAGTACTGCAAGCTTGCATTTGAACGTGAAATGGTTCATGATCTGAGCAGAAATTCACCTTAAGCTCAAGATCCAATAATTATAAGGAGCACAATGAGAGGCACCCCTTCTCCTTTCCCTTCCCAGTCCTCGCACCCGTTCGGGAAGGGGGAGGGGAGGAGACAGGAGGGAGGTGACTAGTGGGGTAGCTTGCACTGGGGAGATTCACAGTATTTTTTTCCTCTCTCTTCCAAATCAGTAATTCATTAATGAGCAAAACCTGTGCTAGGATTTATTGGTCATTGTGGACCAAAAAGCACTTGGCCATGTCAATCACTTCGCCTGTTAACATTCACTCATGTCTATATCTTGCACCAAGTTCGAATATCCTTAGTCACAAATCCACACACCCACCATCCGGTCTTTCTAAGTTATCTTGTTTATTTAAAAAAAAAAAAAAGACAGGGTAGTCTTTGGAGTAGTGAGGAGGGGTAAAAATCAAGGATTAAGAGAAAGAAAAAAAAAAAGCCTGTCTTTTTTCCTCAGGTAGGAGTGGGTGCCAACATACTTCCTCTCACGATTAACTTCAATGGCTCTTCCGAGGATCTAGAGGAAGAGGGAGGGGGGAAGGAGAGAAGTTACGAAAGCCTCCATGTATGATGCCTTCGGGATGTTAGCTTACACGTGAAGAAAGCGGAAAACTAACAAGCAGGGGCTCTCGCTTGGAAATGCTCGCTAATTGCTAAAGTCATCAGAGCTTTCTTTCACAATCTCGCACGATTTCTATGAAAAGGAAGCTTCAGTCTCTCTAAAGATAGTTCCAGTGGAGTTTAATTATGCAACTCCCTACTTGAAAATATATCCATTTTAGCAGAGGGGGCCTGAAGATGAATTCTCCCATTGATTTGAGTTTCAAACCTGCTTCGGTCTAAACCTGTTATGACTCTTTTATATCTACCTGAACGTGCTAGTGGGAAATGTGATGTGAGAGGGTAAAATTCTCAGCAAAACGCTCCCCATAGTTTCCTCCTAATGCAGTAAACAAATCTATGATGCTTGTTGAATAATCTTCCAATAATTGCAGTAATTAAAATCATCATACAGTCTACAGTCACCTTCCTTCCTTTGACACACCAGAGTCTTTCCTTTAATTGTTCATGTGTTTTTGGCTCAGATCAACAGAACAAGAAAGGTTTAAAATATATGGATGGTCCAAATACATTTCGAGGTGGAAAATTAGTTATGTAGGCAAACCTTTGGAAAGCATTTAATAGACGAGGGCTTTTCAATTCCTCCAGCAGCCTCCTCCTCCTCCACCTCCACCTCCTCCTCTTCCTCCTCCTCCTCCCAGATGTAGGGAAATCTACATCTCTCTGTTACGTCTAAATAGCAGTGGCACCTTCAAGACCGAGGAAAGATTAAAATCCATTCGTCAATTGATCCTTTCTGTTCTTTTCATTGGCAGAGATGGGGGCAGCAAGAGGGCGTTATGTAACAAATATGAATTGAAAGCCTCTTGGAAATTGTGGGAGAGTTCCATAATTTTTTCAATTAATTTCCTTGATCCATTTGATCACAGTGCTAACTCCCCCCTCTCTCTTTTATTAGTACTAGTATTATTAACTATAAAAGAGTCTCTTCTAATCAAAAGCGTCACTACAGCTTTGCCCGCAAATGAAAAACTCTACTGGGGGGGGGCTGGGGGGAGGAGTTGGGAGAAGAGAATTCTCTGGACTCAACAGGCACTAAGGTCTGTATTTTAACATCGTCTTCTTGCTCCCCTTTTCATAACCAGTCTTTGATAAGTACAGAAGGAAAGCCCTTTCTTAACCAAAGTTATTTCATTTATTTCCCCAACTCCCACATCTTGTTGACCCGAAAATCATTGCTGGAGTATAAGAAATGTAAATGAAAAAGCAGAACTGGAAGAAGGACTCAGAAAGGGAGCCACGGTAGCTTAAAAAACATGGCAGGGTGCGATGAATTGTCAGAAAGGTGCTTTTTGCAGGTCTCCCCCGCACACCCATTCCGTGTGGCAGAAGATCTGACTGCAGCTGAACTGGAAAAGGTCTGTACCTCCCTCCTCCCTTCCTTGATCCTCCACCCCCCCATCCCCACCCAATTCTGTCCCATTCCCTCTCATCCCATCGCATCCCTGTAACATCCGTGGGTAAAGTCTTCGCCTTTCTGAGGTTTCTAGGAAATTGTGCTGCCACCTTACATTTAACCAGCTATTATATCGATTTATTCAGAACCTATTTGGCGCTTCTCTCCCAGAACCTTGCTTTCTTGAACGCGAGGGAGAATCATTTCATCCGTGGCGCACGAACCCCGGATCCTTCCAATCAGCTCTAATGAAGGAATTGTTCCTCAGCTTTGCCTTCTAAACACTGCAACTTTAGCACTGGCTCAGATCAAAGCTCAATGGAGAGGCAAGATGGGGGAAACAATATTTGTTCAAAGGAAGTGAACTGCTCCCTTTAATTACCCCATTCTTCTTTATTAGGATTCTTATTGAGTTGTTGGGTGTTTCTTTTTAACAAATAAAAAAAAGTGTATTTCACGATAGTGTATTTACAATGTAAATATATTCCAGGGAGAAAACGTCACGGATCAATTGTAAAGGACCCGGATACATAATTTTAAAAAATCAGTTTCAGTGTATATGAGGTTCTCACCCCACTTTCGCTTCTTAGTCAGATTTGTTTATGCAGAATCGACATTTAATAGTGCTAATTGCACTCCAGTTAAATTGCCCTGATTGCAGAAAGGGAAGCAATTTTCGTGCTCTCTGTCTGGGTTTGGAAGAAATTGTTTTATATTCACCTCTTTATAAAGAAGTGGAGATAAGGCACCGAGCCTTTGCACAAATTGCACTTATGGGCTGACTGGCAGCATTCAGGCGCTATAATAGAGCATTATTTGGCCGTTTTGAATAATGTAAAGCGTTTGCTGAAAGCTATTCTCCTGAAAATTGCTTTAACTTTTAAAAGGGTGATGATTCACTCCAAACCAGGCCTTTGTTACATTGTCATTATTTCCCCAAATGTTTTAACAGTCAGCTCAACACTTTAGCATAACACATTGATCTTTGTTTAAAAACTAGATTTTTAGAGTATGAAAAAATCTGTCAGAGGAAAGAGGGAAAAAAAGCTGGACCTCCCCTTAAAGATTTCCTAGTAACCTCCCTCCCCCCCACCCTCCCACCCCCAGCCCGCTTAAGTGGCACCGGTATATGGAACATGGAGAACTGTCTTCTTTAGGTTGGGAGATTTCACTAACTTTTATTGTGATCAGGACGTGGGTATCTCTAGAAATAACTATGTGCCCGTATAGATAGATGCTGACAGCTGGAAATACGTTTGAAAACATGAAACGGGAAAGGGGTGGGGGGGAGGAGAAGAGGGAAGGAAAGGAACGAGGGTGCCAAGAGTAAGAGGTGCTAGCGTGAACTGTTTTAAATGGTTGACTTTAAAATGTCACCGGCGCTAAGTGGCTTTTCGGATCGTCATATTTATTACTTTGTCAGCTTTCCTTAAGGAGAGAGGAGGGGGGGAGTGGGTGGATGGGGGGGACCTTCGCCATTTCTCCTCCCTGGGCTGCTCTGGGGTGGGTCTGAAACGCCTCGCTGCCACTTAACAATCACCTCTATTAGTAAATCAACGCCGAGCCTCTAAATAAACAGGAGTGCCAGTCCTCCCCCTATGGGAAAGAGTCACCTGTTGGGGAATGACTCCCCGGTGCCCCTGCCGGGCTCTCTGGCTTGTCCGGGCTGCTTGGCTCCATCCACCCCCACCCCCAGGGGAGCTCTTCAAACGCCTCTACCCGATTATCACTACAGCTCCCCTGGGTAAGCAGACTACTGTTAAAGCTGGGCTCAGGGCTCAGGGCTCTCTCTCTCTCTCTCTCTCTCTCTCTCTCTCTCTCTCTCTCTCTCTCTCTCTCTCTCTCTCTCCCCCTCCTTCCCTCCCTCCCTCCCTCTCTCTCTCCCTCTCTCTCCCCTCCCCATTTGGGAAGGCGTTTTGAAATAGAATATAATTTTCCTTTATCCTTTCTCACCCTTAAAAACACTCCTTGCCAAAGTAGTTTATTGAAGATTAAGAGACCTACAGGGATATTTTTGCCCACTGGGCTACACTGACTACAGATTGGATCAGTCTCAAGGCAAAGCATAATATTATGATGGTCACACTTTTAACTAAAGAGATTCTGCAACGGCAAAAGAACACTGGGGGTACAAATTCTCTCTCTCTCTCTCTCCCCCTTTCCCTCTCCCCCCATACATTTTTTGTGCCTCAGGTTTGGGGTTGAAGATGACTTAGACTGGAGAGTTGGGGGAGAAGGAATGAATTTTAAACTAGTACCCTGAATGTATGCATGTATTCATATATCTGGTTAAAAAATTGTGGGCAGCTGCTGCCCTGGAGAACAGAAAGAAGGGAGCGACACCAAAAGGAAGAAATATAATGATATCAGCATTTGTAAATGTCCACAAAGAAGCAACTACATCCAACCTCAATATCTAAACTTGCATATCTATCTACCCATTTGGGGTGACAGTAACGCAGGAACAGGAGAAGCTTCTGAAAATTACAAATAACAGAAACTAGTTTGTAATGCTCCCAGGTCCCACTACTTGGACTTCTATCTATTTCAGCAAACGCACAGAGTAGGTAAAGTGTTCGCTGGGGAGTGCAGAGTGTACCCGGTACAGACAGGCCACAGCCGAGGGTGGGGAAAGAAGAGGCTAACAACTGGCGCCCTCGCGCTGCTGCGGTGTGAGACAGGAGCAAGCAGCCTCTCCGCCATCAGTTAGTAGGCTTCAGATGGTGGGCTGTAGAGTTATGGCATGAAAACCAGACGCCAGGCTGTACTCAAACACCTAAATCCTAACCCGCTGCAACAAGCAAATAAACAACAACAAAAACTTCCCTCCAGACAAAATAGGGAAGAGTAGGAGAGGTGAGGGGGAGAAGAAAACAATTTTCACATAGATTTTGGAAATCGTCACAACAAATAAAAATACATTACGATAAAATATGTTTAGAGATACTTTTTCCTATCTCCCTCTCCCCCATCTCTCCAAAATGAAACCTGGAAAATAGTCAGTACCTCCTACTGTTCGATCAAATTTGATAACTGCCTGGTATATAAAGAGCTGAAAGAAACTTTTGAAGAGACTCAGTGAAGCTTTTTCTGAGGGTGGTGTTTTTAGGGCGAAGTCGGTCTTTGGAACTAAGATAGATTAAAGTGTCAATTTAGGGAGACATTTTAAGTTGTTGGGTAAATAATGCACAGGGTCTCACTTGGGTTAGTATATAGGATATTTTTACTGGACGGCTGTGAAGAAGACTGAGAACTCTTTAATAAGATTCTGCCTTTTCTCTTCTGTTTCGATACCTATTGTGCCTCTTTGCAGAACAACAGAACGTATAGAAATTAGATATGTGAGTAATAAGTGATTTGGTATATAGATGCACAGATAGCAATACAGACTGCATATAAAGTGAGTGAAGAGAGAGAAAGAGAGAGAGAGAGAGAGAGAGAGAGAGAGAGAGAGAGAGAGAATGAGTCGTAAAATGACAAAATTATCATATAGACTGGCAAAAGTCAGGAAATGCAAATTGAACAACTGACATTTTCTCATTTTCCTTCTCCACTTCTGCCCTGGTTGGTGCCTCCTCTCCCCCTCCCCCACCCCACCCCATTTTCCCACAAGTGGTGAGGGAAGAGTCACATCTAACTTTGCATTTCTTGGGTTTTGTTGTTTTGTGTCACAATCTTAGTGTTATTTAAACCTAGGTTTTTATTGTGTGTGTTTTTTAAATTTTAATTGCAGTATAATTTCTTCAGTCCAAAGCTTTCCGTCCCCCCCCCCCCTCCCCTTCTGCCTTTGACTGGCACGCGCCCGGAGCCCTGGTTCTGGCACCTCGGAGTGTCTGATTGGCTACGGGGCAGCTCCTGTCTGCTCTCTCTGCGCCCTCATTGGGTGAGAGTCCTAGCCAGCGGTACTTCAAAGCAGGCGCTCCCCACACTTAGGCTGAGTTTTGCCCACAGGAGCCAGGAGTATACTTAGAGCAAGCGGTGTAAAGCGGGGAGAGAAGGAGGGAACTGAGGAAACTCTCCTCCTCTCCGCCGCGACTGGCAGAGCCCCCCATTCGGCCCCAGCACTCAGCCAAGGGACGTGCTATGGCTACGTCTATACTTGGGGTAAGTCCGAGGCGCAGATATGTATTTGCACATTTTAAGTGGCTTTATTTTTTTGACATGGCTTCTCGGGGATGGTTTTCGCTTGAGAAACTGTTGCTGCTGTAATGCAGTTTCTGGTTCTTTAAAGACTCTTGCTGCATTTTCTGGGCAGATTCCGTTCAAGTTTGGGGAGCTCTGGAAACGCCTTTGCAATAAAACAATTTGTATGCAAGCTCCCTTTGATTTGGTTTTAAAGGGGGGGTTCGTTCTTTCTCGTGGCTTATTTTCCCCTCCCCCTCATTCCCTTCCCCCCACTTTGGGAAATGTTGCAATTACGCTACTGTGGGGTTTCCAGAAAGCAGCTTTATTTGTATTGAAGTCTGTTTAGTCGCGTAAACAAACGTTTACGTTTGTGCTTTTATCCCGGTTTGCCCAACCTCTCTGTGACTTTGGAATCCCTTCGCCGTATGTCGTTTCACCTCGGATTATTGTTGCATTCAGAATCGGGTTGTTTTTTGTTTTTGTTTTTGTAAATGGGAAGATTTTAAAATTAAAATAGAGATCAAAATCATAGGAAGATTTGGGAGGAAATGTCTAATTCAGTGATTAGCATTCGATTTGGTCTCTGTGCCGCTGTTTATCATACCGCTTTCCCACCCCTCCTATTTGTTATTGTTATATTTACCTTTTCCCTCCCTAAAAGGCGATTTGGGTCGATTCTATAAAAAGGGGTCTGGTTCTGCACACGACAGGCTAAAAGTGAAGCAAACCCGCTCCCCATTTCTGGGTAGGAGTTGCTGTTGCGAGTGTCGCTGCATAAATGGATGCATCTTTTATTTGTTAACCTCCCCAAAGAAGAGCAACTTTTTGGATCTCAGAGAGCATTCCTTTTGATTCCCTCTGCCCTAGCATGGTGCGCTGGCTGCCCTCTGTGTGTGCAAAGGAGGTGTGCAGAAGCCAAGTGGAGTGTTATGGGAGGGGGTTGGGAGGAGGTGTGAAATGGGGGCCGCCCCCCCTCCTTGACTGTCTAGTACGGGGGTGATGAGGCTGCTCACGGGTGCACTTTTGTGTCTTTCCCCCCACCTCCTCCCGCCCTCTCCCTCCCCCACCCTCTCCTCCTCCCCTTCTCCTCCCTCTATCCCGCTCTATACTCCCCCTACCCCACCCCATCTAGGAAGAGCCAAGATTTGGAACGACCCCCTTGGCCATGCTGGCCGCGACCTGCAACAAGATCGGCAACACCAGCCCCCTGACGACGCTGCCGGAGTCCAGCGCCTTCGCCAAGGGGGGCTTCCACCCCTGGAAGCGCTCCACCTCCAGCTGTAACCTAGGCTCCAGCCTCTCGGGCTTCGCGGTGGCCACCAGCAGCCGAGGCTCCAGCGGACTGGCTGGCGGCTCGGGCGCCGCCAACAGCGCTTTCTGCTTGGCTTCCACATCGCCCACGTCGTCCGCCTTCAGCAGCGACTACGGAGGCCTCTTCTCCAACTCGGCGGCGGCGGCGGCAGCGGCGGCTGGAGTGTCCCCCCAGGAAGCCGGCGGCCAGTCGGCCTTCATCTCCAAGGTGCACACGTCGGCGGCCGACAGCTTGTACCCACGCGTTGGCATGGCTCATCCCTACGAGTCCTGGTATAAGTCCGGCTTCCACTCCACCCTGGCCGCCGGCGAGGTGACCAACGGGGCGGCCTCCTCGTGGTGGGACGTGCACACCAACCCGGGCTCGTGGCTGGAGGTGCAGAACCCGGCGGGGGGGCTCCAGAGCTCGCTGCACTCGGGCGCCCCCCAGGCCTCGCTGCACTCGCAGTTGGGCACTTACAACCCCGACTTCAGTTCGCTCACGCACTCGGCCTTCAGCTCCACCGGCCTCGGCTCCTCGGCTGCCGCCGCCTCGCACCTGCTCTCCACCAGCCAGCACCTGCTGACCCAGGAGGGCTTCAAGCCGGTGCTGCCTTCCTACACGGACTCCAGCGCCGCCGTGGCGGCCGCCGCCAGCGCCATGATCACAGGCGCCGCGGCCGCCGCCGCCGGGGGGAGCTCGGCGCGCTCTGCCCGCCGCTACTCGGGCCGGGCCACCTGCGATTGCCCCAACTGCCAGGAGGCGGAGCGGCTGGGGCCCGCCGGGGCGAGCCTGCGGCGGAAGGGCTTGCACAGCTGCCACATCCCCGGCTGCGGCAAGGTGTACGGCAAGACGTCGCACCTGAAGGCGCACCTGCGCTGGCACACGGGCGAGCGGCCCTTCGTCTGCAACTGGCTCTTCTGCGGCAAGAGGTTCACGCGCTCGGACGAGCTGCAGCGGCACCTGCGGACTCACACGGGCGAGAAGCGCTTCGCCTGCCCGGTGTGCAACAAGCGGTTCATGCGCAGCGATCACCTGAGCAAACACATTAAAACACACAACGGGGGCGGCGGGGGCAAAAAGGGCAGCGACAGTGACACGGACGCGAGCAACCTGGAGACGCCCCGCTCCGAGTCCCCGGACCTCATCCTTCACGACTCCGGGGTGAGCGCGGCCCGGGCGGCGGCGGCGGCGGCTGCAGCGGCGGCGGCGGCGGCGGCGGCGGCAGCCGCTTCAGCGGGAGGCAAGGAATCCGCTTCGGGTCCAAACGACTCTTAGAGGTGGCGAGAGCGAGGAGAGCGAGCGAGCGAGCAAGAGACACAGAGCGATCGAGAGCGAACGGGAGCGAGAGATGCGGAGAGCACGAGCGGGCGCGAGAGAGGCTCACTCCCGTCTTCCCCTAGTCCTCCTCTGCTCCCCGAGTTTGGAGAAGGAGAAGGAGCCGCTGGTGAGCTCCAGCGCCAGAGTTTGGAGCGGGAGGTGTGGCCCACCCCGCTCTAGGCGAATCTCTCCCTTCCCGACTGCAGCGGAGACTTGAATTCCACGCTTGGTCCAGGGACAACAACCAATAACCCCCGACAAATTCAAAACAGTTTTTTTTAACCCACAGAGACACAGAAAAACATACACACGCACACGCACATACACACACCGATATACAAACTTCTTGAATGAAGAGCAATACACAAACTCTCCCTCCTCTATCTCAGCCCAACACCCCCCCCAGCCCACCTCTTCCCCGTCTCAGAAAAACAAAACAAAACAAAACAAAACCCACCACCCAGCAGAGACTGTCAGAACATTTGAAAAGAAATGGGACCTATAAAAACAGACCCTTTGTGTGGATTATATTATATATAAAATACTCCAAGTCCTGCTTGATGATATCTATTTACAATGAGACTTTTTAAAAAGGAAGCATCAAAAAAGAGGCTTAAGGTGAGAAATTAAAACTGGAAATCTAAAGACAATTTCTCTGTATTTCATAACATCTGTATAAATAGGGTTCAAAAGATTGTGTTCTCTTTTATTTTCTTGTAAATGTTTATTCGAATAGGGTTTTTTTTTGTGAATTCCTGAAATTCAGGGAGGTTTTTTTTTTTAATTTTCTGATGCACTTTGTGGAAGTCAGTATATATGTAAAGATATTTAAAATGTTGAGTTATCATTTCACTCACAAACACGTAAGTTAAGGTCATCTAAAGAAATTAAATGCGTTTATCTGTATGAAGAAAATCTTGGCATCATAATATTTTCCTTTTGCTATTATTAAAGGACTCTGAACAATACACTTCCTTTTCCCGGTTTCTCCTCCCTCCTTTTCCCCAAACAACCCTTCCATGGCTAGACATTTTTTCCCGGTGGGGGAGAAAATACTATCAATATAGTAGTCGATTTAGGGCATATCTGGTTCATTAAAAAAAAAAAACAACCACCATAATACATAGAAATGTCTGAAAAGGCAAAATAGTCTATATTTCAACAGCTAAATTAAATTTGTTTCTTAAAAATGTTAGCTGTACTTCTTAATGTGAACTCTTTCAAAAGGTGGTATTTTTAAATTCCTGGAGGCTTGATAAAAGAGAGGCAGTTTGCATTTTTAAAACATGAAAACCCGTCCAGGTGGAGGGATTGGGTTTTGGGTTTTATGTTTGTTTGTTTTTTAAGCGAGTAAAAAAAATAAAACATTACAAAAATGTCTTTAGCCTCCTAAGGCTGCGTAGATTTCGAGGTGATCTCAGGGGGATAAATTGCTAGTCATACTCCGGAAAAGACATTTCATGCCTAAATGAAAATCTTGTTAAATGTTATTAATTTTGACTTAGAGCACACAGCAGCCCCCTGTGCCTTGTATTCCCTTATTAGGGATTCATGTCTTATCAAATATCTAATTAATCTCCTAGACATCATTTGTTCTGGCCAACTTTATCTCAGCTGGTCCACCGGGAAAACTCGGAATATTCTCCGTGACAAAGCTCCCTTGAAGATCTTTTTAATTGTCTAAATTAACTGCACCAAATTTGCATGTCAAACGGTAAAGGGCAACCTGAGATAAAGTGTAAACGTTTTAAAAGCCCCCAAACTAAGCACTTGATTTGATAACTAGGCTTTTTAATGTTATGGAAGACAACTGCTCCTTCCCTTTTCAAAGACAGTTGATCTATGCAAATAGTGAATTGGAAATGCTTATGTCCCCATGCAGTCAAATGGCCCTCGCAGGTTATTTGAATATCAGTGGCTCTGCTATTGAAAAGGTTCAAGGATGCTCTCTGACTTCTTTGTGATTACTCAGCGCAGCGTCTTATTCTGAAGAAAAAAAACTCAGGAATAATTAAAGGCTGGGATAAGGCCTGGGAACACATTTGGGACAGGAATCTCATTTAGACAGTCTCTTTCAAAATAAGGCACAGTTAAATTGACCAGAAGGCAATTATTGAAATGAAAATTATTTTCACTCCCTTTGTCTTCTGACCACCAACTTAACAGCCACAGTTTAAAAGAGAGAAGGGAGAGAAGCAAAAGAAAATGGTTAAATGAGATAATTTCGCAATTCAAAAAATGTTAATTTAGAAAATAAAGTCCGTGTTCAAAGAATAAAAATATTTCTAAGAGCCCCCTACACAATAGCAAACTCAAGCTAAGCCAGCCCCAACGGAAATTCTGTTTTATTACTGCCGGTCATATAAACTCGAATGAGGATTTTGAATCTTAAAACAAACAAACAAACTCCCATAGCCCGTAGTTAATTTTTAACAAAACCTCCCTCAAAATACCGATCTGGAAATCACAGCCAAGTATCAGACTCTTAAGGATAAGTACTAGTGCAGGTCGTCAGGCACGCGGGACAGAAAGGGATCTATCCTGCCAGCAGCATTTTTTCAGGGGCATTCCGGGCAGCTTTGGTGTCATTTAGCAACGGGCTACCATTGTGCCTCGGACCCCCCACCCCCACCCCCCCGGCCTTCCCTTGCTTGCCTTTCCCACAGCTTTCCTACACAGTACTATTTTTCCCGGATTTTCCCTTCTTTCTCTTTGCTGTTTTCTCTGCCACCTCGAGCTGTTGTTATCTGAGTTTCCCTTGGGTGTTTTCTCTGGGTCTTTCCACCCAGAGTAGGCGGGTGGGCACCTGGAAAAGCTAGTGGAAGATGCATGGTATTTGGTGGGGGGGTAGGGATGGGAATTGGCAGGGGGAGGACGGGAGAGGAGTAGAGCTTGGCGAGCATGACACTGTCGCGCCAGGGTAAAATAAACAAGTGAGGTCGCCGGGGCTGCTGGGCTGGGATTTCCCCTCCTAGCTGGTTGTTAATGTTGTTGAGTTTTCAGAGGAATGCGATGCTCCCTGGGTGTTGGGCAGAAGTCAGCTTTGTTTCCCATGTATAATAAAAACAGATCAAAGGACCTGACCATCCAGGTCCAGTTTCTCTCCGGTTAGGGCTACACTTCTCAGCTCAGTGATCAAGGACCTTTTTGCGTTGCTCTTGCCCCTGCAGGTCAAAAAACGTCCATCATCTGCAGACTCCCCAGAAACCGAGAGGGGGAAACCGCTGAGGGGCTGCAGAGCCGGTTCCTTCAGCGAGGAAAATAGAGAGCGTGTAACCTGAAAAGAAAAGAGAGAAGGAGGGAAACATCCCCCTTCTTCTCCGTTTAAAAAAAAAACGACAAAGAAAAAGGCACCCCCCCCCCCCCAAGGCAACACATGCCCCAATAAAACCCAATTACTCACTCTCAAGACGTCGTAGGCATTAGTAGATCAACCCATAAGGGTGAATGGGTTTGGGTTCGGAAAATTTTTTACCAAGTGGTAGCAAAGGGATGTGTGAATGAGAATAAGTTTTGGAGGAAGGTCTGGGGATGTGTGGGGAAAGAAAACAAGACCGATCATATAAAAACTCCTTAATTTTCTTCTTGAAACTATATTACTGAACAGCATTTCCTTGGGGAGACTGCTAAGTGGAGAACCTGCGGGAATCCGGGGCTCTCCTGGTTCGGCTTGGGAGGATGGGCCTCGGCGTCCCCCAGGGTGAGAGGGAGCCTAAGACAAAGCTGAGAGAATTGGAGTATCCTTTCTGGTTCGGGGAGTTTAGTCCAGCGAGGCTGGTTTAGAAGACGCTATTGGCCCCACGTTTTGAAAATTTAATTTCGCTTTATTCGGTGTCATTTCAGATGCTCTCTGTTTTCGAGTTTCACCTTCAGTACCAGGAGCTCGGCTAAGTTTTCGCCCATCCCTGCCACCACCCAGCCCCAATCCAAACAGGTTTGGAGCAAGGCTTCGGGGGTCGAGGGCCCAGCTCCGGAGCTGACTTCTCCTGCCCCACCAGAGCTCGTTGTCTAAGTTTCTGATCCGCTAGTTCTATTTTCTGCTGTTGTCATTGTTCTTTCCCCCCCGGTAGTTTCCTACCTGAAGAGTGGGGGTGGGGGTGGGGGTGAGAGGACTGAGAATTACAGTATTTCCTTTAAAAAAATTATTATTTTGAGATTAGATTCGTGCACCTGAATGCATGTGTGGACTTTTCGTTAAATCGTTAAAAGTCATGTAAAAATGATTTTCTTCTATTCAGATGAAAACTTTATTTATTTTAACTCTAATCTTATTTGCATCTATTATCTGTATTCACCAAGGCTCTCTTCCACTACAAAAATGCAGATGAAGTAAATCTTACATAAATCCCGCCCATTTGTGTAATTGGTATACTAAGTGTTTATTTTAAGTGAGAATAATTTAGCTACAAATTTTCTTAAGGAATAACATTCTTAACACATTAAAAAAACTGAAAACTCTGATTTGCTTTTATGTTTGACAGTCGCTCTTGATTCCTTTGAGAGGATGCTTGTAATTGTGGCTCTCTGGCGCCATCTAGAGTGCTACGATAGGAAGGGCAGCATTTCCCCCTTGTCCCGGCAAAACCAGGCAGAAAAGGGAATGGGCTTTAATTTAGCACCCAAGCATTAGAGAGCTAGGGAGTCCAATGGAGAAAAACCGAGGTTTGGTGCTCCAGAGAAAAAGAGAAGAAGGATGATAAAGAGGCGCTACTTTACTGCTTTGGCTATTATAGCTCCAGGTCGAGAACACGGCATCGTTCCTGAAACGTGCCAACTCAAAATCAAAGTAAAACGAAAAATTAACGCGAGCTTGATCCCAGACTTGGAATGACTGCCATTTAAAAATGTAACTTCGGGGTTCTAGAACTCTTGGTTATAGAACGCTGAGCTCGAATTGGCAGGCTTCGTGAGGTCCAGCATTCTGTCCACCCACAGGTCCCTTCTTCCCCCAAGGTCGTTTGGTGCCAGTGAGAATCTCTGGAGGGTTTGGAAAACCTGTCCTCTGTGGGACTAGGCCAGCCAAAAGTTTCCATGATGAATGGGAAACCAAGTGGATTAAACCAGCAAGGGGGAAAAGCCCAAAGCCAACCCCTAGACTAGAAGATTTAAGTAGTCCTCGGGAGAGAGGAGACAGGTATGGGAAGGAAGGGGGTAGTTCTCTGCTTCACAGTCGCGGTCTCCCCAACCTTTCCAGGGCAGTGTCTTTAACACACTGACGGTCCCAGTCCCTGATTGAAACTGAAGATCCAGACTGCTGGGAATGATTGGGAGGCCGCAAATTGTGTGTGTGTGTGTGTGTGTGTGTGTGTGTGTGTGTGTGTGTGTGTGTGTGTGTGTGTGTGTGTGTGTTTAGGAAATGGAGAGAGAGGAAGGGGGAGGTGAGAAGTCCCTAAGCCCATCGCCCACAGATCCTCCCTGGGGATCAAAGCTCTCTTGCAGCGCAAACAGACCCCTTTTTCGCCCCCACCTTTTTCCTTTTAAATCAAATTCTAAAATCGGATAGCAGCCGGGGGCGGTTTGATAATTTTCTCTCCACTGTGTGGATTGTTCTCTCCTCCAGTACCCTCTCCTTCTCCGACAGCTCCCCTCCCCCATCCGCCTTATTTTATTTTTATTTTAAAAGCAGCAACCTACATGCCCACCCCAAGTGCGCTCCTGCGGCGGAGCTGTTGGCAGCTCAGCGGCGAGCAGAGGACTCTGCAGCCTCAGAGCGCCAGCTCCAAGGAACGAATCTCCCACAAACTCGCACTGAGTAAAATGTAGCGTGTTTCCGGGGGAACACGGTAGCCACCTTTGCAGTGGGTAATTCGGCTGGATTTGTATTTGCTGTTTTAATACAAATCCCACTGCACTGCCTATTTCAAAGATGTGCTAATTACTACTTGGGTATCAGGGCGCAAAGTCCTTGTCCATTTCCCAGTACAAAGTAGGTTGCTAGAAAATTTGAAATTGCCTTTCAGCCTAAAGCTGCCTTACCTGAATGTCATAATTACAGTAATTATGTACATCCAAATTACATGCTAATTAAATTAGAATCAAATCGTTCTAAATCGAAATCAAATGAGGTAGTGAAGAATTAATCAATGACAACATAAATAGAGAGCTTCCTTCAGAGATATTTATTGTAACGATCCAAGGAGGAATTTGATCTGAAAAAGTCACCTGTTTATTTACTTTCAAATTAGTAATCAGTTATTATCCCTTCTCCATAATTTTAACCGTTCAGTGTTATTTACCCCCCACTCCCATCCCTTCCAGACTAGGGAGTTTATAGAAATACATAGGAGGCAAATATATTCAGATACATGCCTGTATAAATGTTGTGTGTATATATCCACTTTGGGTGAAATATCTGGGAGTGTCCTTGATGTTGTGACTTCTCAGGGTCACCTAGCTCTCAGGACTCTTTCACTGCTGGAAGCATGCAGGTTTTCCTAGGCCCTTTCTTCATTTTGAATCCTCTTAAGAATTGTTTTTCGTGTTTTCTGTCGGTTTTTTTTTTTTAAGATGAAGCTATGAATTGATTCCACTCCCCCTTTAGCCTCCCTCCCTATCCTCTTTCTTTCTTAATGATCGCTGACACGGTGACTATCAAGTTTTCATGTGATTTTCGGACTTTTTATTATTGCTCAGGATAGAAGGAAAAAGAGAAACAGAAACTGACGCCAAAAAAAAAAAAAGTGAAGCTTGGTGATTCACCTGTGGAGTCAGCATTGAAGGCCTGAAAGCAGAAAGGAGGCTGGGTGATAAATTCACCCGCTTTCTCTTCTACTTGCCCTAGCTCCTAAGCAGAATGAGGGTCTGGGTGGGGACCAGGGAATTTAGATCAAGCCAGGGTGCAGGCATCATAAACTATGCCGGGAGAGGGAGGAAATCAGAAAGAAAATATGGGCTGCCAGACAGGGATAAGATTCATTCCCTCTTAAGGAGAACCTTAGCTTTAGTATCTGCAGTCATGCAATGGCTCCCCAGAGTTTGTCTGGTGTTGCTGGAGAAGAGGGGGGAATCCTCTTTGAGTGAGAGAAGCCCACCCAAGGAAAATGCTGTAAAGGGAAGGAGCAAACCAGTGGCTCTTTTACCTTAGACCTTTCTAGCCAGGATTTGAAATCTTATTCATTGATAGCCGCTCTCCCCTTCCCGTTTATGTTCCTTGGAGTTTCGGAACATGTTTTGCATTTGCTTGAGGCACTTGGGTGAGGAAAGCACAAGGACACCTAAGGGTAACTAGCTTCCCTCCAAGTCTCTAGGAGTAACAGAAGTCCAGTGATTCCAGTCAATAGCTCACTGAGACTTACTCCCAGCCAGACAGGCACTCACCGTTTGCCCCTGGGTCTAGTCACTGGGGGAAAAAGTGCTGCTTGGCTAGTCCTAAAACAGCTAAAACCACTGTGTAGGCAGCAGCCAAGAGCCCTGGACTCTCATCCCGTCCAAGCTGGCTCCTTACTACGTCATAAATTGCTTTGGGGCCTTGTGAGAGCAAGATTGCCTTCTGATTCTCGCCATGGGGAATGGATTTCAATTTACACTGTAGCTAATTCCCTTCCTGTTTCCTCTCATCAGCTCCCTTCTTTCACCTATTTTTGTTTTCCTCCTAATTCTGGAGGTGAGGCATGGTGTTGTATACAGAGGCAAAAGTCGAGGAGGGAAGGCTATGTCTGTTCCTTTAGGCTCTTAAGTCTCTGAATAAGAGACTAAGACAAGTTCTCTCTTTTGGGACTTTGCAAAGGTGAATTCCTTTCATCTGTTAGCATTAAGATTTACACTTTAGGGCCCAATCTTAATCCCATTCATAATTTCTTGCTTGAGGTGCACTGAAAGAATGAAAATGCTTAACTATCTCTTGAATTAAAAAAAAAAATCCTTTCCTTAGGGCTTTTAATTGGTGGTAATGACAAACTTCATTTTTCTCAATAGGTTCCCATTACTAATTTATTATTTAAGTGCAAGGGATCATTTAGCTAAGGCAAAGCTTTTTCTGAGGTTTAGCAAGCAGGCTGCAGAGAAGAATGGAGCACAGGGACTTGCAGAATGCATTGCTTAGCACTCTCTGTGTTGTGACTAAGGGGTCATTAGGCGATACAG
The DNA here is from genome assembly GCA_011680675.1 of Gymnobelideus leadbeateri. Taxonomy (NCBI): domain Eukaryota; kingdom Metazoa; phylum Chordata; class Mammalia; order Diprotodontia; family Petauridae; genus Gymnobelideus; species Gymnobelideus leadbeateri. The sequence continues at coordinate 310,377 of WOXC01004132.1, forward strand.
ACAGATAGTCCTGGGAGCCCAGGTAGATTTTTAAATACCTGCAGGTCAACTGTAAGTTATGTTAAATGTTTAGAGATTAAAACCAGAAACATCAGGCTTGCAGAGCATAAGATTGATCTGATTTACTATCAGCAAGGGTTCTCTGGAAAGCAACAAAAAGGTTTCCCAAAGCTTTCCAGAGAAGAGTTTTTCTCAGGTATGATCAACACATCCTCTTAAAAATAAAAAATGTGCAAGGTAATCCAACCGGCTGCTAAATGACATGCTACATCTATCTTGGCACAGATTTACTTAAATGCAATTCTGCCTGAGGGCACATTTCCATACACAGATATTGGAACAATCAAGTCTCACCACAGAAATCATAGTTCTTTCCTAGCCATTTGTAAATCAACAGCACCTCCTACAGGAATTAATTTGCTCATGTTAAATTAAGTCAAATCCACTACCACCAGATACTAGTGAACCAGTCAGAATCAAAGAAAAGTGTGTGCATTACCCCTTTCAAAGACAGACAGACAAAAAGGAAATTGAAAGGCTGTCACTAAGATTACTAGCAACTAATCCTCAAATTTATTGTTAATATATTGCAGGGAAAAAATGAGGATGGAATACTCATACAGAAACAAAATGGACATGTGTTCAGCCATTTCTAAGGCAATGTCACAGTAGAAGATAGTTTAAGTTCTTAAGCTAAGGCCCATTAAAACTATATGGTTCTTCTTTGGCATCAGAGAATGTAGAGAATCTATTTTATGAATGGGTTCACTTCTCTCCCAAATCCTTCATTAGAAAACTGAACAGAAAAGTGATACCCGAGAAAAAGATCTTGTAGAATTATCCAGTTAGTTCATTTCCTTATGTTCTCCTGTAATTTACATCCCCATTACAACAATCAGAAAAACAAACCTAGAATTAGGAGTTTTTAATTTACAGCTATATCAAGATAATAAAGTTACTTTCAAGCTATTTTCCTTATTATCTACGTTAAGGCATTTAAAACAAAGCAGGTTTCCATAAAACGTGTGTGTGTGTGTGTGTGTGTGTGTGTGTGTGTGTGTGTGTGTGTGTGTGTGTGTGTGTGTGTAAAATGCCTCTCTTTTAGATTTTTAAGTGTGGAAAGTTGAGATGAAAACCATCCAAGTTCTACTCTGATCTTTAGCCAAAGTCACCTTAGGTGCTTCATACCAAAAGCTGTATTGAAAATTCAAAGCCAATATAACTATAAGCTAGCTATGTGTATGAGGAATATTTTGTCTGGTAGGAGGCTTCCTTATAACCAAACACCTTATATCTGGGCTTTTGTTTGCATTTTACAGTGTCTCTTAAAACATCAAGAAAATAAGCTAAACTACAAATTATCCAAAAAGCCTTCCGGAGCCTTTGCCTCTTAAATGTTTACACTGGTTTACAGAAAGACAAGTGTCAGGAGGCTAAAGGACAGTCGAGAACTGCTGTAGATTGGTTTACTTTCCATTCAAAGTCCACTATTAAAACTAGTTTGGCCAAGAAACTCTTTTAGGTGTTAACAGTGCCCTGTTTCATCAAATTACAAAGTTACTGCCAAACAGGCAGGAAGAAGAGAAAAAAAGTCAGTATAATAGCAATTAAATCTAATATGATTAAGATTTTTCTTAACTTAGTACTGATAAAAGATTTCTCGGGTATAGGAACACATAACGTGGCTTTACTTGTAATGTTCTAACTTATAGATTCATCATGATCTTAACTGAACTTTAAAATCTAAAGAAAGTAATTACAACAAAGAGAAAACCCAATTCAATAATATTTACTTCAAGTATCTAAAGGCACTCAATTGTCTTTTGTTGTTTTTAGGGGGTGGGTGAGAACCTCAGAATCTATACAACTTAATTTATCCTGAAAATGTGAAAACATGATAAAAATATTTGCATACATATTAAGTCTTATAAGCACTTACTTGGTTTTTGCATGTCTCCTTAATTTATACTAAAATATTTCTTTGACTATTCTTTCTTATTTTCCCCCACATTTGAATTTAAGGATGTTTTGCAAAACGATGTGTTTGATTTTAGTACCTTGTTCCTCTGAAATCAGACAAAACATAAAAAGCAAAGTTTCTCTACTTCTAAAAAATAATGGAATTTATTAAAATGGTTCATCTTTATGAAATGAAGTGAAAACTTAAGCCTTTAGAAAAATAAAAGCTTAACAGCTGTGTGCCAACAGAAAAAAAGGCATCCAAGTTAATATCCTACTGCCTAGAATGAAATACCTGGAAACAGTTAAGGCTGAAAACAGTATTCTTTTCATGTCTTGAAAAATTATCGAACAATAACTTGACTCCACAGTGACAAAGACCAACAGGGGTTCATGATGTTAAGATAGTCCTCACCCCATTATACACTGCAGGAGGCCAAAACATGTTATACATTTCTTCAGAACTTTTAAAACCATTATTTAGCTCATGAAAACTGCCCTCTAAGGTAGAAGTTTAAGAATAAAAAAAATCCAGTACCCAAACTCCCTCAAGTATTGTCCAAAATATTATATTCAGGCCACCCCTTACCCCAGAAGGAGCTGGAAATATTATTCTAGTATTTAACTATTCTACAAGAGGATTTTACAAAGATTATGCTTTGCCCAAAGCAAATCTAAACCTTAAAAACAATAAGAAATTCAAATTAAATTATACCCATTCAATAAACTGTCGTTCTTTTTTTAAAAAGATGTTTCAAAACAAAGAAAATGTCATTTACAAAGTTATATGAGTGTTCATTTAACATATGAAAACAAAAAACACCAAAAGAAAATATTTCTACAGACAAAAAAATGGGCTACTTACAAATATTCACAAGATTCATTCTCATGGCACTGATGGAGTTTTGTGCGTGAAATGACAGTTTACAGGAGTGGAAAATGAAAATAGAGCTTTTTATTAGAAAGACAATAGTACATGATTTAGCCCTTGGGGAAGGTAGTCAATAAAACAGTGGAGCTATTTCTCTTTCCAGTTACCTGTCACAGATACTCTCTCTTTCCAAGGTCTCCACTCCTGCTTAGGTGTCTGTCTGCTGCCCTAGCACACTCCTCCCTCGAGTCCTCTCTGTGTTTCTTTTCACCTTTATACACAGGTGTGCCAGAGCTTCTGGAGCCCCTCTTGCTTCTGTGCTCTTCGATGGGGCTCCGGCCCCGTCTCTTTCTTGTCTGTCTTAGTCCAGAACTGCTGTGACTTCTGCTGGAGCTTCTGTGGTCCCTGTGTTCCCTGCTTTGGCTCCCATTACTTCTCTCCCTGCCCTCAGATTCTCTCTTCCCTGGGCTGTGACTCTGCCTTTTGGACTTTCTTTCAGAACCACGGTAGCTCCATCTGTCATTCTCTCCCAATCTCTCTTGCTTTGAGAACCTTGACTTCTCTGCCTTTTCCTTGTGACTGTGACTCCCAGAGGGCTCTTCATCCAGTCTGGCTTTCCCAGATTTCCCCCTGTTCCCCTCAAAATCACTGCTATCACTTGCTGAAGACTTGGTTCTTTTTTTCTTCTTAGAAGCCATCTTCTTTCGTACTTGTCTCTCTTTGCTGTCACTCTCACTGCTGCTTTCTGAAGTTTCACTGGAGGAGGAAGAGGAGGAGGAGGAGGAGGAGGAAGAAGAAGAGGAAGAAGAGGAGGAGGAGGATTTGTTCTTGTGTTTTTTGTGTTTACTTCTGCTTTTCTTCTTTTGCAGCTGCTGCTTCTTTCTGTCTTTTTTCTTTTTCTTCTTTTTCTTCTCAAGGCGATCCAATTTCCTTTATTTGGAGATAAAAGAGTAATCATTATGCTAAAGACAGCTCCTTGATTTCAGTTCAGTGGCTCAAGACTGTACACTGATTTTTTAAAAAGGGCTGTTTATACTGACTTTAAAAAAATCATTTCTGTACGTTATTAAATGACAAGTTTTCCTTCTAAACTACTTAAATTCAATATTACTTCCCTTTTCTGCAGTACTTACTCTTTTCTAAGGGGACGGAGTCAAGTAGCAAAGACAGCCTGGGGGTCTCCAAATAAATGTGGAACTGGAAATAATTGTACACATCCTTCAGTGTGTCTACTTGAATGAATAACATAAGTCTTTTTTTTTTGCTTTTTTTTGGAGGGCAATTGTGCCCAGTCACACGCCTAGTAAGTGTGTCAAGTGTCTGAATAACATAAGCCTTATAACACACACACACACACACACACACACACACACACACACACACACACACACACACACACACACACTCCTCTCTCATGCAGAGTTAATTTTTAAAAAGTAAAGAACAATGTTTCAAACTGTAAAATTATTTGGAAGCAAATTCAGAAGGTCAATTCTTTGAACAGATTTTAATTTAATTCCATCTTATTTTCTCTCTTTTGCTCATAGTATTGAGTCAGAATTTGACATTACAAGATGTTAAAATGGCCATTTTGAGCTAAAGAAAGCCTAGTCTAATAGGTATATAAAACAACACTATATGGGATGTCTTGGAACTTGGGTGTGTAGGCATATTTAGGCTAAAAAATTATGTATTATACACATGTGCTATTTTAAAGTATTATAAAAATGTTACTTAATATTTTTTTAAATTAAAAAAAGCAACCTGAAACTCAATGGATTTCCCCTTTCTTTTAAAATTGATCCCTTTTTTTTGATTAATGTAAGATGTCACTGTTTTTTTTAATTCTGCATTTTTCTAAATTACTAAAGATACTTGTTAGTTCTATTACCAAGTAATTTAGAATTTTTAAAAAATTTCCTAGATTATTTAATTGGTTTATTAGATATATCTGATCCAAATTCTATAGTTTTCACTAGCCTCTATCTCCATAAAATGTAAATACAAATTTATCAGTCTCTAAAAATCCCTAACACTTCTGTGGCACCTACAAAATCTAAGCTCCCTCGATTGGTACTCTAACAGAAATTTCATAATTTCAGAGGTAAACATACACAGAGAGATATAGGCAACTTAAATATTCATTAGAAACCCAAAACTTGTTTAATTTAAATGACAAAAAAAATTAAACAAAAATATAAGAAACTGGAAATGTTTTCTGAGGAAAATTAGAAACAAAGAAATTTAAAATTTCTTTTGAAAAAGCACTATCTATAAGTGTCTCTTAAGTATACTGGAAACCATCCCCCCATAAATTTATAGTATTAAAAAGTAAGTATAAAATAGCACACTCACATTTCTTTTTTACTAAATTTCATCACTATAGTTGTACTTTCAAAACCAATTAATGTGATGAAGAGAATTGAAGTGCAAAGTATCTGCTGTAAACCCTTAGGCTCACATGCAGTTAAATATGTACATTAAAATTCAACATAAAGAAAATTATAGCTCAAGTCATCAAGTATATACTTTGGTATAATTACCTGAGTAGTTTCTGTTTTTGTTTAGTTGATAGTGATTTTAAGAATTCAACTTCTGGGTCTTCTTCACCCTCACTTGCGACATATTCCTGTACCAACAAGAGAATGATATTAAAATGCTAAATTTCCTAACAACTGCTTGACAAATATCTCTGGGTGAGTGGTGGGAAAAACACCCAAGGGGGATGTGATGAACTGGGGCAGTGATGAACATCTGAGCCAGTATCAGGGTGTTTTAAGGCGGGATGCCAGAGCTTCAAATCATCACATAGCATAGCTTTCCTCCCCACCTTCTTCCTTCAGGCTGAATCATGTCAAACCTTTGAGATTTATTTTGAATTTAAGAAATTTACATAATGAATAAGATCATGGGCCTTTAAAGGAACCTTAAAGCTGCTCCAATTTTTGGTTTCAAATTTTCAATAGAACAGAGTCTTACATTTCACATTTATTCCAATGAGCTGCCTTAATTTGTACAATCCCTTTCAATGCTCAGAAGCACTGTGTTTCCATATGTGAACAACTTGAAAAAACATTAAGTCAATAAATTATAGTTTAAAATACTGTATTGTAATTTTGGGAGGGTTTGCTTTTACATACTTCTTTTTTTCCCCCACTGTCTTTTGTCATCCAGATTCCTTGGGATCAAGGTAGTGTGCTTTGATGCTACCTTGATCCCAAGGAACACACTCAGAACCCTAACCAGTGGTGCCAGTGGATAGTCCATTTACACTAACCAGAGGAGGTTTCATTTATTAAAAGAGAGGTTTAAAAATAAGTTCTTATTTGCCATCTTGGTAAAGAAGCAAAACTACAATAGATCTTAGACTTTTTCCATTGCTTTCTCTTGCTTTCCTATGGACATGCATATTGGAAAACATTAAGTAGCAATTCACAAGCAATCACATTTAGATTTATAGACATTTTCAGCTTACTGATAAAAAGATCATTACCTGTGATGGATCATTTGCGGTCAAGTTTCTCCCCAGTACATTTCGTTTTAGTGCAAACCCACTGTTTCTCATCTCCGCTATTAGCTCCGAGGGGTGCATTGATGGCCCTGTTCACAAAAATCACGGTTTGAATGTATCATTTATATCTCTCTACCTTTTTTGGACTCCACAGTAGGAATGCAGTTGAAGCTTTGTTAAGTAAAATCATAGCTAAATCAACTCAATAATCTTCTGCTGAGCAAATAATCAGATATGATTTTCTAAAACAGCAGTCTGGAGATTCAGAATAGAAAATAATTGCATTTTTCTTTACGTGCAAGGGGATTCTCTTCTTATGTAACTTTGTTGTATTGAAAAAATACATTTTGTTATTGTTGGATTTGAGATTTTGAAACCTAACAAGAATGAGGAAAAGATCATAATTAAATTTCCAACGGACACTTCCTACAAAAATCCAATTAAAAACGAGTATTTTAAAGGCAGAAAAACAATTTTTCTTTATGTGGATGCTGCCATCAAACAAAAAAAGTCAAATTCCCAAATATTACCTATAAAGTATATCTAAATCTAGAAATTTTGAATTGTGTGCTTGGACTTTGTTAAAAGGAACTTGAGATAGGCTAGAGGAACATAAATTTTTGTAGTTGTCAGAGGGGGGATTGAGGGAGGGGTGGCTTTTGTTTACTGCTGAAATTGCCATTTTAACATAAGCAGGAACTCAACCCAAGATTTCTTTCTGGTCATGTAAGTATGGTATAAGTAGCAACAGCAAGAATGAGCCAGGAAAAAAGGGGGAAAACAGGAATTGAGAACAATCCTGAATAGATTTCTGGGTATGTCCTCTCATTTCCTACATATTCTCTTCCAAGAAATTAGAGCATACCTCCTTCTTTTCCTCATTTATTTTCCTTATCTACTATGTTTTGAAAGTAGCCAAACAGTAATAAAATGTGGACATTTGATGACCTTGTTAAAAACATTTTGTGGGGGTGGCTAGGTGGCGAAATGAATAGAGCATGGGCCCTGGAGTCAGGAGGACCTGAGTTCTGGCCTCAGACACTTAACACAAAAACCAGCCATGTGACCTTGGGCAAGTCACTTAACCCCAAATTGCCCTCCAAAAAAGCAAAAAAAAAAAAAAAATTTTTTGTGGCCTGAATATCTTCAAGGATCCAAGTCTGATTGCAAAAGCAGTATACATTTAAGACATTTAACTTCTTTTGCCATGTTCACTAGAGGATAATTATAGGAAAAGAAAGGTAATAAAATTAGAATTTGTCCATTTTGACCCTTGGTTGTTTCCCTTGGAAAATGTTTTTGTGTGTCAAGTTGGAACCAGGTGCAATTATCATACAACTGAGATACAGACTTTATAATCCCTGTCACTGTGAATAATTTAGAGTTGACTTGTTGAGTTGCTGGAAAGAGAGAAGTAAAGAGTCTATTTGGGGGTGGTGGCGGCAGTGGTACTAAATAAAGATAATGATACCTTAATCTACTGAAAAAAGTAACATAAAATTAATATCTGTTAAATATAGTAATAAACATTTATACTTCATTCTAATCATTTATTGAGAAGTGAGTCTTCTTAATATAGGGGTTTCTGGGTTGCTAACAATATTACTTTTTTCTACTCTTGAAACTTAATTATCACTAATTATTTTAAATTATTTCAACTAATTGAATGTATTTATGTAAAATTTGATAATTAGGAACCAAAAATGATAAATTCCTAAATAAAAACAGAATTTTTGTTGCTACTCTCACTGTATGCATTTAAGTCAAGTATAATTTGTTAACCTAAATGATGTAACACATAGGTTTAAACATTTTTAATGGGTTTAATGATTCTATGATGCCTCCATTTAGGTGGTTATCTGAACTTTATATTTAAGAGTATAATTTACAAAGAAGAAAATTCCTGTGCTAAAAATTGCAAAATCATATTTACTTGTCAACAATTTCATTAAGCAACAAAAGAATTGAGTGAGTTAATATTAGGAATTAAGCTGAAAAAACCACTTAGTGTACTATTACTTATATGGAACCAAAGAACATTTCAATGATAATGAGAGGCTACTAATTTCATCAGTTTTCATCAAAAGATGGGTAATTTTTATAAGATGTTTTAGAAAACATGGTTTTTACATCAACTTTAATTGCAGTACTTATAAGTACTCCAAGGAAGTGAAACTCCTTTTTAAAAACTTGTTTGATCATTCTTAGTATGGACTGACTATAACTTAGACAAATGTCAATAGGCATCATTTACTGGAAAGAATTTGGAGTCTAAAGACCTGAATTTTAATCCTGATCCAGAGCAACACTTAACTTCCCTACACCTTGATTCCCTCATCTGCAAAAGGAAGGATTTGGATTATGTGATCTCTAAAGTAATGCAAACTGCCTTTGATCCCATTTTCCCCCCTAAAATTAATACTTCTTTATCATCCCAACTAAACTTTTTCTGCAGAATCAAAGATGGGAAGCACGGGCTACAGGAGACCTTCAATGAGGTCTTTTTGCACATTTAGGACAATAAACACAAACTGAGATATAATTTTGACATTAATGAACTGAATAAAATGGGTTAGAATTAGAATGGAATAAAATGGCTCTGATATTATTTTGGATATATTATAATTTTGAACATTCACACATATATAAAATAACTTTTTTTCTTTTACTAGTGGTTATAATCCACTTTTTTTTTTTTGCCTTTTGTAGGGCAGTTGGGGTTAAGTGACTTGCCCAAGGTCACACAGCTAGTTTTTGTGTTAAGTGTCTGAGGCCGAATCCGAACTCAGGTCCTTCTGACTCCAGGGCCAACACTCTACTCACTTCGCCACCTAGCTGCCCCTGTTATAATCCACTTCTACAAAACTGTTCCTAGTGGGTTTCCTTCGATGTAAGAGCCTTGGCAGTTAAAAAAAAAAATTCTTTGCTCAGAGGAGAGCATCTATGATAAAATTATACATGAACACTCCTCTTGAACAGCCTTAGACATTATAGTTTAGTCTATTGCAACATAAAGGGTTCTGCTAAAGAGTAAAACAAAACCCTCCACCGCTATTCAAAATCTCCTCCCCCAAACAAAAGGTCTGACTAATGGAACAAAAGCAATGAAGAAAGGGAAAAGAAAAAGAATGTGACAATATTTAGTTTTGCGGCCATTTATATGAATTACAGGAAAAATACAATCACTTGTTTACATCTAACATAATTTTTACCACACATGATATCTATGTCCTTGGGGATTCCTTGGAGGCACTCTACTATTTCTAGTAAGACCTCCTCATTTCTTTCTTTTTTTTTTAAACAAATACTTTATTAACTTCTGTTTTACATCATTCATTTCCGCCAGATTTTGAGTTACAATCATTTTCCCCCATTATTCCCCTACCCAACCTCCCAGAATAGTAGTCCCACAAGATATCGCTTCCTCCAATCTGCTCTCTCCCATACCTTCTCCCATACCCCCATCGACTTTTCCATTAGAGGAAGGTGAATCTTTGTGTCCCAATGCCTGCACATCTTATCTCCCTATTACAAGCAAAAGAGTATTAATAATAGTATTTATATATATTTGAAACATTTAATGTTACGACCTCGAATTTCAGATCCATTTCCTTCCTCCCTTGTCACCCATAGATAAGTAATTCAGTATATGTTGTACATGTCTAGCTATGCAAAACATTATCATAGTAGATATATTGTACAAGGCTGCTTATAATTCCCTCCCACTCATCCCACCCCCCACCTGGTCCATTCCCTACATGATCCTGTCCCTCTTCTATAATGGGTACTTCCAACCTCCCCTCACCCCAAGGATGCCCTCCCATCCATCATCCCTCCTCTCATCCCCCTTCCCCTATCCTGCTGCAGGTTGAGATATCCCATTTAGTATGTATGTCATTTTCTCCCTGAACCAAATTCAATGTGAATGTGGTTTTGCTTTTTAGCCTTCCTTATTCTCCCCCTCTTTTGCAACCACTTCCCCTTGCTTCTTCTGCATGGGATAGTTTACCTTACCCTGTCTCTCCCCATCTCCTCTTGCCACTTTCCTCTCTCACCTCATTATTTCATCCCTTGTGTATTCTCCCTTCCCAACAAATTCAACCTATGCCCTCTATCCATATATAACTGTAACCATATACACACACATTCACATATGTATTCATATGACCACACCCCCTTCTTCCATTATTTTCACAGTGAGAAAGATATCATCAGTCACAGTTACTGCTTTTCCATATAGGAATGTAAATAGTTCAACTTTGATAAGTTCCTTTTGATTTCTTTTCCCTGATTACCTTCTCAGGCATCTCTTCCTTCTTATGTCTGGATGTCAAATTTTCTATTCAATTCTGGTTTTTCCCTCAAGAATGCTTGAAAGTCCTCATTCCACTGAATGACCATATTTCCCCCTGAAACAAAATACTCAGTTTTGCTGGGTAGGTGACCCTTGGGTTCATTCCCAGCTCTTTTGCTCTCTGGAATATCATATTCCATGCCCTTCGATCCCTCAGTGTAGAAGCTGCCAGGTCCTGGGCTATTCTGATTGTGTTTCCACAATATTGAAATTGTTTCTTCCTGGCTGCTTGGAGTATTTTCTCTTTGATCTGGGGATTCTGGAACCTGGCTATAATATTCCTGGGAGTTTTCTTTTGGGATCTTTTTCAGGAGGTGATCGGTGGATTCTTTCAACCTCTATTTTGCCCTCTGGATCTAAAACATCAGGGCAGTTTTCCTTGAGAATTTCTTGAAGGGTGATTTCTAGGTTCTTTCTTTGATCATGGCTTTCAGGTAGTCCAATAATTTTTAAATTGTCTCTCCTGGATCTATTTTCCAGGTCAGTGGTTTTTCCCATGAGATATTTCACATTGCCTTCTAATCTTTCGTTTGTTTGGATCTGCTTAACAGCATCTTGATTTCTCATAAAGTCATTAGCTTCCATTTGCTCCAGTCTAACTCTGAAGGAATGAATCTCCTCAGTGAACTTTTGAGATTCTTTTTCCATCTGGCAAATTCGACTTTTTAAGGCATTCTTCTCCTCATTGCCCTTTTGGGCCTCCTTTGCCATTTGAGTTAGTCTATTTTTTAAGGTGTTGTTTTCCTCAGTCAGGCTGTTGACCCTCATTTCATACTTTTCCTGCATCCTTCTCATTTCTCTTTCCAATTTTTCCTCCACTTCTCTTATTTGATTTTTCAAGTCCTTCTTAAGGTCCTCTATGGCCTGCAACCCGCTCATGTTTTCTCCTGGGGCTTTTGGAGCAGGACTTCTGACCTCACAGTCCTTTTCCCGCTCTATGCCCCCAAAATAGGAGTCTAGGGTTGCATTTTTCTGTTTCCTTTGCCTTGGCATGTTGCCGCTTAATTACTTGACTTTTGGGCTTGTTGCCACACTATGGCTTTAAGTCCAGATAGAGGAATTTTCGTCTCGAACGTGTGGGGGGCAACTTCTGTTTCTGGCAAGCTGTAAACCCACCCATGACTTTCACCCTAGATCACAATCCAGATCCAGGGAGGTTAAAGCAAGAGCGATTACCCCCCAAGACTGATCGCTGGATCTCCCTACAAATTTGCAGGCCGGGAGCTGGAGCTGCCTCTGAAAACTACAAAATGGTGTTTGTCCTCAGCGGCTTCTAGCCCCCAGGGGAGGGAGCCGACGCATTCCCTAAATACAGGTCCCAAAGTCCATAGGACACTAACCTCTTACTTTGTCCTAGGCAAGTCTATGTTGATAATTCTGGAGTCGCCACAGCTCCTGGTGTTCTGGGGTTCCTCCAGCTGGCTGCTGGCCCTGCCGCCCTGGGGCTAAAATCTCGGCTCATGGGGACCTGGGCTCGGCTCAGCTCTTGTGCTCTGCGTGCTGCGCGCTGCCAGGTCCCAGACTGCTGTGCTGGACCTTCCTGCAGGGCTGCTGGGCTGTCCTCAGCGGGAGGTTAGCTTCTCTGTGTTGTTCTGTGAGTGCTGGGGCTCCAGAAGTTGTTCAGAGTCCCCTTTTACATAGTTTGGGGGGAATCTGGGGGGCAGAGTGGCTTGGATGAGCTGTTTCTACTCCGCCATCTTCAAGACCTCCTCATTTCTATACTCTGTGTATAACTGCAATCTACTAGTAGAACCAATGATGATTTTCTATTTAGCAAGTAGCAGTAATAATAAAGCAGTTGTGAATCAGTTAATGACATTTTCTTTACAATTTTCCAAAGAAAATGGTGCCATTTATATATAAGCATCTGTTTTTGGCTTCTTTTTTTTTTTGGAGGGGCAATTGGGATTAAGTGATTTGCCCAAGGTCACATGGCTAGGTTTTTTTTTTTTTATGTTAAGTGTCTGAGGCCGGATTTGAACTCAGCTCCTCCTAACTCCAGGGCCAGTACTCTATTCATTGCGCCAAAAAGCCACCCCATTATAACCTTATATGAAGTAGTGTAAGTATTACCCTCACTTTACATATCAGGAAACCGAAGACCAAAGAGGTTAGTGACTTGATCATGAACATAATACCATCCAAGATGGGACAGGAAATAAGGCCCTCTTACTCCAAATCTAACGTGCTTTCCACTATATTATGCTTACTTACTTCTGAGCAAGAAACGAGATATAAACAGACATAAATTCTTAAAAGATAATTTGTCACTAGCATCATCAAATGTTCTGTTTGAAGATCGTAATAAGTAGGGTTAAATTATATTTATTAAACACTTATAAGCATGTCAAAATGTGGTTATACATTAACTGAAAAACAATCTCTGCCCTTTATAGTCTACAATCTAGGATACAAAACAGGTTAAGACAAATATAGATGAAATCTGTCTCTAGCTTGGAAACTGAAATGACTTTTTCATGTAGTAGTTATATTAAATCTTAGGTTTTTTAATTAACAAAAATGTTTTCTCTCTTTAAACTTCCCAACCCTCTACTGAAAAAGTAAAAGCAAAACTCTTGTAACAAATATTCACTGTGAAGCAAAACAAATTCCTGCACTGACCATATCTAGAGGTTCTAATGCTAGTGAAATCATCTGTCAGCTTTGAACACAACTCCTCATTCTATGCACTTCTCTTGCAATTCAAACTGAAGGGCCTTAGCCTTCTCAGATGGTGAAACTGATATAACTATTTTTCTGTTATCTAAGTTGCTTGTATAGTTCATAGATAAAGATAATTGACAGGCATTTGTTTTGCTTCCAGATGGAACTTGTTAGAATCACTCTGAAGATAATGTAGTTTTCAGAAAAAGCCCCTAGTGATTACACTTGCTTGTTCTCCAGATACTTTAACTAGGTTGAACTCCTATTGAGGAATCTATTGTTGGATCACTTTTGAGAATAATTTCACCAAGTTTACTTTCCTGTTGATCTCTTTGGTTAGTTATAAAAAGCAACTTGGTGGGAACTTAATAAGTCCACCTGAGAGATCAACCCTATCATGGAGCACCAGCTATGGGTATAGTGTCAGTATTCTAGAGCACCCAGATGGATGGCATACTCAGAAACCTAAATCAATAAATAACCTATATATTCAATGTGCAAATTGTTCCAAGAATGTTGACATGACCTGACTTTTGTTTAAATTTGTTGCAATTTGTAATCAGAAGCAGCATTAGGTAGCACTTGAAATTCAAATTCTATAGGTAAAGAACAGGAGTACAGGTTTGTGTTAATGACCCCTTTGGCAGTCCATTGAAACCAAAGGATACCTTCTAAGAATAATAGCTGAAGCATATAAAAGAAAGCCCTGAAAATTACAAAGGATACCAATTCTACTGACATAGGTTTATTAAATTAGTAAAAAAAACAAAACAAATTTATGGAGTCCAGGTTAAGAACCTCTTAACCAAACAGACTAACCAAGAAAAATGACAAAACAGAGGAATGGCCACTGACAGGTAATTTTTTTCCTCAGATGTGTGATTTCATCTGTATATGGAACTCCTAGTGAGAAAATTCTATCCTCCAATGCAGATGAGTGAATCATCTGCAATACACCTTCTTAGAGGTTTTCCTGGGACCCTCAGAGATTAAATTATTTGTCCAGAGACCATAAAGCTAACATATTTCAGAGGTGGGACTTGAAGCCAAGTTTTCCTGCCTTGAAGCCAGCCAATACCTCTCAATTGAAAATATTCAGTAGCAAAATGTAAATCTGATCATTTTATTTCAGTATTTCAAAGATATATGATTTCAGCATTCTAAGTGCTTGCTCCAAAGTGCAAACCCTTCACATAAAATAACTGAAATTATATCACAAAATAAATAAAATATTTCATAAAATTTAGAAAAACTTTTGGTCATAAGAAGCATAAAAGCCTATAAAATTGCAAGTGCACATGACTGACAGAGAGAACTGTAGGCAAACTGCTTGATCTCTCTGGGCCTCAGTTCCCTTGTTTTTGTAAGGAAGGCATCCTTTAAATGTGAGCCATAATTGCTATGATACATAGGATTTTCTGTGGCACACAGTTAAGGCTCTCATCTACACTTCTTGATTTCACTACTAGAAGGAAGTATACCTACTTCTCTTAAGGTCAAATATCTGTTTCATTATTTAAACTAAAAAGACCTTCCAGCTGACCATTTCTTCCACCCTGTCTCTGTGGTGCTGACTTGGGAAGAGGGAGGTGTTGATTGATAGGAGAAAGGGTGTTGTATTGTTGTCAACTGTCTCTGAAGAACTCCTTCCCCCATTCCTGATACTATGAGTGACACCTTGCAAGCTGGTAGTCCTTTTAAGTAGGCCATCACTGACACTGAACACAAACCTGTTGCCAGCTAATGGAACAGAATAAGGAAACAGGTGATTTAAATGTATCTGGTCCCTACTTTTCAGTTATTCAAGGACCTATATCTCTCCATTTGTTCAGTAGAGTTGACATCTATGAAGTTAAAGACTTAACAGACTTTTGTTTGTTGAAAAAAAAAATCCTTCAAAGACCTTAACTAACTAAAAATAAAATCTGATATGACACATTATTGAGTTTGCATGCCATCCCTGTCACTGATGTGTAAAAGGATGCTTTAAGGCTGCCACTTATGTGTAGAAGCTCAGGAATGGGATTTATGACTAGGAGGAATTGTTAGGAATCATATTCATTTCTTAATGTGACCACAGAATTTTTGCTTTTAAGAAGGCCTAAGTGAAAAATTCTCTTAAAAATTTCACAGTAAGAACAAGCAACATATAAGTCCCAAATAAAAAGTGAACTGGTTATTAATAGAGTGTGTGGGTGATTTTTATTTATATAAATGAAAATGTTTTATGTATGATTTTCTAAGGGTTATGCAAGAACCAATTGTACTAGATTGTAATAAAACTCTTTCATACTGGGAATTTTCCTGACACATTGCCAGTTCATCTTCATGGATGCTGAGAACAATGGGGCCTCTTATTGTCCTTATCTGAGTTCATAGGGAAGAAAGTCAATTTAATCGTTATTAAAATGTTCAACATTAGGAAGAAATTCAACATTTAATTTATCCCTAAATGTTTTCTGAAAGATACACAAAAGGCAAGGAAATGTGAAACTTTATTCTAGGACAAAACTGCCATGTTATAATTGTTCACATCAACATATTCTAGAAAAGCCTTGATGATTTTATTATTGTCCACCTTAGGGAGTCTCTATAGTTAGAGGTGAGTGAATTACATTTGGTTGTCTTATTCATTCATTATCACTCAATTTTTAAAAATTTTATTTATTCCTTTTGTTTTTTATACTAGCCATTTCCCAATATAATCTCTTACTGACAATGGAACTCTCTGACAAAGGAAAACCGTTAAAAGTGTGAGTAGAACTGTAGAGATGGGATCAAATGTATTTAAGTTAAAACAAGATAACTGACAAAATGGCAAAGTGGTCCCTCAAAAAACAATTAAATTTAATAGGTACAAGTGAACTTAGAGACAACTACTTTCTGCCCCCTTACAAAAAGGTTGGACAGAGAGTCCCACACTACACAAAAATATGGAAGAAAAAGTATATGTGTAAAAGCGTGCAAAGATGTCACAAACTGAATGTATCAGCTATGTACTGTCTTTGTGAAAAAATCCAAGACAACACATGTGAAAAAGATATTAACATGAAGAGAGAGGAAGCACTTTATGGCATATATTAATCAGCCTGTGCTTTGATCACTAGACTTTAAGAAGCTAAGATGAAAAGTCTTTTGAGGTTAAGGACCATGTCATTCATATTTTTATCTACTTTTTGTTGCTGTTGTTCAGTTATGTTTGACTCTTCATGACCCCATTTGGGGTTTTCTTGGCATACTGAAGTGGTTTGCCATTTCCTTCTCCAACCAAAAATTGGTGGTGCTTACCAAAATTCTACTACTGAACTGAATATAGACAAACTAGGGTTTGAGAGTTAGTATAGCATTGTGGATTATGTGCCAGTCTAGCAGTCACTAAAAAATGAGTTCAAGTATTGCCTGTGCCACATATTGGCTGCATGATCTTGAGAAGTAATTGACATAAGGAATATGCCTGGAATTCATTCCCTCCTTAACTCCACCTCTTCCTTCAAGAAGTAGTTCAAGTACCATCTTCAAATTTGAAGTCCTTTTCCCAACAGTTATTAATATTTCCCCAATAGTTAGTGCCTTCCCTTCAAAATTAACCTGCATTTAATTATTTTGTATATATTTGTATTAACTTCACATAGGCATCTTCCTATTAAGGATGTAAGTGGCATTAGAATAGTGACTGTTTTCATTCTTAGTTCTAATCCAGGTACCCAGCACAGTTCCTGGCACAGAGCAGGTACTTAATACTTCATTACTGACTTTAGACTGAATCTCAGTGATGGCAATGGGATTATCAAGGAAGAGATAAATTTCAAAAATATTTGAAAAGAAGAACACATGGTATAAAGGAGATGTATCATTGAGTAAGTTAATGAGCATTTATTAAGCACCTACCTGTGTCAGGCTCTGTGCTAAGCACTGGAGATACAACGAAGGTCATAAAACCAATCCCTACTCTCAAGAAGTTAGTTTACTGTCTAATGGGGGAGATAACATGTAACAACTATGTACAAAAGAAATCTACAGGACAAGTTGGAGCTACCAGAAAAGGGAAGGCCCTAGCACTGAAAGGGATCAAGACCCCCATATATAATAAAACATTTATCACAGTACTTTCTATGAAAGCATGATCAGGAAATGGCCAAATTTTTGGTATATCAACATAAAGGCATTACTTCATTGAAAGAAATAAAAAATATGATCAGTACAGAAAAGTATGGAAAGATCTACATGAACTGATAAAGAATGAAGTAAACAGCCAAGAAAACAAAATACAATACTACAACAATGTAAACAGAAAGAAACACACACACCCCAAAAGTGAATATTACAAAATTACAGAGAACAAGCCTCACTTGAAAGAAGATATGTGAGAAGATACTCCCACTCCACCCCTTTGAAGAGGTGGGAGATCAACAAATGTTGCACACTGCACATATTTTCAGACTTTTGTGATCAGTTATGCTGATTTTTTCCCCCTTCTTTTTGTCTTTAAAAATAAACTATAATCTTATACAAGATGGGTCCCTGGGAGGGGGTAGGAAAAGAAATACTGGAGATAACTATGGGAACAAGACATCAAAAAACCTTAGTTTTCAAAAAAGGGATCAGCAAAGACTTCTTAGAGAAGATGGAATTTTAGCAGTGACCCGAATGAAACCATGAAATTCAAGAGATGGAGAGGATGAGGGGATAGAATCCCAGTCATGGGGAACAATCACTGAAAATGCAATGGATCGGGAGGTGGAGTGTCATATGAGAGGAACAGCACAGAGGCCAGTGTCACTGGACTTCAGGGATAAATCAAAAAGTCTCTGAAATTTTTTACCTAAGTGATATAAAAAATTAGGATATTATTGATAATTCCAGGGAAGTTGGGAGAGAACTAATTTTGAGAGGTGATTAGGTTACTTTAAGATATGCTAAATTTGAGGTGACAGCAGACATCTAACATTCTCAGTAAAGCGGTTGGGATCCAGCACTTCCCCTCATTACACCATAAGCTGTTTTGTTTCTGGTATTCTGGTAAGTACTTTGAAGACTTAGGGTTTAGTCCCAACCACCAACTAGCTGTATGACCTTTGGAAAGTCACTCATTTTCTCTAGTCCTTAGCTATATCATTTTTAAAATGAAGAAACTGTACTAAATTATCTCCTAGGTCAATTCCAGCCTTAATGTTTTATGATGGAGAAAAACAAAACAAAACAGAATTTACCATCACCTGCTTAGAAGAGGGCAGACACGAGACAATAAGTTCTTTAACACTTGTTAAGCTACATCAGAAGCTTGGGTATATACATCTACATATTGTTACTGTCTTCTAGCTTTGACCTTATTTTAGGTGGTTAGGCACTCTCTGGAAAACCCTCCCAGATTTATAGTTCTGTGCCAACCCTTTCCTCTTCACTGTTTTCATTTTCTCTGTACTATCTGGGATATAATATAACCTAAAAGATATATCTTTATAGTCATAACTGCAATGAATATAGTGTTTTTCTCATGCTATTTTATTTGTTGTTGCTATTAATATGGTTCATATCAGTAAACCTGTGGTCTTGGTGATTGGCTTTATCCTCTAATTAGACTAGATCCCTTGAAGCCAGAGAGAACATTTCTTTACCTAGCACAAGGCTAGGAATATATGTGATCACTTCATTAAAGCAGAATCCAAGAGTTCTGATATGTCCTAGCAAACTAAAATAAGACTTTAAATATAGCTTTATCTTAAAAACAAATATGTACACAGCAATATATCAAAGACCCATTAGACAGTTGCTAGAGCCTCAGAAGGGCTAGGAGGTGTGCCCATGGGTCACACAGCTAGTGTCAGAGAGAGGATGAGAATGTCAATGCAGGTATTTCTGACTCTAAGTTTAACATTCTATCCAATATCTTTCTGTGTGTGCATGTGCGTGTGTGTGGATTTATCTCTCTCTATATATAAAATGTGATGTGTATGCAAGTTAGATTATGAATAGTAAATTATTTTGTTAAGGGTGGGAAACATGTAAAAGCTTACACCGCTTTACAGAGCAAAAGGAATAGCGTTCTTCTAAATGGATTTGGATGGAAGTCAATTCTTCTATTTAGTCACAAGCCTACTCGACACGGAGCCTGCAGATTGTGAGTAGGTAGTATGATTTTAACAGGATTGAAACAGGTTATACAAAAAATATGAGAGAATTATCTGAGGGCTTATATTATGGGTGGGTGTGGAACACACACATCATGATATCCTTCTGAGATTAAGAAATATATAGCTTCTATCACCCCTCCTATTTCTTTAAAACAGAGCTGAGTTAATTCTATGATGTAACATTACTACAATTAATTAGTAGATCACAATGGAATTTCACGTTACAACCACTTTAATAACAAACCTAATCATGCTGAATTATGATAATTCTTAGAAACAGTTTCAAATGATTTAATCACTGGTAATGGCTTAAAGTAAAACGGTCAAAGATTTTATAAAGTATTGATGGTCATTATTAGCGTTCAGACCTTTGAAGCACTGTTACCAGTTTGACTTTGTACTTTCTCTGACTTGACAGGCTTTTTATATAGTTTTCTCCGGTGTACATTAATATGCCTTTTCCATTAAACTTCCTTAAATACAAAAAATACAACTGGTTCTCTGACTGGTCCACTACATATGAAAACGAAGACAGAGACAGAAATTTCATCCTCAGTAATCATTCATTCATTTATTAGTTAACAGAACCATCTTTCTGTTGCTTAGTTTGTTTGCAAAAAGAATATTTCTATTATGAAATTCTGCCATATTTTCATCGATCTTAGTAGCTATACCAGTAAGATTTCCAATTCTTGAGGAAGTGGCCATTAGATAACTCTACTGAAGAGTGAGGTGGAATTTTCAGAGTTGTTTCTCTGCCTACCAGAGTCACTGTGAATATAAAGGGTTGCTAAGGCACTTTTAAAGATGTTTGTCCATGCCTATTAAAACTTATGATCAGATAAGTTCTGTGAAATTTCTTGGCCAGTCATCTCCCCCAAAGGCAACAGGGTTCTTTCAATAGAAAAGAGAAAGAAGCAGTCCCTTCTATAGACAATTCTTCATCAGTGGAGTAAACCCTTCTTCACTAATAATTTGCTAATATGAACCTCTTCCATTCAGAAAAAGAACCTATTTTTAGAATGATGCCCCAAATCTGTAACACTCCTCTCTGAACAGAATATGACTGTTTCAACATTTTCAGATACCTTGAATATCAAAATATGAAAATGGCTAAATGCCAGCTATAGACAACAAAACCAACATCTTGTTTAGTATCCATGATTGACATTAAGATACTCTTTATATATAATTAAAATTTAAACTACAGACAATTCTATGTAATTCAATGGACATTTGAGTCTTATAAAAACATTTTGTGGTATTTTAAAATTACTTAGGTATTACAATATATGGCAATTTGAATCTGGAATTTCAAACTCAAGAAACTAAAATCAAGCAAATGAGTTCAATACATTTACCCATGAGATTCAAATTAATGAAATTCTAGTGGTTTCAAGTTTTACTATGTTAATGCTTACTCTAGCATACAGGCAAACCTGGGTCATGGAAGGTTTTACTAGTGAAGCACAACTTTGGAAGAGCCTACCAACCAATAAAGTTTTTTTTTAAAATATGGGTCAAGCAACAAATCGCTTATCTACCATCTGAGACATCACCAGAAAGCTGTTCATCAAGTGATTAATTTTTTTTGGTCATAGCTTACTCTGTGACATCTCTCAGTGGAGGTGGATACCCACACTAATGAAATAATGAATCCCTGAAGTCTATATGTATTATATTTTTTTTTATCTCATTTTTGTAACAACATGATCTTGCTAGCAAGTAACCCAGCAGAGTGTGTGGTTGTTTTTTCTTGCTAATCCAATCCAATTAAACAAGCACTTTTAAGTGCACTATGTGTAAAGCACTGGGCTAGACTGGGGGTAGGGTGGAACAAAGACAAATGCAAAATGGTCATTGCTCCTGAGGAGCTTACAATCACTTGGGGAAGTATAATATAATAGTTTTGGGGGTAAATGCTCAGTTGGTAGAAAAGAGTAAAAGCAGTATTAATAACTTACATTTATATAATGCTTTAAGATTTATAAAAGTTTCCTTAGAATAATACTGTCAAGTTGGTGGTGCCTGTACCAATCATCCCATTTTACAGATGAGAAAATGAAGGCTCAGAGATATCATATGCTTGGGGTCACATAGCAAGTGAATGTCAAAGCAAGGGGAAAAACGTGACCTGGTTTAGGTGGGCAATATTAGTGGATATGGTAGCCTTACTTTTCTGGGAGGACTAAATGGTGAGGCTAAATTAGCATACTAGAATGACAAAACTTGTAGCCCTTAGAAGGACAATAACCACAGAAATACAGAGTTTACAGGCCATAGATGATTTAGAGCTAGAGGGGGGGCTCAGAGATCACCTTGTCAGCCCTCTCTCATTTTATCAATAAAGAAATTAAGGCCCAGGGAGGTTAAGTGCTGCCCAAGATCACACAGTAAACAGTGAACCAGAATTCAAATCCAGGCATGCTGACTCCTAACACAACATTGTCTGCACTGTGTGTCTCATCAGAACAATTTGTTTTGTCTGTCTCCCCCCACCCCTCCCATTATAGACTTAAGACTCAGAGCTCTTAAGAGGTCATCCAGTCCAGTCTCTTATTTTACACATAAAGAAACTTCAACCCAGGGAATTTAAGTGAATTACCTCAAATCCTACAGGTGGTAGGTGGCTCTGTCAGGATTTGAACCCAGGTTCTTTGGTGCCAAATCCTGCTTTCCTTCCACCCTTCACCACATAGCCTCCCTTAGATTAACAAAGTGATTACACATGGAAGGGTGGAATACCATTAATTTCCAATGAAAAAGCAAGCTTCTGTAACTGGTCAACTTGACTGGAATTCAACAATCATTTAATGAAGGATAGCTATATTCATGTCCTACGCTCTCAAGAAAAGTGCATAGTTTATGAGATTAACCTATTTCAAGATTTTTGGTGTATTATAGAATGTACCAATAGCAAAACAAATTTCAGCTGTATTTAAACAGTAAAATTAAAAGGTAATAATTATTAAAAGGAACTGCTGTACTGAGAACAACAAATTTAAAAATAAAAAACTAATAGCTAAGCTGACATGCACAATAATAATATAAATTAGAGAAGCTAAGTTATTGGTGAAAATAAAAGCTGTAGTGTACAGTCATAAGGTAGTCTTAATGGTCATTTAATGAACTATATTTTAATATAAACATTTTATATGGATTCAATTTATTGCTGAAACTTACACATTTCACATATAATTTTTGCTGTTATCTTGATGAAAATGGAAAGTTAAGAAGATCTTATCAGTGGAAAACATATTCTAAACCAGCTTAGTACAAAGAAGCATTTTGATTGCCTAATTTAACTTTGTAAAGGAGTAGTAAATCTTATAGTTGGTCTCTGTAAACCTCACAGCTGGAACATTCTAACACTACCTTACAGTTTCAAGTGATCAAAGTAAGTTACTTTATATACTAAACTAAGAATTTCATAATAGAAATAATGCAACACCAGGGGGTGCGGTTATCATGAAATAATTACACTCCTGGGAGATTACAGACACAAGGCTGTACCCCAGGGGTGTGATTATCCCATGATAACCACATCCACTGAAATTGCCTTATTGCAAAAATAATCTCTATTCACTGGTGAGACATTATTCAATAGGTGATTTTTTTTTAAATGAAAAGATTGTATTTTTTAGCTCAAATCAGCAAGTGGATTAGGAAATTGGTCAGTTTATTTTTCTTGGCATTCAAACTTTGAATACAGGATTGTTATTACTTGCTTTCCTGTTTGATACAGTATAGCTTTGATTTTGTTTCTGAGAAGCTCTTAGAGTTTCTATTATCATCAGACAAGTTATTTCTAAAGGTTACGGCTAAGTTGTTCAGGCCAACCTTAAAGGTGGACAATTCAATGGAGCATCTACTTAGCAATAAAAACTGAACTAAGCTCCAACTACCTTAAAAGAAACTACCTAAATCCACAATGAATTAAAGACCTAAATTCATGACATTAAGCATATGTAGAAGAGATTTTTGTTTTTTGGGGTTTTTTTTTGCTTTTTGGAGGGCACTTGGGGTTAAGTAACTTGCCCAAGGTCACACGGCTAGGTTTTTCATTTGTGTGTGTCTGAGGCCAGATCTGAACTCAGGTCCTTCTGACTCCAGGGCCAGCACTCTACTGACTGTGCCACCTAGCTGCCCCTGTAGAAGAGATTTTTAAAGACAAGTATCCATTCATATCCATATTTACAAAGATGCATGCTCATCAGAGCTCACATTTATACAGTGTTTTAAGGTTTATAAAGAGTCATAATCCTACATGGTAGTTTATATATATTCTTATAGAGGTGCACAGTACAAAGTTTTGGATTTAGAACATCACCAAGATGTGTGATCTTGGGCAAGTCATTTATCCTTTACAGGTCTTCAGTTACTCATTTTAAAATGAGGGTGAATGAACTAGATAATCTAACTCTAAATCTGTTACCTTAGTAAGTGACTTGCTCAATGTCCCACATCTAGTAAGTGGCAGAGCTAGGATTCAAACCCAGGTCTTCTCATTCCAAGTCCAGAACTGTATGGCACTAAATGCAATTTAACGATTTACATTCTACAGGTAAGTGTATCTGCCTCCACTAAAGACCTTTAAATCAGATGGTGAAAGTTAAAGATATGTTTCTATGATAATCCTATTTATGACTGTTTGTAACTTTGTCATACTCTTAGCTGTCTAAAGAAGAAAAAAAAATTTTTTTAAAAAAGCTCTCTATGCCTACTTAAGTACAAAAAAATCTCAACCAACCAAACTTCCAGTTTCCCATGTATCATAAAATGTGTTTCTTATGAATTACACACGAACATTTCTTCTAGTTTGGAGGAAAATTATTGGTTTATAATTTTATTGATTTTTTAAAAAAAGTTTTAATGATGCCTTTTGTTTTTACATCAAAGTCATTTCCCAATTTCTTTCCCACTCTCCACTGAACAAAGAAAAACAGCTAAGCAAAACCAACACATACTGACTATAATTGACAATGTATACAATACCCTGCATCTAAAACCCCAACCTTTATGAAAAGAGAGAGGTACATTTCATCAGCTATTCACCTGGTAATCTGAATTCATCTGCCTTTTAGTAATCTATTTGGTTACATTACATTTCATATAACCAAAGAGTATGTGTATATCTTATAGTAACCTACATTTCTAACTTTGAAATCCCATTTTTCCAACTTTTCTCCAATTGTGTCTTTTTATTACAATAAGAAAAGGAAACTGACAATCACATAACTTGAGAGTTGAAGGGTCCCCTGGCCATCTAGTCCAACCCACATGTCAAAGGAATCCTTATTCTGACACATCTGCCTGAAGGTCTCCAAGAAGGGGAAACCCACCACTTCTTTAGGTCACTCATTCCACTTTTGGACTACTCTAAGTGTTAAGAAAACTTTCCTGACATTGCCTCTTTGCAACTTCCCCTCTTTGATCCTCCTCCTGCCCTCTGGGAACAAATAATACAAGCATAATCCTTCTTCCCTAGGATGGCACTTCAGATACTCGAAGACAGCTATCATGCGCCAGCCCCATCCCCCGCCCCTGTCTTTGGTTCTCTGGGCTAAATATTCCCAGTTCTAATATTTTAATATTTTGAGATGATGTTTAGTATGGATATTGGTCTATTGTTTTCTTCTTCTGCTTTGTCTCTCCCTGGTTTAGGTATCGACCATATTTCTATAACAAAAAACATACACCTCCATTTCTTTCAATGGATTTTAACCTTATACTATGAAACTCTAACCCTGTAAATTAAAAAAGAAGTCATATCAAGAAATGTCTAAATGTCAGACTTATTAATGTTCTCCCATTGATATTTATGATTCATAATTAAGGCAAACTGTTACATATTTAGCTTTATGCACAATATGCAATTAAAGTAAATTAACACCATAAAGTGTTTTAATTTTTGTGTATAATTTGTATCACAAAGTACCTTCCCTCTAAATTTTTAAAAATTCTACACGTAGAACCAAAAAAAAGCATATTTCATATACAAAGTAGGACAGAAAAGGATGGCTGCATTTGAAATCATGAATCTTGAAGATGTATATTTTGCTTTTTGCAAAATATTTTTCTTCTGAAGAATTTTAGTGCTAGTTATCTGATAACTATTTGTTATTTATTTCTGTAGAGATAATATATAGGAAAATGCTCTGAAAAGTAAAAAAGTGTTGAAGATAAGGGACTCTTGGGGGTGGGGAGTTTGAGAACTGTGATTTCAACATTGTAAATCTATACAGATCACAGTGTTAGTATGTATTGAAGGCATAACTTGAAGGCAGGTCTTCCTGATTTCAAGGCCAGGCCTAGTCTAATCTTCCTCTCAAGAGACTATTATATAAATTGACAACAATGAATATGAGAAAGTTCAAATCCCTTAAGAACTTTTAAAAAATTTACTGACTATGCATTTAAATTCGGATCATTTACTTTGTATTATTGCCAGTATTTGAGCTAATATACACTCTGGGATAAACAGTCTTTTCTAATTTTCTATATCTATACTGCAAAAAAACTAGGAATTTAAACGCAAGGTAAAAATTACAATAAAGGACACACAATCAAGTATTAAACTCAAGCTTTAATAGAGCAGATAATGCATTTTGTGAATGCCTTTTATATTGTGAGATTGCTTTCACTAAAGTTCACAAAAATAAATCTGGGTTTTTAAACTAAGCTGGAAGGGCTTTGAGCACAGAGCTTGTACTGAGATGCCCCTCATCTCAGGAGTTGACCAGTTAAGTTTTGAGAGACTGCTCACCAGAAGGTTGGCCACAAAACGATGCCATATTTCAGCCACAATGACTCTTGAAGATGGTCTAAGGTACAAAAGAGATCTTCTGAAAAAGCAATATAAATCCACACTCTATTCCTTTCATTTTGAATTTCTAAGTTCCCTTTACAAAGTAATTATGAAGAGGCAACTAGGTGATGCAGCGAATAGAGCACTGGCCCTAAGAGTCAGGAGGACCTGAGTTTAAATCTGGCCTCAGACACTTTACATTTACTAGCTTGTGTGACCTTGGGTAAGTCACTTAACCCCAAGTGCCTTGCCTTCCCCCCTCCAAAAAAAACCCCAACAATGTAATTACGAACATCTTATAGTACCCTATGGAACAGACATAAAAGACATATAGAATAAAGCATAAAGTTTAATATTTGTAGGTATATTTGCTTGGCATTTTCATGAAGAAATGGAAAATGTATTGGAGAAGCAAGTTAGGAAGTAGATTCTAGACTCTGCAATCCACTCAGTAATATCTGATTCTTTGTGTGATCCCATTCAGGGTGTTCTTGGCATATCTTAAGCTTAGGATAATTTAAGTTTCAGGTAACCCAAAGGGTAATAGTTTTTTGAGGGTAAGGACCTGTAACAATGCAACCAAATTTGTGAGTGACCAAACACAAGATGGAACTATGAAGATTTAGTAGGGCATTTGAACTGATCAAGACGGCTGTTCTACATAACAGGTTAAAAATCAAGATTCTTTAATCTGGAAACATGAAGAAGACCAAGATGGAATAAAATCAAAGCCTAAAAAATTAGGAACAGTTTGTAAATGGAACACAGCTTCCTTCATCAGAGTCCAGAATAAATTAAATTGAACCAGTTGCCCCTGGAACTTTGATAGAGGTAAATTGAAAACAAAAATTTGAAGTACTTTACACAGTGGGTAGTATTTTGGAAGCTCATTATACTACCACTAAAAAGTGGTACATACTGAAAACATAGAGAGTGGGAAAAGGCTGAGACACATTTATAGATGAAACATTTACAATAGATTACTAAGAGATACAGGAAGTTTATAGTATATCTCTAACTTTTAAGGGTGACATCAAAGAAAAATAATCACATTCTTCTACAGTACTTGTCTTCTTGCCCCTTTCAGAGACAGACACCTAAGCTGAATGAGAAATGTAGGTGTGGTCACTGGTAGTTTTTATATAAATAAAATACTGACTATTTTTTAAAAAGAAGATAGGCTATTTATGTTATCTTTTAAACTTTAAACATAAATATGAACTGATGGTTGCAACCCATTCTGTTCAATTAAATTAAAAAATGCTCAATCATTAATTTATACATATACTATATTTAAGTCACTGGTAATTCTGTAGTTATTCAATGAGTTTGCCCTAGCTATATTCTGGAACTCCTTAAATCAATATTCTATTAGTTCTCTAGCATAGTAGCCATTAGGTTATATACTTTAATCAACAATGCCATAATTTCATCCATTAGTTCCTTTAACTCTCTTCCATACATTTGGTGTAGTACCTCCAGCTTACGAGTCTTAAAGGATAGTCTGGGAAGGGGCCTATGCTTCCCTAACATCTTCTGTAACGAGGAAAGGCAAAGAAACTTGCTTTTTCCACCTCTGAATGTATCTCAGACCACAACACATAAACAGACCTTCTAATTCTCTAGCTGGTCCTAGTTATTCAGAAATTGGATAACTGTTCCAAGGAAAATTAAGATCTCACAGTCAGGTTGTTCAATGTCTGAAAGTGAACCTAAGTTCCTTTTTGAAAATACCCGTTCTACCATGTCATTCATCTGCTCAACAATGTAATTTATTATTGGCTTTTTATTGTCTATCATATCAAGTCCAAACTCATCTGCCCAAGTTTCATGCCCTCTACAATTTGGTTTCTATTCAATCTTAATTTGAAATACTACTTGATTCTATGTTCAAGTTGGGCCAGGCCTTTTATTGTTCTTAATGCAGGTAAGATTATACTTTACCACATCTGCTCCAATCTTAGAAGTCCTTTTCACTTCTTTCTATATACCTAAATCTTACCTATCCTTTATAAAGATACCCTCAACACCCTTTTGATGAAATTATCTCCAACTATTCTAACCCTTTTACTATAATCAAAAGCTTCTATATCACATAATTTGGCATAACTGTTTCAAATGCTATCAACTTTATAGCAGGTTATGTGTTTAGTTTAATACTTGACTGACTGATGATATACAGTTCATCAAATACATAATCTTTGAACACATTTATAGCTAAGATTCAGCAAAAGTAATATAATTTAACTAAGCAATCTGGTTCAGGGGGTGGCTAGGTGGCGCAGTGAATAGAGCACCAGCCCTGGAGTCAGGAGGACCTGAGTTCAAATCTGGCCTCAGACACTTGACATAGTTACTAGCCGTGTGACCTTGGGCAAGTCATTTAACCCCAACTGCCCCTCCTCCCCCTCAGAAAGAAAGAAATCTGGTTCAGATACATGGCTCACCTCACTAAATCATCTTGGGTTTTTGAAATAATTTTTTTTTTTTGGCTTTTTGGAGGGGCATTTGGGGTTAAGTGATTTGCCCAAGGTCACACGACTAGTTTTTTGTATTAAGTGTCTGAGGCTGGATTTGAACTCAGGTCTTCCCAACTCCAGGACCGATGCTCTATTCACTGTGACAGGTTTTTGAAATCATAACAGTTTAACAAAAAGTTTATCTATCTTAAGGCAGAAGGATTTACTAACTTTAATCGCTAGCTGAAGAATAAACCCAGGACATTTGCTTGTTTTTCTTTTATAAGCTTCTAATCACAAAATGAAGTTAAAGTTGAGTTCAAAGACATTAAGCTTTACTTAGTGTCATAATCTAAAAAGAGCCTTATACAGAACAAATTTAGAATCACTAAAAATACAGTAATGATGACATCATC
This sequence comes from Gymnobelideus leadbeateri, assembly GCA_011680675.1. NCBI lineage: Eukaryota > Metazoa > Chordata > Mammalia > Diprotodontia > Petauridae > Gymnobelideus > Gymnobelideus leadbeateri. The sequence goes on from WOXC01004132.1 coordinate 339,550, forward strand.
ATATATTGTGCATCTATGTTAAGATGGGGATATGAGGTAAACTTTTTCTGCTATTCATTAATTCATTCAACAAATACTTACTGAGCTCTAATTCTACTCACTGTACTAAATGGTGTGTGTGTGTGTGTGTGTGTGTGTGTGTGTGTGTGTTAATAAAGATGTTTCTGCCCTCAAAGAATTTATAATCTAATAATGAGAACCATCACAGTATATTATTAAAGAATTACTATTTTTCTTCTATTTCTTTTCATTTTGTGATGCAGATACAGGGTTTTCTGAAGATTTTTCCAGAACCCTAAATGAACTGATTGGCTAATATGGCAAATAACATAGTCACTTCTATAGATTTTTCTGAAAAGCAACTAACTGATTTTATGGAACATAACTGAGACTGACCCTCTATTTTGGGGGTGTGTTAAATACAAATGTTACCTACTGAGGCCATTTGATCAAGATCATCTTAGTCAATCAAGGGTATCTCTTCCAATTTTCATCAGATAAAATTTTGGATAATATTAGACCAAAATGACAATTGATTAGTTAGTTCATGGGATGTAGTGAAGATCTTGGTGTCAGGAAAGCCTGAATTCAAATTCTGCCTCAAATCTTCCTTAGCTGTGTGATTCTGGCTACTTAAATCACTTGACCTCTCTGTCCCTCAGTTTCTTCAATTGAAAAATGGGAATACTATCACCTACCTCAAAGGTTGTTAGGATCAAATGAGTTAACATGTATACAGTACTGTACAAACCCTAAAGTGTTATATAAATACTAGCTATTACTATCAGCATCATCTGTTGCCTCATAAAAAGTGGAACAAATTTTAAATGGGTATTTGAAAAATCTTACTAAGAATCAGTTAGAAAAGATTATACTTATTAGACTGTCCTAAAGTAAGTTTCTTAGTCATTACTGTTTCACATGTTTTAATCTGGTATGTCAAAGTTCTATTTTCTTCTAAGAGCTTTCAGGGTATTAGCTATGTACCCTATAAGTACTCTTGCCAGGGTTAAGAGTATAAAATGACATTATAGACATAGAAATACTTACCAAAATATTTTAAAAACCATTATGATTATAATAAGGAATTTTGTTACTAAGTTTTTAAAAAATTGAAAATTTTAAATTAAGGACTACCTCATCAGAGCTATGTATGACACTTTGCAAAGAGAGTCTCCTGTTCTCTCATTTTATAGAAAGGCCTATGAAGATATAAAATAGAAGCATATAAATTTGGGAGACCTTGTAGAGAAGTTTCTTCATGCTTAGAGAAAAGTGAAAGATGAATGAACACACTACCTATTTTTATTATTCCTCACAGTTAAATCCTATCAGCAGGTCCTTGTTAAACAGAGAGGATTACCATATTTACTTGAGCTCCTTCTCACCACTCTGAAGAGGAAATATTTTCTTTAAAAAAAAAAAATCTCTCTCAGAGTAAGACTGTTTCTGATTGGCAACAGGACACCTCTGAATGCTTGCTAAGAGAAACTGAAATAATGCTATTTACTGAAAGCAAGAGAAAGAGTCCTTAACCACTATTCATACATCTTCAACTATTCTTATTAAGCCTTCAGAGGCCCTTCTGGGGAGAACTTTCAATTCTGGCTACAGTAGCTACTGGTGACACTGATCTAAATAGCTACCTTAATGAATGGAGCATCCCTACTTCAAAAAGTCTACCAACAATCTCGAGAGTACCCTTGGTTCATCCTGTCAGAAGCAGAGAACATTTTATGGGTGGAAGTGATTGTAACTTTGTGACCACAGGACAGGGGAAAGCACAATGGCCCTGGAGTCAGAGGATATCTCTGACACTACTAGGTGAGAGTGAGTTACTCAGCTCTCCTGGGCCTTGACTAGTCAGTAAAATTATAAAGTTAAGACTGGATGACCTCCTTTGATCCTATGACTGATGGTAAAGCTTTTTTTTTTTTTTTTAAAGCAAATGGGGTTAAGTAACTTGCTCAAGGTTACACGGCTAGTCATTATTTATGCGTGGGTGCTCATTTTCTGAGGCCGGATCTGATCTCGGGTCATCCCAACTCCGAGGCCGGAGCTCTTACTCACTGCGCCACCTAGCCGCCCCTTTAGGGCAATTGGGGTTAAGTAACTTGCCCAAGGTTACACGGCTAGGTTTTTGTTTGTGTGGATTAAGTGTTGGAGGCCGGCTCTGAACTCAGGTCCTTCTGACTCCAGGGCCGGCACTCTATTCACTGCGCCACCTAGCCGCCCCTCTGATGGTAAAGCTTTTGAAGGCACACAAAAACATATGAAATGAAGAGTAGTCGAAAACCTTTTTTTTTAATTACAGAAAGAACTTATTTACTTCTCTTACCAAGTTTTCAGAGGACTTGATGTCTTTCTATATTGGCCCAATAGAGGGGGAATTATGGGGAAATAAAAGAAAAAAAAGGGGGGATTATGAGGAGAAGAAAGAAGAAAAAAATACAAAATTTGTTTCTTCAAAAAAACCCAAAATTACATGGCTTGGAATATTTAAAAATTAGAGAGGAAGCAATGCTGTAACAAAAATAGCTAATTTTACCTAGTGCTTTCAAGTTTATAAAATATTCTATACACACCACCTCATCTGGTTGGTCCTAATAGCACCCATGAGTAAGCACCACAGGTCCTATCTACATTTTACAGATGAGGACACTGAGGCACAGAGAAGTTAAGTGACTTTCCCATGGAAATACCGCTGGAGTAAGTGCTTTGAGAATATCTTCAAGCCAGGAAGTCTGTGGTCAGTCTTGCTGAGGGAACATCTATACCAAAAGACTCAGTACTATCCTTCTAGTGTCCTCCTATTACATAAGGAGTTAGACTCATAAAGGTTACTAGAAAATTAGGAATTCAGTTTCCACTCCTGTGGACCACGTCAAACCTGATCCTGAAGGACTATCATTTTAAACTCAAATCCCTCACGTCAGAAACAAGTATCTTATGGCTGAATCTCTCTAGCTTAAAGAAGTAAGGAGCTGAAGGGAGAGGGTCCTGTTTACAGGCTAGATTGGAATTACCTGTGCTTTGCCTTAATTTGGGGAGGGTAGAACTACATCCCTGGTCCTGGCCTTGAACTTCTGTTCTGAGCCTGGGGTCCAGAACATGGTTTAGCCCTCAGCTAGAGCAGCTCATGCACCTTGCATCAGATGGTCTTGAGTTCGCATCCTGTCTCTGTGTGTGACCTTGGTAGTGTCATATAACTTTGCTGGGCTCTATAAAATGAGAATACAGCTTTGACATTTATTTAAAAAAGACCAGATAAGGGCACAGAGCCTGGTATCCCCACAACCTCCTGGCCTGAGAGACAGAACAGCCAAGCCCAGAAGGGACTCAAGCTTTCTTCCCTGCTCCAAGGGGCCTGCCTCTTCCCATCCTAGCTCCCCCACCCAGGATCCAGCTTGGAGGGTGGGGGGAGAACAGGGCAGGGCTAGAAGAGATTAGACTTTATTTGATTTTGTCTTATAAAAGAAAATTACACCAAGATATGGTGCTCCCTGCAACTACAGGCCCTCCTGGGTGTCGGAGGCCCCAAGTAGAGCCAGGATTTCTGTACAATTAGTCATGCTTGTGACGGTTACTTCTTGGCCTTGGCAGAGTTGCAGGGTGGGGTAAAAAATATGAAACGCTTCATGGATTTGCGTGTCATCCTTGCGCAGGGGCCATGCTAATCTCTGTATCGTTCCAATTTCAGTATATGCGCTGCCGAAGTGAGCACAGCTCTATAAAATGAAAAGGGCTGCGCCACATGACTTCTAAGATCCCTTTCATCTCTAGACTCACAATCCTATGTGTGTTGCTGCCTCTCACTGCTAGTAAGACACAGACATGGTCAGGTCTTCCCAGTTTTAATGCTTTTTTGGTAAAATATATCAAGGCACAGAAAATCAAATTTAATAAAAGAACAGATATTATGCTTGGTAGGAAGGGGAAGAGGTGAAACAAAATCTGTTGATGCTTTTACTCTAACCTGACTCTGAACAACCCAAATGTAATTCAGACTATTCTGGATAAGTTACAATGACTACCTCTGAAGGTAAATTATGTTTCAATCAACAAGCATTTATTAAATATCCCCATGTGCCCCCTCATTTAATATAACAGTTTTACATACACAGCAGTACAAAAGATAGAAGACTGTAATAAGAATAGCTGGCATTTAGATAGCACTTTAAGGTTATTGGGTCACACAACTAGTAAGTGTCTAGGGGAGGATTTGAGCTCTAGTTTCCCTGACCTCAGTTTTGGCATTCTATCTACTTTACCAACCTAGCTACCATGAAAAAAAAAAAGAGATGGCTGTGACTCTCATTTCTACGTACTTTTAGAAAGGAGTCAGAACATGAGAAATAACTATTTCAATCTCTTGGGTGTGTTCCCTCTACTTCCCCCATTTTAATAAACCTAACAATGTTGTAAGTGTGCTTAAGGCTTAGGATGATGGCCAATGAATGATTCTTGGTCCAGAAAAATCTAATTTAATTTTATTAAATGATATCTGATAACTAGTTTTGACAATACAACATTTCTGATCTAGAGATACAACCTTAATTTTATTCTTGAATAAGTGATATGCCAATCCAAATCCAACAAGGCAACCAAAAAAATATTTTATCTTTTTCCCCTGTACCCTGGATGAAAACCCAAATAAAAAAACAAAATAAATCTTTGTCCACTGCCTACCTGAGCCATCACTGGAAACTGAACTTGCATTGATTCCAGAAAGTCCAAACAAAGGACACTCTCTATCAGTGTTGACATGACCCCATTTGTGACACTTAATGCACCTCACATTCCGCACCTAAAGAAGCAGAAGTATTGTTATGGTCACTGAATATTTTGCAGATTTTCTTGCTATCTTAACTTGATATTCCTATGAAGCACTGAACTTAAAATTATTTTGGAATGACAGATTTTAACCTATTTTAAAAGATCTCCAGGAAAAGAGATGTCATACCCTTTTTTAGCAACTCCAATCCAGTGATGAACAACTTTAAATGTAAGGAAATTCTAATATCTAGCCTAAATTTCTAAAGGTGAAATTTAAGCCTATTTCTTTTTATCATCTTAAGTGGTAATAGAATGACTGTCTCTTTAATATGGCAATTATTTATTTTTTTTTTGGAGGGCAATTGGGGTTAAGTAACTTGCCCAAGGTCATCACACGGCTAGGTTTTTGTTTGTGTGTGCCTTAAGTGTCTGAGGCCGGATCCGAACTCAGGTCCTTCTGACTCCAGGGCCAACGCTCTATTCACTGCGCCACCTAGCCGCCCCAATACGGCAATTATTAAGTTACCCCTCAGCCTCAAATTATTCAGGCTCAATTCTTTATAGCTTTTCTGTATTGTATGTAAACAGCTCATTTTGGATCTAGAAGCCAGTCCCCAAGTAGGGGACAGATAAATTTTTTTAGTTTTTAAGTCAACAGACAAAAACAAAAATGTTATGGTGCTTTAAGGCGGGGAATGGCAAACTATTGCCCACAAACCAAATCCGGCCTCCTATCTGTTTCTATATAGTTTGTGAGCCAAGGAAGTTTTGTATTTTAAAAAATTAGTTCTCAAACTCAGATCAAGAGCCAAAACAGGCTCTTGAATATCTGAATATCTACAGAAGCATCTGAAAGAATTCTGTAGAAAGTCTCAAAAAAGAAGGGAACACAACTATTAGGTTATTTCCAGGGTCCTATAGAGGGTGTGTTGTTAATCTTTTCCCCTTTCTTAAGTGTGTGGAGGGATCAGAGTCCAAGTTGGAGCTGGTACAGATTTGGCTACTCTTGTCCTCCATAATGAATGGTGCTCTAGACTTCTTTTAGTTACTGTGACAGAAAAACATGAACACATATGAACAAAAAGCCAAAGCATACTTACATAGCTTTGAGTAAGGCTGCACTCAAAATACTAAACATGATAACAAAATCTTAAGTACCCTGGTGACCTAGTGACTCAGACTCAAGCCCATTTTTAGATCCTGACCAAAAAATCTCCACAGCTCTCAAGAGACCAAAAGCTTGAAGCAACACCTACTACATACACACCACTGTCTTGTCCAGTTTTACCAGTATACTCATATTGTTTTTTAACCTCTGAATTTTCTTTTGTTATTTCACTGTACACTTTTGCTGAATGGAATAATTAAAGAACAATTTATAATATAGATAGTATTCCGACAAAATGAAATAGACATCCTTTACCTGAATACCAAACGGCTGGTCTCTGATATTCATGTCATCCTTTGCATATCTATTAAGTATAGAAAATGTACATATTGCAAAAACTTGAAATAATTCAGCCATCAGTTATAGTTAATCTGGAAAAGTTTTGTAATTCATAGGTTATCACATTATTTCATTTCAACAAGCAAAGAACTATAAAATCCACAATAAGCAACAATTCAGAAATGGAGAAGTAATTTTCAAAAGGCACTTCACAATCATACCTACTATTAAGTCTGAATTTGCAAAATAAACAGGTAAATTAAATAAGTTCCCAAGAGCATGCAGATCTGTCACATGAAAGTATTTTTTAAAAATCACCTTTTTTTTAAAGCAAGGGAAGAGGCAACAAAAGAAGTAAAAAAGAGGAAAAGAACAAATAAATTTTATGATTTGCAAATTTTATTTAGAAAAGGTTAACAGTTCTTACTTTTCTCGTGGGGCTCCTTTCTGCCATTCAAATTTGTATTCAGTCTCTCCTTTTGCATCATCTTGCTAAAAATATAAATATGAGTCCTTAAAAATTTCCATAAAATATATGTGTTACAATCAATGATACATTTTATTGAATTTAAAGTAAATGGAAAAATAGAAAATAGTATTTTACCTCTTTGTTTTCTTGATTGAATATCAAAAACATGAAAAAGACAAGTTTAAGAACATTAATATAAACCATATACTATATTAATTCTATATATAGTCATTTATAACATTATATTGCAATTCATAAAGATTTCAATTTCTTTTTTCTTGCTCTCTCTTCTCACAGAGTTAAATTTTAGAACAATAAAGAATTGAAAGTAATTTAAAATAAGACTACTGATAAGCATGTTAAATTTCTTGGTTTTAAACCTTCAGCACATCCATCATACTGAAATGGGAATATTATGTTTCCAATTTCTTCATGAATTGTATTCAGTAATAAAGATATTTGCAAAAAAGGAAACATTAAATCTGTATTCGACCTGACTTTTTCTTTTAAGAAAGACAAAATTAAGTATTATTAGGCAATACAAATATTTATATTTTTTTTAAATCTTCCCTTATCTATCAGTTACTTATGTGTCGTCATAGAAGTACAATACCACTGGGGCAGCTAGGTGGTGCAGTGAATAGAGCACTGGCCCTGGAGTCAGGAGGACCTGAGTTCAAATCCAGCCCCAGACACAACACAAAAACCAGCCGTGTGGCCTTGGGCAAGTCACTTAACCCCAAGTGCCCTCCAAAAAAGCAAAAAAAAAAGTACAATACCACTAAAAAGAGCAATTATCCTTAATACGTGTTATAACACTGCTCAATTATTAATGGGACCCCTCCCTTACCCAAGACTTTTAAAAAATAAAGCAACCATGCTTTTACCTTTTTTAGCTCCTGGTGGGGCCTCATACATAAAATTAAGGCCATTCTTTACACGTTCATCACCCATAAGCAACCTAAGTGAAAGAAGACATAGGTCTGAAAATTATGCAAGGAACAAAATGCATTCTAAAGAATAATTCTTCAGTGAATAGAGCACCAGCCCTGGAGTCAGGAGGACCTCAGTTAAAAAACTAGCCGTGTGACCTTGGGCAAGTCACTTAACCCCAATTGTCCTACCTTCCCTCCTCCAAAAAAGAAAAAGAATAATTCTTCCTAAAAGCAGAACCTGTAGATGTTGACACAAAACATCTTTTTTTTCTTTTTTTTTTTAATTAAACAAATGCTTTATTAACTTCTGGTTTACATCATTCATTTCCACCAGATTATGAGTTACATTTTCCCCCCATTTTTCCCTACCCACCACCCCAGAATAGCAGTCCCACTAGATATCCCCTCATTCAATCTGCTCTCTCCCATATCTTCTCCCATACCCCCTTCGACTTTGCCATTAGGGCAAGGTGAATCTCTGAGCCCCAATGCCTGGACATCTTATGAAACATTTAATTTTAAAACTTCAATTTTCAGATCCATTCCCTTCCTCCCTTGTTACCCACTCCCTCTGAGAAGATAAGCAATTCAGTATGTGTTGTACATGTATAGCTATGCAAAACATTACCATAGTAGATATGTTGTAAAAGACTGCTTATATTTCCCTCCCACCCATCTCAGCTCCCAACTGGTCCATTCCCTGCTTTGATCCTGTCCCTCTTTGATAGTGGGTACTACCAATCTCCCCTCCCCCCAGAATGCCCTCCCCTCCATCACCCCCCTCTCTTCCTCCTTTCCCCTACTCAGGAGAGTGAGTGAGGGTAAGATATTCCATTTAGTATGTATGTGATTCTCTCCTTGAGCCAACTTCAATGAGAATATGCTTTTGCCTTTTTGCCTTCCTGTTCTTCCCGTCCCCTGCAACTACTTCCCCTTGCCTCTTCTACATGAGATAGTTTACCCTACCCTGTCTCTCTCCATCTCCTCTTGCCACTTTCCTCTCTCACCTCTTGACTTCAGCCCTTAAGAATCATCCCTTCCTTGGGGCGGCTAGGTGGTGCAGCGAGCAGCGCGTTGACCCTGGAGCCAGAAGGACCCGAGCTCGGATCCGGCCCCAGACACCCAACACACAAACAAAATCCCGTGTGACCCCGGGCAAGTCACCCAATCCCAACTGCCCTCCAAAAAAAAAATAAGAAAAAGAATCATCCCTTCCCATCAAATTCAACCTGTGCCCTCTATCCATGTATACCTGTGAACATATGCCATGTACCCTTCTTCAATTATTTTCATAATGAGAAAGGTTTCATCAAACACAGTTATTGTTTTTCCATGTAGGACTGTAAATAGTCCAACTCTGATAAGTTCCTTTTGATTTTTTTTCCTTGATTACCTTCTCAAGCATTTCTTGCTTCTTGCGTCTGAATGTCAAATTTTCTATTCAACTCTGGTTTTTTCCTCAAGAATGCTTGAAAGTCCTCTATTCCACTGAATGACCATATTTTCCCCTGAAACAAGATACTCAGTTTTGCTGGGTAGGTGACCCTTGGCTTCAATCCCAGCTCTTTTGCCCTCTGGAATATCATATTCCATGCTCTTCAATCCCTCAGTATAGAAGCTGCCAGGTCCTGTGCTATTCTGATTGTGTTTCCACAATATTGAAATTGTTTCTTCCTGGCTGCTTGTAGTATTTTCTCCTTGATCTGGGAGTTCTGGAGCCTGGCTATAATATTCCTAGGAGTTATCTTTTGGGGATCTTTTTCAGCAGGCGATCAGTGGATTCTTTCAACCTCTATTTCCCCCACTGGGTCTAAAACATCAGGGCAATTTTCCTTGAGAATTTCGTGAAGGATGATTTCTGGGTTCTTTCTTTGATCATGGCTTTCAGGTAGTCCAATAATTTTTAAATTATCTCTCCTGGATCTATTTTCCAGGTCAGTGGTTTTTCCCATGAGATATTTCACATTGCCTTCTATTCTTTCATTTGTTTGGATCTGTTTAATAGTATCTTGATTTCTCATAAAGTCACTAGCTTCCATTTGCTCCAGTCTAACTCTGAAGGAATGAATCTCCTCAGTGAGCTTTTGAGATTCTTTTCCATCTGGCAAATTCGACTTTTTAAGGCATTCTTCTCCTCATTGCCTTTCTGAGCCTCTTTTGCCATTTGAGTTAGTCTATTTTTTAAGGTGTTATTTTCCTCAGTCAGGCTGTTGACTGTCATTTCATGCTTTTCTTGCATCTTTTTCATTTCTCTTCCCAAATTTTCCCCCACTTCTCTTATCTGCTTCTTAAGGTCCTCTATGGCCTATAGCCAGCTTGTATTTTCATTTGGGGCTTTTGCTGCAGGAGTTCTGACCTCACAGTCCTCCTCCATGCTTTGAGCCTCTTTGCCCCTAAAATAGGAGTTCAATGTTGAACTTTTCTGTTTATTTTGTTTCATTTGCCTAGGCATGTTGCCACTTAATTACTTGATTTTTTGGGCTTGTTGCCACAGTAGGACTCTGCCACCAGACAGGGGAGCTTCCGCCCAAATGTGGGGTCTTCACAACTTCCGCCAGGTGGGTGGCCTCTGTAAAGCCTCCACCCACTCTGGCAAGTTGGATACCCACCCCAAACTTCCCCCCCAGACCACAATCCAGATCCAGGCAGTTTAAAGCAAAAGCGATTAACCCCCAGACTGATTGCTGGATCTCCCTACAGTTTGCAGACCAGGAGCTAGAGCCACTACTGACGCTCCAAGATGGCTTCTGTGCAGCTGTTTCTTCAGCAGCTTTTTGCTCCCAGGGGAGGCAGCCGCGTGTTCCCCAAATACTGGTCCCAAAGTCCATAGGGCACTAACCTCTCCCTTTGTCCTAGGCATATCTGTGCTGATAATTCTTGAATCGCCACAATTGCTCGTGTTCTGGGGTCCCTCCAGCCGGCTGAAGGCCCGGCCACCCTGGGGCTAAAACCGCGGACCTGGGCTCGGCTCGGCTCTGCGTGCTGCGCTGTTGGTTCCCAGCACGCTGTGCTGCCTGCTCTCAGAGCGCTGCTCTGGCCGCTTCCTGCAGGGCTGCTGGGCTGACCTCAGCAGGAGGTTAGCTTCTCTGTGCCGTTCTGTGGGTGCTGTGGCTCCAGAAGTTGTTTGGAGCTCCCTTTCACATTATTTGAAATTTGTGTGGGGCAGAGCACATTGGAAATGCTGTTTCTAGTCTGCCATCTTGGCTCGACACAAAACATCTTTAGTGAGACGTCTATAACTTTTACTTCACAAACAGCAAGTATACTTTACATTTCTGCATGTAAATTTAAACAGTTTTACATAACCTCTAGCACAAAATGTCTGACTAACAAATTACACAATGTTTAAGGAGGAGTTTCACCCCTACACTGAAAGCCCCAGCTCCATTATTTGCTGAAAGAAAAGAAAGGACTACCTTTGCCCCCAGAGACTTTTCTTCAATTTATTAAGTACTAAAGAAGAGCAATAGGACTTCAAAAATGTCACTATTGCATATTTCGTAATAAGCAGAACTGAGTTCAATTTACACAATTATTAAATGCCTACTATGTATAAAGCAGCAATGGTAGATTAAATAATACTACCACACTCCATTCCTTATTATGTTTTCCTTCTACCCCAAGTTGATGACTGCTTAAATCATCATGTAGTAACTTGAAATAAATATGGTAAATATCTCTATTCAGTCAAAAATGAACAACAGGTTTTTTTGGTCTTTTTTGGAGGCAGGAAGGCAGGGCAATTGGGGTTAAGTGACTCTCCCAAAGTCACACAGCTAGTAAGTATAGTGTCTGAGGCTGGATTTGAACTCAGGTCCTCCTGATTCTAGTACTCTATTCACTCCACCACCTAGCTGCCCCAATGAGTAACAGTTTTAAGAGTCAAAGTCAAAATTGTGGTATTAAATGATTTTGAGACCTAGGTGTCAAGTTAAAGACTTTGGTGGACTTCACCTGCATCAGCTATGCTACAAAGATAAGGAAAATGATTTCATATTATGGTCCTAATCAGTGTTTTTCAAACTGTGTTTTGTGGAACCCTAGGGTACCGCAAAGTGATCCAAGGAATTCCAGGAAGAAAATGTCCTAACAGAGTATAGGCACTCATAGCAAAACTATCCACTTTATTGCTTATATCAGCTATTCACAATAGTTGGATTCACAAAAATATACCTTTAATCAATGTGGAAAACAATCAAAGATTGAGTGAAATTGGTAAAGAATGTATCCTTATTGGCCTAGAGTCCACCACTACATGCATATGCCAATGTATGCCATATAATAGTGTTTGTAGTGTCTGGTTTGTAGCATAGTGTATGTAAAATAATTTTTATACATTTGGGGGAGGAAGCTTGGTATAGTATAAAGAGCACTGGACTTAAGAGTCACTCAAGACCTAAGCTGAATCCTGCCTCTGACACTAGTTGAGTGAACACAGACAAGTCACTAAGCCTCTCAGAACCTCAGTTTCTCATCTGTAAAATGGGGGTGATAAACCTGTAGTTCTTACCTTACAGGGTTTCTGTGATGTTCATATATGACAATGTATGTGAGAATATTTTGCAAACTTCAAGGTGTATAGAGATTTCAGCTATTAACATTCATTTATACTTTCAGGATTTAAATACATACACATACACACATACCAATGCCTGTTATAGGACTGGATTTTTTTGTTGTTTTGGGGTATGAACTTGCATTGATTTCATAGGTGTAGAGCAGGGGTGGGGAACCTTCAGCCTTAAGGCCAGATGTGGCTCTCTAGGTCCCCAGGGATTTATGTTGTTAGGTGTGGCACCAATCAAAGGGTAGCTCTTGAGGACCTAGAGGGTCATGGCCTAGAGGCCACACGTTCCTCACCCCCCTCCATCCTCCCTCCCAGCAAGTATGTGATAAACCCAGATTATCTACGTTCTGAAAATGGCCTTCAGTTAACTACACCATATTTCTGCTTTCACACTGTCCAATACGGATAATTAGGTAAAACTAAGAAGTCATAACGGGGAAAGATCCAATTGTAAAACATTTAAGAATCACAGTTCTAAAGACTAAATTATGATTTGAGTGCTATTGTGTAATAACTCCATGTGATCAAAACCGCTAATTTTTAGTGTAAAGATCGTCTAAAAATTATTTGTTCAAAAAGAATAACTGGACCATTCAGAAAATGTTTTCTGGAACACAGGAATATTTTTCTAACTCCAAGTTCTGAATCAATCAAGATAATAATTTTTAAGGAACAAACATACTGGAATTGTGGTTTACAACACTGCTTGAATAGTGTTAGTAGGTCCCTGACTCAAAAAGATCTCTCACAAGCTATATATACAGTATATTGGTAGGTGATTTTTGTCACTTAAGCATTTTAGCTCTTTGCTAACTTCAAAAAAGAGACAAACATCATTCCATTTCTCACCTATTATCATATGATTCTTGTTCCTTAAGGTACTGTTGCATTAATTCCTCTTGTTTCTTCTTATCATATGATATTTTCTGTTCAGCCATCCATACCTTATTAATAAAGTAAAACATTAAACTTAGTATTTAAATTTAAGTTTACCTTTTACAAAAAAAAAAGATTAAATTCTATTATTTATATCAGTTTCCTCAAATAAAGACATACCCAGATGTCTCTTCCCACTGCAGCCCCAGAAGATTATTCCAGGGGAGTGCAGGCTCTGGCAGGTCCTATAACAGCAGAAAGAATATGTACTTGGCAATGAATTATATTTATTTGTTTGAGAATGAGCCTTGTGAAGTTCTGAGAGGGTCTTCCAGAGAGCTGGCTACTAAATAATAAATATTTTTTGGCCACAGCCAACTCATTCCAAGCCAAGGAAGGGTTGTGATCTCCACTGCTGGAGGAAGCATCCACATGGATGAAATTACTAATCTTTTGGAATACCAGGGGAAAAAAAACAACCTTATTTTACAACAGATTTGTATTCTACAAGAGTCATTAACAGGAAACTTTTCATAATGGATAAAAGGCTGGCTCCAGTCACAAGGACATGGGTTCAGGTACAGGTCACAGATACATTATGGTTTTGACCCAGGGCAAATCACTTAACCTCTTGGTGGCCCTAGGCAGTTCTCTTAAGATTTTTTTTAAGTTGCCAAGGAGGTTGTTCTTCTATAGAGGAAATTTCCTCACCAGGAGTTTCCTTTAGCAATAAAATCACAAATCTAGAACACTCAAAGCCCAGATTCTGGGAAATATATTTCCACTGAGTTCTTGTGATGGGTGAAGAATGACATTATTATCATTCAGAGGTCCAAGAGGTTAAAATCTTGGTCTTTATTAGGTGTAAACATAGGGCCAGAGATCAGAAAAATACTCTGAACTCTGATTAGGATTCTAACAAAGTTTATGTAATTTTCAATTACATCAGAGAGATAGTGGAATAATTTTTGATCATATACCCACGAAGAGGAGGCAATCTTTTGAGAATTCTCCCACTCCCCACCACAACAGACACTACAGGAACAAATCAGGGGTCTACCTGACAGGCTCTGAAAATTCCCTTGAACTCTCCTTGAAATTTCCTATTTGATCAAGTCTCTGGTGTTTGCCAGTGGTTATAATCCTCTCAACTGGCTTTTCCTTCTCCCAATTCTGTTTCTCCTCACCTATCCCAGCCCTTCATTGTTACCTCCAGATCTTCTCCAACTACTTCCCACTCTTGATCCTATCTGGACCCCAGGTCCAGGTGTTCGGCCTCCAAGTCATCCCAGACTGCTTGGCCACATCTAGATCCCTCCCATAGATTTTCTGTATATAAGATTCACCTGGTTTCCATTAAAGCATTCAGATTCAATCTGGACCATTCATCAATACAAGCCTCACCAAGGCTGAGAGTCTAGTCAATATGGCAGATTTTTAGCATGCCCACCTTTTTATTGGTGTTCTAATAAACTTTGTTTTTCTTTGGCTGAAAGCAGGAGTTGGTTGAATTCATTTGGGCAGGACCAGCATGTTGCTATTTTGGGATCCCAGCAACCCTGACCTCAACATATCTATAAACGAAGGTGAACTGCATAGCAAAGCTATGCCTCATAAGATTTATTCTTACAAGGCAATATTTATGGGTAATAGACAGGGGTTATTTACAAGTCAAAAAGGTAGCTACAGAGTCAGAGCAGGTCGGGATCCTTCCATAAATAAAGTAAAATCTCTCAGGCCTCCCTCTAGGCTTCTAATTACAGAAATGTCTGAGGTCTTTTAGTTAATTTTAACATTCCAAGACAAAAAGGTTTCTGCCATCCAAGTAAACTCCTAAATAGAGGCAGCCCTGAACCCTAAATAATAAAGACTTAATAAAAAGGTATCAAGAATTAGTAATGAAAATAAAAGAAAATAAAAAATTATCACAACAGGCCCTATTAAATCCTATAATCACTCAATACTGCTCACCTTTAAACCAAGATTAGGAGGCCCTAACAATTCTCCCAATCACCCAGGCCCATATCCCTGTAGGGCATCTATGACTTCCCTTTTTCTACATATCTACTCACCTGCCAAGTCCTGTTGAACATACCCCTTCCATGTCATATTAGTAGCTTCCTCTGAACTCAACACAACCACTCCAGTTAAGACCCTAATCTATTCAGCCTCCCCATCAGTTTTCCTGGTTCCAGTCTCTTCTGTTCCAGACCATATTTCACATCATAATTGAGTAATCTTCCTAAAGCACTGTTCTAATATCTGTTCCCTATTCACAAAACTTTATTAGTGGCTCTCCACTGCTCACTAAAATAAAAATTCTAGATCCTGGCATACAAAGAGCCTAGAGGAAAGAGACATTACTTCTGATGAAGAGAAGCAAAGGCTTCATGGAGAAGGTAGCATGGCCCTTGAAGGAAGAGTAATTTCCCAAGGTAGGTAGATGAGGAAGAGAAAGAACATTAATTCAGAAAAAGGAAAACCGGTGATGAAAGGATTTCAGGGTACACAACCAACCAAACCTTAAAAGAACAGGTGTACCAGACTAATTTCTGCGGGGCTCCGAAATGTTAATTAAAACCCAGATTTGTGAATTAACACGGAGAAAAACCTCCTATGCCCGTTCCAATCTGGGGGTATATAAAGCCACATGATTTTTCCGCTCCATTACTGATGCCTCTACTAAAGCGTTAAGCGCAATAGCAGCATTATTTCTGTATGCTGCTTCTGTTTTAATGTAGCTCTCTTTCCAGCATCAGCTATCTGTATTGCTCGAGATAAGTCTGCTCTGATAAAGGACAAGACAAAACAGAACAAAGTCCAACAAGCACCCAGGACTAGGTCAGAGGGGGGCTCAGAATGCTGGATGTGGGAAATCCCCATATTTACCCTGAGGGTATTTGAGAATCCATGGACATGTTCCTGACTCCCCCCCAGGCAGGAGAATCTACAAGATGCACCAGCTTCCTTTCTTATTGAAAACCTGGGCGGTCACTAACTACTCTAAAGAGAGGTTCCGAAACAGCTCAGTAAACAGGAGACCAGCATCTCCAGGACTCCCCGGGGGGAGCTCCCTGAGACCCCTGAGGCCCCCCGGGGTGAGGGCCACCCCGCCGTGCCTCGCCCTGCCCACCCCCCCGCACTTCCCCCGCGCCGGCCCTTCTTACTTTCTTGATGTTGGACTTGGACGCTGGGTGGAAGTCCTTCTTGCACATGAAGTTAGCGAATGATTTCCCCATGTTTGAGCTGGACCCAGGCACCGGACAGCTCCCAACGTCAACAACCCCGCACTACCGAACCGGAACCGCTCCGCCGCACAGAGATAACTTCCGGGGTCAGAGGGCATGGCTTCCGTCCCACCGAACTTTACCCCCTTAACCTGACCCGGTAACTGACGGCCCAAGCTCTTTCTCCGTCCGCCGCCTTCCCCTTTCAGAATTTGTGGCGCCCCCTCTCGTCACAACCTGCAGAGAGCCCCTGGACCAGGTGAGGGGCGGGCCGCAGGGTCCGGCCTGGGGCGTACAGGGGCTGGGGAGACTGGGGAAGCTGGGGAGAGGGGGACGCGAGTGTTTAATGGTCCCGCCGGATCTTCCCCGCTCCCAAGGCGAGCCCAGCCCAGTCGAGACCTCTTTTCTCTGTCCCTGCGGCGCCTTCCTCGCCAAGATTGGAGAAGGCGAAGGGTGACATTAAGGACAGCATCTGGGGTGGGCCTCTGGTCAAGAAGACCTGAGGTCAGCTTTAGCTTCAGACACGTTCTAGCAGTGTGACCTTGGGCCAGTCACTATACTTCTGCCTCAGTTTCCTCATCCGTAAAATGGGGATAATAATAGCATGCACCACCTAGGGTTGTTGTGAAGCGTAGCTGAGATAGTAAGTGCTTAGTACTGGAGGTACTTAATAAATGATTGTGTCTCTTTCCCCAGCCCCCCCCCCCCTGCAAAAATCTCCTCGGCTCTGTAAATCACCCCTCCTCAGTACCCCCTTTCCCCTGAGTCCCTTCCGTCCCCCGGGTGGATAGGTGAGGAGGGCCCCCAGAGCAGCTATAACCTCCCTCCCCCCTCTTCCCTTCTCCTTGTCAGCATCTTTTTATGTGCATTCTTAATTACAGTGTGAGCTCCTGGATGCCAGGGACTGTTTTTTGCCGCCGCCCCCCCCTTTTTTTTTGGCTTAGGGCAAGGCAGTTGGGGGTAAGTGACTTGCCCAAGGTCACACAGCTAGTAAGTGTGTCAAGTGTCTGAGGTCGAATTTGAACTCAGCTCCTCCTGCCCCCAGGACCGGTGCTCTATTCACTGTGCCACCTGGCTGCCCCAGTTTTGCCTCTCTTTGCATCCTCTTCACTAGCACTGTGCTTGGCACATAGTAGGCACTTAATAGATGTTTGTTGACTGGTGATGGGAGGGTCCCTAGCTGACTATAGAAAGAAGGATGCCACCAAAGGCTTGAGAAATAAGGAAGTTTAGAACAGCTGCTCTGCTGAATGGGATAAGAAATCAGTTGCCTTGCTGTCAGGGTCCACTTAAAAGTAGATGAAATAAATTTATAGTGGAGCTGATCAACATGCTTTGTGACTTCTTAGAGTTGTTTGGTTTTGTTTTGTTTCCCCACAAGCTCTTGAGTAGGAGTGAAAAAAAAGAATGTTGGGAAATACTTTAGGGTTAGGGTTTTACAAGGTTTGATTGGCTATAAAACAGAGGGCAGCGGATTCAGGAGTAGAGCTGAATAGGGTCACCAAAGAGCCAGGATTGGGAAGATAGGAGGGCTGTCCACTTAGGAAAATATTGAGGATTAGGGGAGATGAAGGTCCTGAGGAGCACAAGGGACTGAGCTAGGGGTCATAAGGCACAGGGAAAGAGGAAATGATAAAAGATTATGATTAGATAAATGCATTTTAGAGTTTGTGAACATGGAATTAGAGCATTTGTGGATGAAGACAAGATCAAGATTGTGACCAACTATTTGTAGTTGAGGTAGAGTAGAAAGAGGTCATTGAAAATGAGTAGCTTGAAAGACTGGAAAATTACAATATTTGAGGGAATATCATTGAAATGCATGTTATAGGGGCGGCTAGGTAACAGAGTGAATAGAGCACCAGCACTGGAGTCAGGAGGACCTGAGTTCACATCCGGCCTCAGACACTTAACACAAAAACTAGCCGTATGACCTTGGGCAAGTCAACCCCATTGCCCTCCAAAAAGAAAAAAAAAAGAAATGTATGTTACAGTCTTCTAGTATGAAGGCATGAGTTGGGATGGAGAAAAAGTCAGTAAGCCAGGCCCTGAACTCCTTGAAAAAGGAGGAAGATGGAGTCAATTTATCATGACCACCGGGATCTGATTGGGTGATGAATTTGGATAATAGAAATTTCAAAGGAGTAGAGGTTGCTAAGTGATAGTGATAGAGGGAGAGTCTGGAAGTATCAATGGAAAGTAAGGAGTAATTTGACTCTTGCTCCATGACAGTGAGTTGGGGGTATAAGAAAAAGGGTAGCTAGGACAGGAAAGGTGGCTCGGTAAGTAAGCAGTGTCATCCACGAGTGCCAGAAGGTAGAAGGAGTGAGAAAGGAACCAGGTTAGGGTCAAGGTAGTAGGAGCAGAAATCAGTTGGTGGAAAAGAAAGAAAGAAAAATTAAATGCACAGAATTTAGAGGTAGAAGGGACCTTAGATATCACTCTCTTACAAATGATCAAACTAAGGTTTAGAGAGGGGCAGGAGCTTCCTGAATGTTACATAGCCAGGGGTGAGCCTGGAATTTCCCATGTTCTTTTTTCCACAGCCATAGTCACAAATCTCATGGGCCTTGTTTAGGCTTTTTAAAATCCACTAAAGGGGTGGCTAGGTGGCACAGTGAATAGAGCACTGGCCCTGGAGTCAGGAGGACCTGAGTTCAAATTCGGCCTCAGACATAACACAAAAACTAGCGGTGTGACCTTGGGCAAATCTCTTAAGCCCTCCAAAAAGAAAAAAAAAATCCGATAAAAAATAAGATCCACTCAGATGGATCTGTGATAGTCCCAATGTGTTGGTGATCTGCAGATTGCATCTGCCTCACCTCGATGCTGTATGAGTCTTGTCAATGTCCTCTCATAAGTTTGCTACAGGAGGTCCCACCAATGTGCTGGTGACTTCCCTGGATTTCTCTTCACAGGAAGTATATTAATGCATAAATGCTATAATGTATGTGTATAATATTATTTATCAAATGTACATTGCATTTACAGGATTACAAAAGAGGGAAATACATGATATTTGAAAGTAATGATGAATTATAAAAATAACATAGCTACTAGAAGGAAAATCAGAAATTAAAGAATAGAGCATTGTGAGTTTATTTAGATCAGGGCTCTTAAACTTTATTCACTCAGGACCCATTTAGCACTTCTTAAACTGCTGGTTTCAGATATGGAGTTGAGACCCACAAGAACATTAAGAGATACAAATTTTCCAAATTCATACTTTTTGGGGAAATGATAATGAATTTTCTTTTGGTTATGTTGAATTTGATGGGACATCCAGTTTGAAATGCTCAATAGGCAGTTTTGGACAACTGAGAATTTCAGGAGTTTAGAATTTTTGTAAACTTTGACATAATTTTTTGGATTTGCTAGTATAACAGCAATAATAATAGCTAACATTTTTTGCACTTTATAGATATCTCATTTGATTGGTACAAATGAGTCTGGTATAAAATTTAAATCTAGGCTGCCTTATATTACTATTCAAAATTATTTTCCAAATCCAAAGACACAAGATTTATAAATTATATAGATGCACATATTTGGTGTGTGTGTGTGTGTGTGTGTGTATATTTATTTATTTTTTTTTTTAAAGTATAAGTACGAATTAAAATGGTTCCTATCCTATACCATTTTCTTTGATTCACATAATTCATACTTCAAGAATCCATGATTTCATTAGTATAGGTAATCCCTCCACAAATGTATATAATTACTTGCTCCCCACCAGAGGAGAGGACCTTCATGAGTCCTGTGAGTTCTCTGGGGTTGACCTTTCAAGACTTAATTAGGCTGGTTTTTAGACCACCACTATGGAGTCTATCATCATTCTTTGTACATGAAGTCTTTCAAGCTTATAATGGTACCCTTGGAGCTTTTATTCCACTGGTATAGCCTTTGGGAACCCACAGCTGTCTCCATAATGAAGTATTCAAACAGGAGAGTGTGATCCATATATGAAATTTAAAAGTTCTTAGGAACTTTTTATGTTCCACTAAAATTCTGCCCCACTGCCTTATTGTGGGATGAATTGGAGGTAAATTCCCAAAGACTGTTATTGGAGCTCAAGTGTTGGAAGGGCTTATCAAGCTGGAAAGATTTAAAGTGTAGGCAAACTACATATTTGTCACCAGGGAGCCAGGTAAAGTGTAGAGTGACTTTTCCCCAGGCTGACTGCAGGGTGATAGAGTTTTTGGCTATAGAAACTCTTAAAGACTCTTTCAAGTCTTAGAAGGGTCACATTTGCACATGTGACACTAACACAATCACAGGCCCTTCAAATATTGCAGAAAATTTGAACTTTACATAATCTTGATCCTCAAATAAAACTCCTTGTTAATTTATTTCCCAAATTATTTAACTTCTTTAATAATTTTTTAAAGGATTGGCTCAAGAAACATGGAACTTACTTCTTGTGACACATTTGTGGCCTTGCCTCCCTCAACAGTTGGCGAGAGGGTTATTTTTGGAAAAAATTCAGATAGAGTTTCTGATGAAGTGCAAGAGATTATTTATCTTCCTGCTTCGTTTCATGTCCCTGGAAGAAAACTTGAGGTAAAGTAAAATATTTTGTTTAATATGCCTTTTTTTTTTCTTTTTCAAGGGCAATTGGGGTTAAGTAATTTGCCCAAGGTCACACAGCTGTGTGTGTGTGTGTGTGTGTGTGTGTGTGTGTGTGTGTGTGTGTGTGTGTGTGTGTGTGTGTGTGTGTGTGTGAGGTCGGATCCGAACTCAGGTCCTCCTGACTCCGGGGCTGGCACTCTACCCACTGCACCACCTAGCTGCCCCTACAATATACCATTTTTAAGAACTGTGATTAGCTTTTTTTTTTTTTTTATGAGTGAGATATTATTCCATGGGATAGGTAAGTTAAAAATTCAGGAAATTTGAGTATGAAAAAAAATCCTATAAAAATAGATACCCTTTTGTAATATTTTGTTCAGATCAATTCAGTAAGCCTTTATCAATTACTTTCTTTTTCAAAGTACTGTACGAGACACTAAGGATACAAAGACAAAAAAATAAGATAGTCCCTGCCCTTGGGGGGCTTATATTCTGCTGTCACTTGCATGTAATGTCTTTGCTTAAAACCCTTCAGTGCCTATGTGCTTATTGTTGTTGTTTAGTTGTTTTTAGTTGTGTTTGACTCTTCTTGACCCCATTTTGTCTGCCATTTCCTTCTCCGGCTTGTTTTACTGAGGCAAACAGGGTTAAGTGAGTTGACCAGGGTCATACAGCTGGTACATGTCTGAGGTCATATTTGAACTCAGGTCATCTTGAATCCAGGCCTGGTACTCTATCCACTTTACTGTATAAAGTCTAAGCTCTTTATCCTTGCATTCAAGACCTACCATGGTCTGCTTTTTCTTATCTTTCAGGCTTTATCTCACATTACTCTTTACTATGTAAACTTTATATTCTAGCCAAATTGGGATACCCGTTATCCTATAGAAGTCTTGCATTTTTCTACATCCATCCCCATTGTTCCACATGCCTACAATGTCCTCCCTTCCACCTCAAGTTGTTGAAGTCTTTCCTATTATTTTAAGCCCAAATGCTGTATTCTCCATGAAGAATTCTTGGAGCTCTCCCAGCTGGATATAACCTTCCTGTCTCTGCCCTTGCAAAATATTTCTTTAAAATTCATTTATCCTTGTGGAGTTTATTATGTTCCTTTAAAAATACAAGCTATAGCAGAGATTTACATTTTTATAAAAAACATGTTATTCTTTGTATTGGAAATGTTTATATTTGGGGATGTTTATCAAGTTCAGAATAGCAAAAATTTTTAATTAAAAATTAATTTATGTTCTGTTTGGATTATAGCTTTTATGCATATGTTGCTTTTTTCCTTATAAGCTACATGAGGGCAAGGACCATTTAAAAATTTTTTTAAAAATCTCCTATAGTACCTTGCATAGTGCTCTATAGCTAGTAGGAGCTTAGTAAATTGTGTGTGTCAAATTGAATTGATTAAAGAAAGGTAATGATTGAAAAATCGTATAAAATAATCTTGCTTTTCCCAGACATCAAAGAAGTGGCACTATCTTAGTACCATAGATCTGGAAGGGACCTTAGAAGTCATCTAGTAGAGACATTCTAACCCAATCCCCTCATTTTACAGATGAGGAAACAGATCCAGAAAAGTCATATGACCTCCCTGTCACATAGATAATAAATGGCCAAGCCAAGAGCTGAGCCCAGGTTCTCTGTTTCCAAATGTGGGGATCTTTATGATGTACAATGCTTCTCATTGCATTTATGCATATGGAATTAGTTGAAAAATACTTTAGTGTTTTGATGAATCTGTTGTCTCATCAATGCGGGTGCCCCCTCTGAAGGTGTAGATTGTCCATGTCTAGTAAATCTTCCCTAGAAGGTTGCCCACTATCTTTTGTAGCTTTTCTCTAGATCTCTTGACGATGTGTTAGTACCACTGTGTCCATAGGGACTCAATGATTATCCCTCACACTTTCTGAGTGACTTGTTCTTTTCTGGTTATCTCTTTCTCTGATAGTCTATTTCTTGCTACTTCTCTTGTGTATTTTATTGGTAATAGGATATGATAAAACCTTTTCATACTCACCATGTGTCCTTTCATTGACCTTTTGCATGACCCACAACTTGAAAGCTTAGGAAACCAGTATTGATTTATGTTCGTATGACATCACCAGAAAAATATTAAAAAGATAGACCTTTGTTTCAGGGAGAAGCTTGAGATAACTAGACCACCATATAGATGTTCAAATACAATCTAACCTGCTCATCTCCCATTTAGTTCTGGGCCCAGTTCATTGTCTGATGAAGGTATATAGGTGCTGATGGAATAGCTATACAGTCTGTCATAATCTGGACGACAGGCATACTTTTTTCCATGTGGCTTTTCCTATGTGGATATTTAGGCTAAAATCTTCATTATTATAGATTTCATTTAGGAGGCACAACAGTATTACAGGATTTGATACAAGCAGTATAATAGCCCCAGACAGGCCCATCTGTAGGACCTCCGCACCAATAAAGAACCCTGCTTTCATTTCAGCTCTGCCCTGGACGTTCTCCATGACTTTTATGCCTTCCTTTATACTTAATGATCAGTGGGTAATCAACTAAAGTTATCTCCGTTGCATCTTTTAAGAAATGTCATATGATTTTTATCTACCCATGAGAGACACTTTGTTGAAGGAAATGTTATTTTATGGAACTGAATCACATATTGGTAGTCAATAAATGTTAAGCAAAGTAACATTTTATATTCTCTGAACCTTTAAGTCAATCAAGTGACTATAAAATGTGGTCTACTATAAAAAATAATTTGTAAAAGCCTTCTTTCTAATTCTTCCTTTCTAATATTTTCTTCTAATTCCCTGGTTAAGTATGCCCTTGATAATTATGTAGGTTATTTATAGCAATGGGAATGTAGGCATATGAATTGGTAGTCATTGACGTTTTCTTCTTTT
This sequence comes from Gymnobelideus leadbeateri, assembly GCA_011680675.1. Lineage (NCBI taxonomy): Eukaryota > Metazoa > Chordata > Mammalia > Diprotodontia > Petauridae > Gymnobelideus > Gymnobelideus leadbeateri. Next base: position 363,310 of record WOXC01004132.1, read on the forward strand.
TTTCTATTGGTGTTTTCTTGATTGCCTTTTTTCAGTAGTAAAATGTGTGATTCCCGCCGCCCCCCCCCCCGCCCAACATTTTGGTATCGTCTTCTCTCAGATATTTTGAGACTTTGTCTTTCAGCACTCTCATAGTTGTAATATCTTCATGTAGATATCCTCTGTGTATATTTTCTAGCCTGATTGCCCTTCATATCTTTCTTTTCTGTAGTGCCATTTCTAATATTTCACAAAACACATTAGGGACTGTAATGTTAGAGTCCATATATTGTGACCATATTGCCCTTAATAGGAAAAAATTGCTTTAGTGATGTTAACGGATCTTTTCTACTGTTAATTTGTTTATTATCTTCCATTTTCATCCTTGAAGACATGATCTGGCTTAATTGGGTCTCTCACTGCTCTTTCTATAAGATTGTTTTTTTATCTCTACTGTTCTTGCTTTGTTATGAGACAATATGATTTATAATCTTCTACCTTCCTTTTCATTGAGATTTTACAAATGAGTTAATATTCTGAAGTTGCAGTTGCTTTGACTGTTACCTCCTTCTTTTTGGAAGGGAGATTAAATATTTATACCATGAAGCACTCTTGGTCTCTTTGTTTTGGTAATTGGCTATATAAGTTAAACTTCCTTAAGAAATGATGTCCATCCTTTTAAATAATTTTTTTTTCTGAATCAATAGTTTATTTAAATAGAACAAGTTTGAGTCACTTTAGTTTAGTTGGTACATCTTATTTTAATTTCTTTTTTTTTTTTTTTGGAGGGGGAAGGCAAGGCAATTGGGGTTATGTGACTTGCCCAAGGTCACACAGCTAGTAAGTGTGTCGAGTGTCTAAAGCCAGATTTGAACTCAGGTCCTCCTGATTCCAGGGCCACTGCACCACCTAGCTGACCCTGATTTTAATTTCTTCTTGGTATTGATTTTGATTTTTTTTCTCTAACAAGCCAATTCCTTGACACTCTCTCTCTCTCTCTCTCTCTCTTTTTCTCTCTCTCTCTATATATAGTTGTACATATATATAAGTATATATGTATATATAACTGATTCAAAAATTATGTCCATGTCAATAACCAGTTATTTCCTAACCATTGAGATGTAATAAATATAAATATTTTGATCTTATTTGATGTAATGTGTAGACTAATTAATGGAACTTTAACATTTCATGCTACATGTTTTTATATGGGGCTTATGTTTAATTGTAGGTTTTTGGGTAGGTTTTTTTCCCTTTTGGTTATATGTTGCAAACTTGTTTTTTGTTTTTTGATTGGTTCATTTAAAAATAATTCTGTATTTTCAATTGTTTTTACTTGGTATACTGGTTTATTTTTTAGGGAAGTTTTGAATATGTTTCATAATATTTTAGTTATTGTTGACCTCTGTTCAATGTTTCTTGTTATTTTTATAAGAGTTTTGTAATAGTTTTGATTGTGAAACTGTTGAATTCCAATTTTCAATGAATCATTAACAGATTCTTATTTTTTAACTATGAATTTATAGTGCACCTACATAGAAATTGAACAAGTGACAGAAACATATGCTGTTATACTGAGTCGGCCCTCTTGGTTATGGGGTGCAGAAATGGGAGCCAATGAACATGGAGTTTGCATTGGTAATGAAGCTGTATGGGGAAGAGAAGCAGTACGTGACGAAGAGGCATTACTTGGCATGGACCTTGTCAGGTTATCAGATATATTTTTGGGTTTTCTTTTTTTCTTTATTTGGGGGAGGGGAGAAGGCAAGGCAGTTGGGGTTAAGTGACTTGCCCAAGGTCATACAGCTAGTAAGTGTGTCAAGTGTCTGAGGCTGGATTTGAACTCAGGTTCTCCTGACTCCAGGGCCAATGCTCTATTCACTGTGCCACCAACCTGCCCTTATTTGTGGGTTTTGTAGCAAACAAAAACCAAACAAACCACATCTTGTAGAACTTAATTTTACTTTTTAAATTATAATACCAGACTGTTTGAAAATGTTCTGATATTTGACATATTACCCTTAGAAAGTAAAAACATAATTTTTTGGCTAAAATACTACAGAACAGAAAGATGAAATGCGAAGAATTCTGTTATAGAGGATAAGTTTAAGAATACTTGTCGGGGCAGCTAGGTGGCGCAGTGAATAGAGTACCGGCCCTGGAGTCAGGAGGACCTGAGTTCAAATTTGACCTCAGACACAACACAAAAACTAGCCTTGTGACCTTGGGCACTTAACCCCAATTACCCTCCAAAAAAGAAAAAAAAATTAACATATGACATCTTACAAACAATTTATAAAATGCAAATATTTCATAAGAACTTATTTAATTTTATTTTAGGCTTGGACTTGAAAGAGCTGATACAGCTGAAAAAGCAGTCAATACCATTGTTGATTTACTAGAAAAATATGGACAGGGTGGAAATTGTTCGGAGAGTATGGTATTTAGCTATCACAATAGTTTTCTGATAGCTGATAGGCATGAAGCATGGATTCTCGAGACTGCAGGAAAATATTGGGCTGCAGAAAAGGTAGAAGGTATGGACAACATATTATTGAATTCATTTAATGATACATTAAATGCCCCCAGTTTCTCACACTTTACCAGATTGCTCCTCAGGGATGAAAGGTATTCATTTGTTCAAGTTGTAAATCTGATGTAATGTGATGATGATTTGAAGAACATGGAGAAATGAATTCTCTCTGGTTGTTTTTCCTTACTTGGCCGATATAAAATATCTCTGTTATTTTAGTAAATAGCTCTTTGTCCTTATTTATTATATTTTATTGTTCTTCCCCTCTGTCATTCAGGGCTGAAATACAGAGGTGTGGGCTTGGAGAGGAATTATTTGAACATTTGACCATCATAGGTAATCAGATTAGATGAAAGGCTTTTATATATGTACATTAAAATATAAAATCTAGTCATTATTTTAAAAATCCAATTCAGTTCTTTGAGAATGTTTTAGTTTTATTAGTTTTATTTTGTATTAGTTTTATTCATTTTAGCTGCATAGATGGATGTTGAGTTAAATACATGTCTGTTGTGTGCTTAGAAGGTGCTCTGTATGATGGAAAAGAACTATAAGACACAGTTGCTTCTCTCAAGGAGCTTCTAGTCTCATTGGGAAGACAAGGCAGACACAGGACAAATTTAAATAATAATACAAAACAATATAGTGCTGTCTATAACTGTTCCACAATGACTGATAGAAACATTATATCCTGAGTCTAGGATCATGGGTTTAGATTTTTAAAAGGATCTTAGAGATGATCATATCAGACTCCCTTATTTTATAGATAAAGAAAATGAGACCAAAGTGACCTGCCCAGGATCACACAGTTAGGAAGTCAGGCAGCTAGGTGACTCAGTAGTTAAAACATAGGACTGAGAATCAAGAAGACAAGTTCAAATCTTGCCTCAAATGCTTATTATCTCTGTGACCCTGGGAAAATCACTGAATCTCTCTGGGTCTTAATCAGGAAGATGGGGACAATAATAATACCTACCTCACTGGGTAGAGAATCAAATGAGATCATGTATATAAAGCATTTCACAAACCTTAAAGTGCTGTATAATGCTAGCCATTACCATTTTTATCTCTTTAGATAAAATTTTCACTGTCCTTCCCTATAATAGATTTCAGTAGTTTTGTTCTTTAAATTATCTACTTGAACATTTTTTTTTCGGGCTCTACATTTCTGTGAGCAAAAGTAAATCATGGGGTGGCTAGGTGGCACAGTGAATAGAGCACCGGCCCTGGAGTCAAAAGGACCTGAGTTCAAATCCGGCATCAGTCACTTTAGCCGTGTGACCTTGGGCAAATCACTTCACCCCAATTGCCCTTCAAAAATCCAAAAAAAAAGTAAATCATAATTAAGAAACAATTCACAAAATTTATTTCAGTTTAGCACACATTTATTCAGGCTTTCATCACCTCTTAAAAAAGCCTCCTAATTGGTCTTCTGGTCTAAAGTATTTCTTTCCTCCAGTCCATCCTCTACAGATGCCAGTACAAGATTCTTTTTTTTTTCTTTTTGGAGGGCAATTGGGGTTAAGTAACTTGTCCAAGGTCACATGGCTAGGTTTTTGTTTGTGTGTGCATTAAGTGTCTGAGGCTAGATCTAAACTCAGGTCCTTATGACTCCAGGGCCGACGCTCCACTCACTGCGCCACCTAGCCGCCCCAGTACAAGATTCTTAAAGCGCAACTTTGACCATGCTCCTCCCCTGCCCCAAAAGCTCTCTTAGCTCTTTTCTCTAGGTTCGAATACAGACTGTTTTGTTTGGCATTGAATGCTCTTCACAGCCTGACTGTTTCCCTTCACTCACTCTTTGGGGCCTGCCTGCTGTTCCTTGCACAGGGACCTCTGTCCTCCTTCTCCGTGTCTTTACATAGACTGTCTCCCCCTGTCTGGAATGCACGATGTCTCCTCATTGGTTAGCTCATGCCACCTTCTACCATGAGGCCTTTCATGATGCTCCTAGCAGCTAGTGTCTCTGACTGAAAATTCCCTTGTATTTACTTTGTATGTTTTTAAAATATATCTGTTGTTTCCATACAGTGTAAATTCCCTGAGTGCAGGAGCCATTCCTTTTATATCCTTGTGCCCCTAGTGCCTAGCCAAGTGCACATGATAGCTGCTTAACAAAAGATTATTGATCAATCTGCGCTATGTAATTTTTGTTCTTTCTCTTTGATAACAGAAGGAGTTCGTAATATTTCCAATGAACTCTCTATAACAACCAAGATTGACCGAGAGCATCCACAGATGAGAGAATATGCTAGGGAAAAAGGCTGGTGGGATGGTGAAAAGGAATTTAATTTTGCTGCTGTGTATTCCAATCCTAATACTTCCAGGATTACTGTTTCATCAGGCAGGTACTGTGAGGGTTACAAGCTTCTGAACAAATACAAAGGTAATCTTCTTATTTAAATAATACTGCATGAAAGAAATTTTGTAAGCTTTTGTATATTCCTATGTAGCAATAATGAAATTATCATTATTAGGTCTTATACTTATTAACAGCTTTATTAATTATTCATTATTATGCTCTAGGCTAATTGCTGCTTTTGATATAGTAGTAATTTCTGATGTATTGAACTCCAAAATTATGCCAGAAATATTGTCTTTTAGCAGATTGCCAAATGGCCGATATTTTCTTAAAAAAAAACAAAAGCCAGTTTCACCAAAAGGAGTCTGTTTGGTTTAGATAATAAAAATCATTCTTTCTGTGACCAACATGTTGCTTCACTGGCTAAAGCACAAATTGGTTCTGAAAGTCGGTCAAAATGCGTCTTTTCATAAGTGATACAGTCCAGGGCTATAATTTTCTTCAGTAATGCATTTGTGCTAATTAGTATTAACTATGAAAGAAAAAAAAACATCATGATGAAATATTTTAATGTTCCATAATATTTTATATTTTCTGCAGTTTTGAAAAGAGCTGTTATAACTTTGCTAATATTATCAATAGATGCTTTTCACTTTAGCACAGAAACTTTCTATGAACAACTTATTTTATACATATGCTGTTTAAATGAAATTCATTAATTTTTTCCCATTTGAAGAGTAAGGCTTTTAAGAGAATATTTTAAAAAGCATTTTCTCAGCTATTATGTCTGGTACCTGAGTATTGTTTCATTTTGATCTAACTGGATCTATTACTGATCTCTTTGAGAAAAAGAAAAAAGTTACATTCTTTGAGAAAAAAAAAAGTTACATTTAAAGGAGAAAGATAGAGGTGTTGCTCTAGTAACCTTAAGCAAGAAAAAAAATAGTTAAGGACCCTGTATTGGGGAAGTGATTAGTCTTCCCTTTTTTCCTTTTCTGTGACCCCTGTAAATATGTGAATATAAGCAGAGATCACCTTTTTTTCACTTTATTAAGTTAGTGATCTCTCCAGTAGTGGACTGATGACTTAGACTTTTCCACAGTTTCAACAGGTGCCTAAAAAACACAGATTGACTATTTACTTTTCAGTTTTGCTGGAATAAGATTTGTTCATTTTTTGTTAATGAAAATGCTTTCAAATAATGTCAAAACTTAGAAAATCAACTCTCAGGTTATCTAGTTTTTAACCTATTAGATGTAGATTACATTTTGAAAGGTTTCAAAATTTGTTTTTCTTTATTGCTTGTTTTTGTGAGTTTAAATACATTTCTAGATACTTGGATGGAGTAATCATTTGGAGTTCATGTTGTGTTAAGGGATTGTGCATTTTTATTTATAACAGAAATGCTTTTTGGCTTAGGAATTACAGCCATCAGATACTATTATAAAAAGGCTATTATTGAAGTGTGAAAGAAGAGGAACTGTAAAGGATCTTAAGTTATTAGGGCAATTTACTTGGTAACATGTTAAAATCAAATTATTTAATTAGAAATTAATTGGGAAGTAAATTTCTTTTTAATTCATAAGTAGTTATAATTTTTAAAAAGTAGGACCTAAATTTTTTATTTTTCTACGTGGAAAAGGCAATCCATTTAGCTCATTGTAAATCCTCAAAAGAGGAAAGACCTTTTTCTCACATTAGCATTCAATTTTCTTGTAATCATTGTAACTTTTCTTTAGATTTCTGTAGACCAACACTACTCTTCCAACTGTTCCTCCATGGTAGCTATTAACTGTGCTGCATGTATATCCAAATTGCAAATACATTTACTCATGTATTTGAAATAACTAAATTGCAATGAAATTGCACCCCTGTGTTTTTTATTCATTTTACTGAACCCTACCACCACAGTCTTAGTACTTATTCAATGGCTGCTAGTGGATTACTCATATCTATCCTACTCTTGTGATCATGTAAATCCTTCCTTCATTTCGAGAATTGTAGGTTTTGAATAGAGAAGACATTTTCATAATACCTGTATTATAGCACTGTTATATTTCTGTCACTGTTTTTGTTATAAATCCTTATTTTCAGGAATTTAGATCTCAATCATTTTAAAATCACACTGGGTGTTCCTGTTATTTGCCTGATTCATAGGTTTTATTTGGTGTTTTTGGTAGTTGTTTGGCCGTTTTCTTTAAAAAAAAAATGTTGAGCTGCTTTTAGAAGCTGCTCTATCTTTTTTTACTTTTTGTTTTCAATTTATTGAAAAACTGAATAGTTTTCACTTGTAATAGGGTCATTTATGGAGAACAGTTAGCTATTTTCTCTGCATTTTAAAGCCATTGATTGATGTTTATTGAAATTTAAGAAAAATAATGGTGTCACAGAAAGGAAGAGGTTATAAGAACTTAACTTCAAATTCTCTAAATTTACTTATTTGCTTATATATGTAGATTTAAAAATAGAGATTTTATAGTGGAAAAAAAAACTGACAGAAACATTGGTGTAATGGAGTTATTCAGAAAATGTATTCAGTATGTGAGGCTAGCTGGCTTTTACTCCATCATCAGGGGTCTTCCATACCCTTGATCTTGCCACCATGAGCAAGTCTGGAACTCTGAAATTCCTTTATCTGGTCGTAACCTTTTGTCATACCCCCCTCCCCCCCATGATCCCAAATCTTGCTTTTTGTTCTTGCCCTGACATCCTATCCCTCCACCCCCTTCTTTTCTAGGCCATCACCCCTGTACAGGCTATATATTCTTTCCTTCCCCATCTTGACTTCTTTTTTTTTTTTGCTTTTTGGAGGGCAATTGGGGTTAAGCGACTTGCCCAAGGTCACACGGCTAGTTTTGTGTGTGTGTGTTAAGTGTCTGAGGCCAGACTTGAACCTAGGTCCTCCTGACTCCAGGGCTGGTGCTCTATTCACTGCGCCACCTAGCCACCCCCCATCTTGACTTCTTGATGAACTGGTTGGACTTTATTCTGTCCTCTTCTCTGGAAGCCCTTGCCTCTTTATCCTATTGAAAATCTTGCCCTGCCAGTCTTCAGCCTTGGATTACTTCCACTATCTTCTGTCTTTGCTTCTACACACATGTTGAACAAAACTGGAGAAAATCATGAAACCGTATTGACTGGGGCCATGACAAGTTTATGTCACATAATCCCAACTGGCCCTCATTGGGGCAAAACATTCCTTTTAAGTCTCTCTAATTCCACTCATCACAGTGGCTTTTCCAAGCCTTTTATTTCCTCTTTAAACCTTCTAGGTTCCCTTCACCCTCTTACTGAAAAAATTGAGACTATTCAATAGGAGCTCTCTCTTCTCCCCTCCTCCTCATCTCACATCCTGAAAATGCCCTCTGCCACTATCTCCTCCCTCACTTGTTTCATATGAAGAATGCCCTTCTCTTTGCCAAGGTAAACCCCTCTACATGCATAAGTGAGCCCATTTCTTTCCATCTCCTCCAGAAGGTCTCTCCCTCTGCCATCCCTACTCTCTCATTAATTTTCAGTCACTTCCTGTCTACTGGCTTCATTTCTTCTACTTGCAAATAAGCTCATGTCTCTCTCTTCTATCCTCAAGAAACCCTCCCTTGATCATCCATCCATCCCTGCTAATTATTCTCTTTCTTCCCCTTTGTGGCTAAACTCCTTGAGAAAACCGTCTGTAGTAGGTGCCTCCACTTCCTTTTCTCTCCTTCGCTCCTCAGTCTGGCTTCTGACCTCATTGTTTAACCCAAACTGCTTTCTCCAAAGTTATCAGTTATTTCTTAATTGTTAGATTTAATGGCCTTTTCTCAATTCTCATCCTTTTGACCTCTCTGCAGCCTTTGACACTGTTGATCATCCTCTTTTCTCTGTGGAATTTGGTGACATTGCTTTCTGCTGGTTCTCCTCCTGATCACTTTTCTATTTCCTTCATCCATGTCATAATCACTAGCTGTGGGAGCCTCCCAAAGCTGTCCTGGACCCTCATCTCCCTCTAAACAATTTCACCTGGTGCTCTCATCAACTCCCTCAGTTTAATTTATCATCTTTATGTAGATGATTCTTAATCTACTTGTCCAATTCTAACCTCCCTTGAATTTCTACTTATTAGGTCTGATGTCCCATAGACAGCCTAAACTTAACATACCCAGAACTGAACTCATTCTCTCCTCTAAAATATCCCACCCTTATGATCTTCCCTATTATTGTGGAAAGTACCACCATCCTCCCAGTCACCCAGGCTTGTAGCCTACCTGTCATCCTTTACTCCTCAGACGCACACCCCATATCCAGTCAGTGGCCAAGTACTGTCATCTTTACCTTGTCAACATCCCTCCTATACTTCCCCTTCTCTCTTCTCACATGGAGAACACCTTGGTGCAGATCTTAATCACTTCAAGATTATTTCAGTAATCTGTTGCTTGGTCTCCTGTCTCCTTAGTCTCAAATCTCTTTCCCATTCTGATCCATCCTTGACTAAGTTATTATTGAATCGTTCTTCCTAAAGTGCAAAGCTTATCACATCACCCCTCTAATCAATAAACTCCATTGACTCCTTCTTATCTTCAGGATTAAATATAAAATCCCATTTGTGTTTTGAAGTTTTTCATAACCATCCTTCCAGTCTTACTACATCTTACCTCCTCGGTTTCCCCACCATGTATTCTGTGATCCAGTGATAAACTCTGAGTTCAAATCCTGTCTCAGACATTTTTTTTGGGCAGGGGGAAGGCAGGGCAATTGGGGTTAAGTGACTTGCCCAAGGTCACACAGCTAGTAAGTGTGAAGTGTCTGAGTCTGGATTTGAACTCAGGTCCTCCTGACTCCAGGGCCAGTGCACCATCTAGCTGCCCTTCTCAGACACTTCTTAGCTACACAACACCTACCAGGTCACTTCATCTGTATCAACCTCAGCTTCCTCATCTGCAAAGTAGAATAATAATAGCACCTACCTCTCAGGGCCAGGTGAGGATTGGAAGAGAGATTTTCCACAAAGGACTCTGCAGAGTTTTAAAGTGCTATATAAATGTCAGCTATTCTTTTTCTTAAAAATATTAATCATAGGGGTGGCTAGGTGGCACAGTGAGTAGAGCACTGGCCCTGAAGTCAGGAGGACCTGAGTTCAAATCCAGCCTCAGACACTTGATCACACTAACTAGCTGTGTGACTTTGGGCAAGTCACTTAACACCAACTGCCCTCCAAAAAGCTAAAATAATAATAATAATAATAATAATCATGCTGCAGTTATCACAGACATAGACTTAACGTTTCCCAGTTTGGGGAAGGAAGGGAATTTTGTGATATAACAGTTTTGATGCTTAAATGTAGCATTCTCTTACTACTTAGCTCCCAAAGGAGACAAATTTGGAAAATAACTAAGGAGCAGTCTTAAAATCATTGTTACTTAAGTAACTTTCTTCCTAGTCCATGTGGGAAATAGGATTGGCTGCATGTTTCTTTCATTGTTCCCTTTTTGCTTTTTACTTCTTTGGGAGTTCTGTTTTAGCTATGATAACTTATGTAGCTAATGTTCTCTTAAATTTATTCCTAGTTGGTGATAAGTCTTATGAGTTTTTTTTATATATATTTGAAACATTTAATTTTAAGACCTCGAATTTCAGATCCATTCCCTTCCTCCCTTGTCACCCATTCCCTCTGGGAAGATAAGTAATTCAGTATGTGTTGTACATGTGCAGAACATTATGCACATATGTTGTACATATGCAGAACATTACCACAGTAGATATATTGTAAAAGACTGCTTATAATTCCCTCCCACCCATCCCACCCCTCACTTGGTCCATTCCCTACTTGATCCTGTCCCTCTTCAAAAGTGGGTGCCTCCAACCTCCCCTCCCCCTAAATGCCCTCCCCTCCATTATCCCCCCTCTCATCCCCCTTCCCCCCACTCTGCTGCAGGGTGAGATACCTCATTTAGTATGTATGTCATTCTCTCCCTGAGCCAGATTCAGTGAGAATATGGTTTTGCCTTTTTGCCTTCCTGTTCTTCCCCTCCCTTGCAACCACTTCCCCTTGTTTCTTCTACATGAGATAGTTTACCCTACCCTGTCTCTCCCCATCTCCTCTTGCCACTTTCCTCTCTCACCTCATAATTTCACCCCTTAAGTATCATCCCTTCCCAACAAATTCAACCTATGCCCTCTATCCATGTATAACTGTAAACATATACACCCACATTCACATATGTATTCATATGCCCATATACCCTTCTTCCATTATTTTCATACTGAGAAAAGTTTCATCAGTCACAGTTATTGTTTTTCCATGTAGGAATGTAAATAGTCCAATTTTGATAAGGGTGATTTCTAGGTTCTTTCTTTGATCATGGCTTTCAGGTAGTCCAATAATTTTTAAATTGTCTCTCCTGGAACTATTTTCCAAGTCAGTGGTTTTTCCCATGAGATATTTCACATTGCCTTCTATTCTTTCACTTGTTTGGATCTGTTTAACAGCATTTTCATTTCTCATAAAGTCATTAGCTTCCATTTGCTCCAGTCTAACTCTGAGGGAATGAATCTCCTCAGTGAGCTTTTGAGATTTTTTTTCCATCTGGCAAATTCGGCTTTTTAAGGCATTCTTCTCCTCATTGCCCTTTTGGGCTTCCTTTGCCATTTGAGTTAGTCTATTTTTTAAGGTGTTGTTTTCCTCAGTCAGGCTGTTGACCCTCATTTCATACTTTTCCTGCATCCTTCTCATTTCTCTTCCCAATTTTCCTCCACTTCTCTTATTTGATTTTTAAAGTCCTTCTTAAGGTCCTCTATGGCCTGTAACCCACTCATATTTTCCTTTGGGGCTTTTGGAGCAGGATTTCTGAGTTCGCAGTCCTCCTGTTCTATGCTTTGATCCTCTTTGCTCCCAAAATAGGAGTCTAATGTTGCATTTTTCTGTTTATTTTGTTTCCTTTGCATAGGCATGTTGCCACTTAATTACTTGACTTTTGGGCTTGTTGCCACAGTAGAACTCTGCCACCAGACAGGGGAGCTTCCATCCCGAACGTTGGGGTCTTCACAACTTCCGTTTCTGGCAAACTGGATACCCATCTCACAACCTCCACCCCAGACCACAATCCAGATCCAGGGTGGTTAAAGCAAGAGCGATTAACCCCAAAATTGATCGCTGGATCTCCCTACAGTTCGCAGCCCATGAGCTGGAGCTGCCACTGAAACTGCAAAATGGCGTGTCTCCTCAACAGCTTCCAACCCCTAGAGGAGGAAGCTGACGCATTCCCAAATACTGGTCCCAAAGTCCATAGGGCACTAACCTCTCACTTTGTCCTAGCCATGTCTGTGTTGATAATTCTGGAATCGCCACAGCTGCTGGTGTTCTGGGGTCCCTCCAGCCGGCTGCTGCCCTGGCCACCCTGGGGCTAAAACTGCGGCTCACGGGGACCTGGGCTCAGCTGTCCTCGTGCTGGGCTGTCGGCTCCCAGACCGCTGTGCTGGTCCTTCCTGCAGGGCTGCTGGGCTGTCCTCAGCGGGAGGTTAGCTTCTCTGTGTCATTCTGTGGGTGCTGGGGCTCCAGAAGTTGTTCAGAGTCCCCTTTTACATGGTTTGAAGGTGATATGGGGGAAGAGCACCTTGGCTGTGCTGTTTCTACTCTGCCATCTTGGCTCTGCCCCCGTTTTATGAGTTTAATGTCGTTAATTTGATAACAAGGCTTATATGTTGTTAGTATCTCAGGAGGTGTTTATACTAGGACCAATGTTCCCTATTATTCATTATGAGCAGAGAAAGCATCTTATATGTAAGAGGGCATTCTCTTAAGCAAAAGTGTTTGAGTGTTTGACTTGAATTAATTACAGATCTAATTCTAACAGGTTTTTGTTATAGCTTCTATTCTGATAGGAGGACTTCAGGAAAATAAGTGTTACTTAGATAGTAAATTGCTGTTAATGACAAAGCAAAGAAATTGGAGTTAGTACTTGTTAACATAGTTGCATAACTAATTTGATTTTCAAATTTTTCAATAGGAAATATAACTTCTGAAACAATGATGGAAATTCTCCGAGATAAAGAAAGTGGCATTAATATGGAAGGAGAATTTCAGACCACTGGCAGCATGGTTTCTGTTTTGCCTCGAGATTCCAGCCTTCCATGTATTCATTTCTTTACAGGAACCCCTAACCCTGACAGGTAAAGTCAGAGATGGGTGATTAGTGGTTAGGGAAAAGAAGCTTGACATTTAGTTAATATCATTTTAATTTTAATGAGATAACTAATTTTTAAAAGGTCTACAATACAGGCTATATTTTCTTTTAAATATTTAGTGTTGGAGCAACTAGGTGGCTCAGTGAATAGAGCATTGGCCCTGGAGTCAGGAGGACCCGAGTTCAAATCCAGCCTCTGACACTTGACACACTTCCTAGCTGTGTGACCTTGAGCAAGTCACTTAACTCCAATTGCCCTGCTTTCTCTCCTCCAAAAAATAAAAAAAAATATTTAGTGTCTCACCTCTTTGTACATGCCAGTAGTGAATACTTTGTTTCTACAGGAAGAGAATGTTAATACCTTTTTAATATATTTCAGTTAAATATAGCTTTATTAATGGAAACTTTTCTAGAAGGAGTAATAGAAGAAAATGAATGTATTAAATATTCTCTACATGTTGATTGCCCCTATAAAAACTCTGTTCTTTTTTGCTTCTAGATCTGTTTTTAAGCCATTCATTTTTGTACCAAATATAACTCAGTTACTAGAAACTAACTCACCAACATTTGGACATGAAGATCCAGTCAAAAAGAAGCCACGTTTTCAGAGTAAACCTGACAGAAGACATTCTCTTTACTGCAAACATGAATGGGCAATGGAAGTAATAGAGACTGATGAGGTATGAAAATTGAATTTAACAAACATTTATTAAATATCTACTGTGTACCAAACCTGTGATAGGTCATGTCTGGTTTTGGTGGAATACAAAGTGTTTATATAAGGCAAAGGATCTGCCTTAATGGAGCTTATAGTCTATTTCAGGGTCATCAAGAATCAGTTAACCTGTGTTTCATCCATAGTCACCACTTTGAGTTGAAAGAAAGAGTTTGGTGAAATCACAGATGTCCATTTTCTAATATATCTTTGAGGAAAATGGGACATTTGTGACATTCCTTTTAGTCAGTAAACATTTACTTTAAGTCATACCTCAATCTAAAAGTCATTGAAAGGCAGATACTTCCATCTAGTATCTAGTATCCCTGGTGGTCATATTAAAAGGTAATATTGGACAGGACGAATTATCATTCCAATGTGACATTTATTTTCTTTTTCTGAACATATGAACATTCCAGCATGTTCTTTGTGTTTCTTTCTGACATGGAATTTATTTTTAAATTAGAAAACAGTGGTGATAAAAATTGGGCTGCACCGTGTCTTATCCTTGGGTTCAAAAATCAGTTTCACAAATATAAGTTTCAGGAAGTGTAACTGGACAGCAGTTTGTCTGAAAGAGATTTTAGGGGTTTAGAGTTAAGGTTAAAAAGGATTTTAACATTATGATATGGCAACCCAAAAGGCTTCATTAGTCTCAAAGTCTCCTCAGAGAGATAGTGTCCAGGAGTAGGTTGGTAACAGTTCCTCTGTACTGTGCCCTGCTCAGAGGGCATCTGGAGTTTTCCACTTAGTTATGGGTAGCACATTTTAGAAGGACATTAATAAACTTTAAAGTATCCAGTGGAAGGCAACCAGGATGGTAGAGGGCCTTAATATTATGCCATAAGAGGATCGTTGAAAGGAATTGAAAATGTTTAGCCTAGAGAAAAAAAGACTTATGGAGTCATGATTGTTCTCTTAAAGCATATAAAAGACTCATGTTGAAGGGGTATTAAGCTTATTCTGCCTAGCCCCATAAGGCATAATGAAGGTTATTGTATAGAGAAGTTGCAAAGAAGTAGATTGGGGCTTGATGTTAGGAAAAACTTCCTACCATAATTAGCTCTTTCCTAAAGGGAATGAGATGCTACATATGGCGATAGGTCCCTCATGAGTCTTTAAGTAAAAATTGTATGACTATTTGGTAGGTATATTGAAGATAGGATTCTCACTCAGGTACAGGTTAAACTAGATAGTTTTTAAGATACCCTTCAGAATCTTAGGATTCTGTGAAAACAGGTTGGTCAGTTAAGTGGAGAAAAAAAATTTCAGAAACCAGTTTTCATCAAAAAAGTTGATTCATAATTATGTATTGACTTTGCGTATTTTTCTTTATCACTAGTTCCCCTTTCTCCCATTTTAATTAAATTTTGAAAATGTCTTTATAGAATCATATAATTTCAGAGTTGGACAGGGCTTCAGAATCCATTTAGACTAACCTATAGTCAAACCAGAATTCATTCTATAAAACACCTAACAAATGGTCACTCGGCCTTTGCCTGAGGAGAAAACCACCATTCCCAAGGCATTTCAAATACTTTTAGATAGCTCTAATTATTATTATTATTATTTTTTTCCTTTTGGAGGGCAATTGGGGTTAAGTAACTTGCCCAAGGTTACACGGCTAGGTTTTTTTCATTTGTGTGTATTAAGTGTCTGAGGCCGGATCCGAACTCAGGTCCTTCTGACTCCAGGGCCGGCGCTCTACTCACTGCGCCACCTAGCCGCCCCAATAGCTCTAATTATTAAGAATTTTCCCATCCATTGCTTCAGGTTCTACTCTCTGGAACCAAGTACAAGGTTGATTCCCCTTCCACATGACAGCTTTTCAAATAATTGATGACAGCTGTCATCTTCCACCGAAGTCTTCTCTTCTCCAGGCTAAACAGCCCATTTCTTTGATTCTCACATGGCATGAGTTCAAGGCCCATTGTGGATATTTTCTAGCTTACTGATATCCTCTTAAAAACGTGGCACCCAGTACTGAATTCAGTACCCCAGAAGAAGTTTGAAGTGTTGTAGAACTAGAATTGGAATTTATTGAAACAATTTTAGGGTATGAGGCAAAAATTGGAATTATATCACTTGCAAGTGAGCAATTTTGTATATAATTTATATTCATTCATCAGAAGTATTTAAAGATATAGGAGCATAAGAATTCCACTCCAAGGGTAGTCTTTGTAGACTTTAATACTTCAGGCTACAAGTAATGTGTGTTAATTATAGAATACCAGTGTGGTGTATGGGAAAGATACCTGTTTGGGCCCTAATCTTGGCTTTGGCACTTACTGGTTATGGGATTTGAGGCAGGTTGATTAACTTTTTTGAATTGCACTTTTGTATACAGTAATGGTGTTGGGCTTTATTCCTAATTAAGTTATTTCCAGTTGGAAAATTTAAAAATTATTTTCTTCCTTGTATATTTCTTTCATTCCTTCATTATGCATTTGTCAACTATTTTTAAGCATCTTAGACATGGCAATAAGTATTCTGGGCCCTTAGTGACGTACAAAGATAATTGAGACATGTCCTTGATATCACTAGCAAGGGGGAAAAACACAAAACCAAATATTTGGTATTATACAGTTAGATATTGTGCAGCTTAAAATAAGAGCATAAGAGTAGTCCTAAGTGCTCTATAATGTCTGAGCACCAATTTCTCATTAAGTATGGTCTACCAAGAAAAACATTTTGTATTAATTTCAGAAAATTTTACTTACGTGGTTTCAGAAATGGGAAGCCACAGACATTTTCAAGGGCTGAATTAAGAAATTTTCTTTCCTTCTCCCCCCCCCCCCCCAATATTGGTAAAGAAGTATAAACTTAAAAACCTGTCCTAGATTTTCCTCTAGAGCTATTTCTGGGTTTTTTGTTTGTTTTTTCCTAAGTCTGAATGGCAGCAATTTAAAAGGGTTTGTTTTGGTTTTTTAATCATTTCTGCCTTCAAATGATGGAGTGGGAGAAACACATGAAAATTATTTAGAAATTAAAATAAGTCTTGCATGAACAGGTTGATGGGTGAGAGGCTAGAATAAATGCATTTGTTGGTCTTTTGAAATCTCATACTGCATTAATATTTTATTTGAAAATTATTCTTTTAGGAAACAGGCAGAATAATGCTGGAAAAGATGAGGATACTGGAGAAAGAAATGCTCAAAGAGATGGAATCAGTCCTTCAGAATAAGGGTCTTGATGTGAACAGAGCTGTCAACCTTTTTTCTCAATGTGTGAAAAATGAAATGAACATTTATGAGTTAAATTTTGGCTCTCAGTGAACATGCCATGTTCAGAGAGGTCTTCTTCAAAGGCAGTCCTAAGCTTATTAAATCTGGTAAATCTGATTTCAGTAGACTTTATTACTCTTTAGTTATATTCAGGTGACTGAAATTCAATCTTGACTATTATAGTAAAACCATCAAGCCATTATTTTTCTGGGATACTGAAGAAGAAAGTAAGGTTTACATGAATTTTAACGGATACACTCATTTCATAGAACACTTAAATGTTACTTGAAGGTAGCAGATTAGAATATTATGTCACTGTCAAAGTAATTAAGAATTTCATGCTCATTTTCTAATGCTGTGTGAAAGCACAAAATATCTGCAGTACAGTACAGATTCATATACAATACAATTACTGTGCCATATCCTAAAATGTCTTTCAGTTCCAGTAAGAAAACAGACTGTTCTTTCGGGATGCAGACTTTTTTAAAACAGCGTCATCTGAGACTTAGAAATTACTGGAAGAAGAGGCTTTTTTTTGAAACTAGGTCTCTCTCTCTCCCAGGCTGGCCACTTGTGGTCTTGATCCCATTGTGGCTTGGCATGGAAACTTTGAGCCTAATCCCTTTCTGACCTGGGCTAGGTTTGCTCCTCCCTTCAGCAGCCTGTCCCATCCTTACCTGCCCTCTACAGGGCCCCCCATCCTAGTGCCAGACAGTGTAGACATCTGATTGGCTTTAAGCCTCCTATAGCTCGAAACTCTTGAGGTTAAGTGCCCCACCACAGGCATGCATCACCATGCTGCATAACAAGGAGCTTTTAAAAGATTTACATATTGCTCTGTGCTGTTTGTAAGACCGACTAACCAGTGAATTCTAACAATTGATTTTCCAGTATTTTTTTTGGGGGGGGGAAGGTATTTTAGTCTTACCAAATTAATTTCAGCTGAGTATCTGCATTCCCAGCATCTGTGTACATCTGTGCCTGCCTCTCTTAACTGGTGTTCTTTTCTTTATTTCATTTTGTAGGAAGAAACCTTATCTGGGAGCATAAAGATGGAGATAACTAGGCCTTGGCTGTTTTTTTGTCTGATGCCCTTTCACTCTCTTGTATTTATTCTGCCAAGGGGAAAAAGATTAGGAAAAGCAGAAAATTAAGTGTTTGGGCATATATTTCAAGCAGGTAGTGTTTAAATCTCTTTCTGGGAAGGTGCCAGCCTACATTGGTACAAGGAATTTCTTCTCCTAGGAGTTCTTTGTATCAGTGAAATTACAGGTCTGATCCCTATTTCTATCCCTATTAAGTTTTAAAGTACATTGCACATCTAATGTACATGATTCTTGAGAAATTAAAAGAAAGAAGGTCTCAAGAATGTTGAGCAGGATCCTTTACAGATGACTATGGGCAAAAGTCATATAGAACTAGAAGGTTTGGGTTTGGGAGGGGATTCTCTTCTGCACTGGTAGGATTCCCCACGCTGAAGGAATAACTGATCCACAGAAGTAAGGATACGATACATTCAGATTTTACCAGGTCTGGCCTCGGTAGCACAAGTGTTAATAAAAATAAAATACTCTGTATATTGTGTGGTTCCCCTAAGTGTAGATTATTGATACTAGGAAAAAGTATAAAGTTTTCATTCTTGTATTAACCTGATGCTCCTCGTCCTATATGCACACAGCACTCAGGATTTGTGGTTGGAAAAGGCCTCAGACACATCTGGCTCAAACTCCTCATTTTATAGGGGAAATACTTGTAAAACATTTAGAGAATTTAGAGCTAGGAGGCATCCTAGGGGATCACTTAGTAATGTATAGAAAAGTTAACAGTGTGAGAAGTAGGGCATCTGAGAATGGGCTTAAAGAGATAGTGACTGGGCTAAAGTTAGGTTAGTGGCAGTCAGGATTTGAACCTAGGTCTCAATTCTTAGGTTCAGTTTTATTTTCACTACATCATTCAATATCTCATCATAGTGCTTTCTTTGTGTAATTTCTCAGTGTAATCTATTAATCCAGATGAGGTGTACTACTTCCTCTTGTGCATTTATGTAATTAATTTTTTTGCCTTTTTTTTTTTTTGGAGGGAAGAGGGCAGGGCAATTGGGGTTAAGTGACTTGCCCAAGGTCACACGGCTAGTAAGTGTGAAGAGTCTGAGTCTCGATTTGAACTCAGGTCCTCCTGTCGCCAGGGCTGGTGCTCTGTTTGCTGCGCCACCTAGCCACCCCCATTGATTTTTTTTATGCTAGTATTAACCAGATATTCAAGTTGATATGTGAAAATAATAAAGTAGGGCACCAAAACCTTTTTAAGACTGAAGATACTTAGGACTGGGGTCTGTAGTTTGAGCATTGCAGTTTGACTGCCTATATAATTGGTGACTTTTGAGCTAGCTTTAGGGAAATACTTATAAAACACTTAGAGAATTTAGAGCTAGGAGGCAACCTAAGGGATCACTTTAGTGACGTATTGAAATTTTCATAGGGCTAGAAGCAGGATTTAAAGCCTGACTTTTCTGTTTTACTACCTGGGTGACTTTAGGCAAGTCATTTCACCTGTCTAGTGTTCAGATTCCTTTGCTAAGGTATAAGGCCTTATATTAATCAGGAATTAAGAACCTAAAATCCAGGAACTTGTTTCTTTAAATATTTTGGCAAATATATTTCAATATAATTGGGTTTCCTTTGTAATTCTATGTGTTTTATGCATTTAAAAAGCAGTATTCTAGAGAACGGAGTCAAATTTATAAGAATACAAATCATTCACCAACTGATAAATGGTTAAAGGATATGAACATGCAATTTTCAGACACAGAAATCAGTCATATAATCATATGAAAGTACTATTGATTAGAGAAAAGCAAATTAAAACTTGAGGTACCATCTCATACCTAGAATATTGGCTAATATGACAAAAAAGGTAAATGATAAATATGGGAGGCAAAGTGGGAAAACTGGGATATTGTGAACTGATCCAACCATTCTGGAGAACAATTTGGAACTATGCCCAAAGGGCAATCAAAATATGCATAACCTTTTGATCCAGCAATCCTACTAGTAGGTCTGTTTCCCAAAGAGATTTTTTAAAAAGTAAAGGGACCCATCTGTACACAAATACTTATAACAGCATTTTTTGTGGTGACTAAGAATTGGAAATTGAGGGGATGCCCATCAGTTGGCGAATGATTGTAAGTTGTGGAATAACATGAACTGATGCAGAGTGAGGTGAGAAGAACCAGAACATCGTACACAGCAATATTGTATGATGACTGAACAACTCAGCTATTCTCAGCACTACAATGATCCAAGACAATCCCAAAGGATTCATGATGAAAAATGCTATCCACCTCCAGAGGAAAATATTGGTGGTGTCTGAATACAGACTGAAGCTTGTTTTTTCCTTTTCTTTCCTTTTTCAAAATGACTAATAGGAAAATGTTTTACATGATTGCACATGTATAACCTATATCAGATTGCTCACCATCTCAGGGAGAAGGAAGGGGATTGTTTTTACATGTAATTTGGGGGAGGAAATAAAATATTAAAAAAACAAAAACAATTCTGAGAAGGGGTCTGTAGGCTCCACTAGATTGTACAAGTAGTTTACCATGGCTCAAAAAAGGCTGAGAACCCTTGAACTAAGTCCTGGAAACTTAGTTCATCTTACATTTGAAAAGCAGTGGAAACTGAGATTAAAACAAATTTCAAAGGTCTTCCTTGTCAAGAAGTATCTTTGTTTAGTGAGGCATTTTTCTATGGAAAGACCTGATTTTGCCATTGTTTAGTTGTTAGTTGTGTCCAACTCTTCTTGTGCCCATTTGGGGTGTTCCTGGCAAATATACTGGAGTGGTTAGCTTTTTCTTCTCCAGCTTATTTTACAGATGAGGAACTGAGGAAAACCAGGTTAAGTGACTTTCCCAAGGTCACAGAACTAGTGTCTGAGGCCAGATCCAAACTCAGGAGGATGAGTCTTCCTGATTACAAGCCCAGTGTTCTATCCACTGTGCCACCTAGGTGCTGATCCGATTTTATAATATGTATCAATGCAAAAATATCTAAAAATACCCCAAATACCTCCTAGACAGTTTTGCAATTACACATGTTCCCCAGCAGGTGGTGTTATTTTTAATGTATTTTTTTCTCATAACTTTTGCAACATTAATACCTTTTTTACCCAAAACCTCTTAGTTGGAACTTAAATTCTTTATGTTGTATTTGTTAAACAAGCCCTTGCTATGGTATACATTTTATTTTATTTTATTTTATTATTTTTTTTTTTAAAAGCAATTGGGGTTAAGTAACTTGCTCAAGGTTACAAGGCTAGTCATTATTTATGTGTGGGTGCTCATTTTCTGAGGCCGGATTTGATCTCGGGTCATCCCAACTCCGAGGCCGGCGCTCTTACTCACTGCGCCACCTAGCCGCCCCTATGGTATACATTTTATATTTCCAAAATCATTCCCTACTACTGTCATGTGCCAGAACTAACACCTTTTATGTAGCCCATCAAAGCTGATACTTGAACATCCAGATTTTAGCTCTTTAATATTTTCTTAAATCTTATCTCCCATTTTATGAATTACAGTAGTTATTTATAATAAGTTTCACTATCAACCAAAATAATAATACTATAGGATTGTTGGGCTTAAATGAGATGTTTTACAACAAAATCACTTCCTAATTCTAAAGCACTATATGTAATTTTTATTGGTAATAATGATAGTAAATGTATAATACCCAATCTTATATGTGTGAATACTCCACTGGTGCTGACTGCACTTTATCCATGCCTTTCCATCCAGTGTTATTTTTATATTTTTACTGGTCTTTTGTAAAGGATCTAGGCACTCAAGACCTTCCTCTGGTTACTTTAATATTTACACATACCAGCATAGCATTCAGGATGGCCATTTATTAATTGCTACATGTCAGGCCCAGCTCCTTTTCTAGTCAGCAGTATTCTCAATGAAGACTTTGATACTACTTTTCACATATCATTGTTGCCAAGTTGTTGAAAACTACTTATCATCTACCATGGATGTTTCTTTGTATTTTCTTAAGAGCATCGTGTTCCTGTATTATCCTAGTATTATTACCTGGATAATTTTATGCCACAGAGCAGATTGTAATCACGGAAAGTATTACACAGTTTTTCAAATGTGATCCACTCTGAGCTCCAATGGACCCAGTTTATTTTCCATCTGCAGTGTCTATCCAAGTTATATTTACTTACAGATTAGCTTGATAAACTGCCCATCCGACTACATATTATAATCTAAGAAAGCCTGACTCAGCCTGATATCCTATTAGTTCAGATTCAATGTCAATACAAAACGAGGCACTTACAGGTCATTTAGCAGTTAACAAAAGGTTTCTTCTTAGCCATAGCATAAAAAAAAGGATACTTAAACATGGATAATGCGACACTGAGCTTGGATAGACCAGGCCCCCTTATCTCCACATGGAAAGGCAGCATGTGAGGACTCCTATCTTGGGATATCTGCCAAATATGAACTCCACATGGGTGAGCCTTTTTTGTGACTAGGAAATCACATCAGTGCTGTCAGAGGCTATTAGAAAGCTGTATCACATAAGGTACAGCTTGAGCCTAAATCCTCTGACTCACAAATCTAGGGGACACATTCTGTCACCCTTCAGGGAAGAACTAGCCTAAACCATGTTGCCAGGGGAGGGGCAACTCCTGTAGAAAGTGGTCCTGTCACACATGCGTTTTTAGGTATTTCATTGATGCTTTTCCATTTAGTATCACTAGCATTTCCCAAAGACTCATCCCCTTCTCCTCCTTCAAATTTCCTTTGTGAAGAATAAGCAAAACAATACCCTGGCCATGTCTGAAAGCAGACTACATACCACACCTGTGTTCTACCAAAAGCATCTGAAGTAAGAATTGGTCGCTGCATCTCTCAGACTTCTTCAGTCTTCCAACATTATTTTTCTTTACATTACTGTGGTCACTGTGAAAATTAATCTGATTCAGCTTACTTCAATACATAGAGATCTAACACAGTTTTACTAAATTTTTCATTCTTAGGACACAAAAATGTTCTATTATGTTCATACACTACCATATGTTCACGCATTTCTCCAGGTGTCAATGATTAGCCACTTTCCTTCGAGTTCCAAAAAGTACATATCTGTATATATGGAACCTTTTTATTCTGCTTGCCCATCTTAGAGTAGTATGCCTAGTAATGGTATTGCTAGATCAAATGGCATGTGTACATTTGACTGACTTTCTCAGTCTAATTTCAAATTGCTTTCCAGAATGGATGGACTATTTCATAGCTCCAACAGTGCATTAATGTGCTGCCTTCCCACAGCTCAAATGCTATCATTTTTGTCTTTTGACGTTTTTTGGCAATCTGATTGACATGAAGTAAATTCTTAAGAATTGCTTCAATTTGCATTTATTATTAGTGATCTGGAGCATCCTTTTATGTGGTCGTTGATAGCTTGTACTTTTTTTTTTCAAAACTGCTCACATTCTTTGACAAGGTGTGTGTGTGTGTGTGTGTGTGTGTGTGTGTTCTTTACATATCTTGGATAATAGATTTTTGTCAGAGATTTGCTGCAAAAAATTTTTTTCCAATTAACTCCTTTAACTTTACTGCACTGATTTTTTTTTTCCACACAAAAGCTTTTCAGCTTTAATGTTCTTTGATCACTTCTATACATTATTTAGTTAAGAATTCTTTCTTTGGCCAGTTGTGCAAGGTGTGTATTCTTTACTAATTTGTTTTTTAGTTTCAGTACACTAGTTTGAATTATTAGTGTAATCTATAATAAACATCAAACTCAGACATATTCTATATTTTTTGTCTTTTTGGAGGGGGAGGGGCAATTGGGGTTAAGTGACTTGCCCAAGGTCACACAACTAGTAAGTGTTAAGTGTCTGAGGTCGGATTTGAACTCAGGTCCTCCTGACAGGCCGGTGCTCTATTCATTGTGCCACCTAGCTGCCCCTGTATTCTATATTTCTATCAAGTTCTTATACAAGTTCTAATACAAGTAGGATTTTTGAATAAATTGTTCATGTGCATTGTAATGAACACTGGACTGGTCAATGAAGGTTTTAACACTAGTTATTCCAACTACTAGGTGATATTATGCAAATCATTTGACTTATATAGCTTTGGTTTCCTCATCTATAAAAAGGTCCAGGGTGGGGACAAGGAAGGAAGGAGTTAACTAAATTGTCCCTAGTTAAATCCCTTCTATTTAGTGAAATATTTTACCTTTTAAAAAATTGGATTAAAATTGAGGTAATTGGTATATAAATTTTAATATTCTGGTTTTAAGATCACTTTTCAGAATTTTCAGACTAAAATAATAGCTAGCATTTACACAGTTAGCACCTTTTTTTGGAGGGCAACTGGGGTTAAGTGACTTGCCCAAGGTCACTTGGCTATTTTTTGTGTATTTTTTGTGTTAAGTGTCTGAGGCCAGATCCAAACCCAGGTTCCCCTGACTCCAGGGCCAGTGCCCTATTTACTGAGCCACCTAGCCACTCCTATTATCACCATTTTATAGATGAGGAAAGTAAGGTAAACAGAGGTTAAGTGATTTGACCAAGGTCATATAGCTTAGTGTCTGAGGATGAATTTGAACTCAGGTTTTTTTCACTCTCGGCCCACTGCTCTGTGCATCACATGCCACCTAGCACCCTGAGAGAGCATTTGATTTTGAAAGTAGACAAACTAAATGGCTGCTACATTAATAAACATTTCAGGCATGAAGTAGTAATGATGAGATGTTTCAGTGGGACAAGCTGAAACAAATACCCCAAAGAAACTGTTTTCTCTGCTTCTCTTTATGTTAGAGCATAGTTACATGCCTAACTGTGCAAGACAAATGCTCACAGATCATCAAATCAGATGTGAGATTCAAGAGCACCATTTTGGAGGCTATGTGGAGGATGCACTGGATCAGGAAAAGACTTGAGACACAGAGCAATTAGGAGGCTACTGGACCAGTCCAGGTGAGAGGTGATGAGGGCCTGAACTCCGGTGATGGCTGCTTGGGACACAGACAAGAGAAAATTATAGCTTCCCAGATTCATTCATTCAGCACTTTGATACAGTGACCATAGTGCACTTAACACTGCAGAAATCACAAAGTACTTCCAGAAATCATGAAGTACTATTTAAGAAAAGGACAATTTAAAGGAACTAAAATAAAACTGGTGTTAATGAATGACAGAAAAAACCTAATGCATTTTTTCCATTATTTAAATAAGTCGAATAATTACAAGAAAAACATTTTCTGCAACACAAATTAAAAGAGCTATTTTATTTTATTGAGAAACTTGCTGTATTATTGAGGTCACAGGTACAAAGATATTTTCATTAGATAAAACTGGCATA
Source organism: Gymnobelideus leadbeateri (assembly GCA_011680675.1). NCBI lineage: Eukaryota > Metazoa > Chordata > Mammalia > Diprotodontia > Petauridae > Gymnobelideus > Gymnobelideus leadbeateri. Next base: position 388,602 of record WOXC01004132.1, read on the forward strand.
TCCTTAATTCTAAAAATATTTTAACATAACAAAAGTACTCTTTTAAGCAAACTTGCAGATCACAATGATAACAGTTTTCTGTCAGTACTTTTTGTGCTAAAAGATGCAGTTTTCTGCTTCCCTTTAAGAAACTTATGCAGTAACTTGTGCAAAGGTAAAACAATTGATTCTTAATTTAAATTTGAGATGCTTACCATGCATGTGAGTTGGCATCTCAAATACTGCAATTGTAAATCAGTTCTTCCTGGCATAAGTTATATTTAAGCTTAAAATCAGTCTAAACTCCAAAGCATTAGGACAGTCACAATTAGAATGTAAAAAACTAAGACTTCCTTACTAAGGTAACTCTAATTGGCAAAACAAACTGCTCTACCCCCAAAACATAATTTAAAACAAACGTTATAGCAAAGTGTTTAGGTTTACTCTTGTTAAATATATTAGGGTTTTTCTAATTTTTTTAAACATACAAATTTTAAAAGGTAGTAAAATGAGTCCTATTCACTTAAAAAAAAAGGATGTAAGTAGAAAATAGAACTGTCTCATTCATGGGGAAGTTAGATACAATTAAATATAAAGAAACTAAACATTTTAAGTTAAATCAGCAGAGGGGATAAATATTTAGCATAGGGTAGTAAACAGGACTTAAATAAGATGAATTGGGCATTATATATTCTAGACAGTTTTAAAAAGTGACTGTTAAAACTTATGAAATAAATAAAGCACACTGAACATCAAGTAACTCAAAGATAACATGATCACCTTTTTCTCTCCATCTTTTTTCCACCAATTTCAAACCAGGAATAATATTTCATAACTGCATACAACATGAATAACTTAAATTTGTAGATGCCTAGGAATCAGCATGCCAAAAATTAAGTTCTAAAATTGACAGCAGCGTATTAGATTTGGCTTCCAAAATAGTTTGAAATACGTAAAAGGCTTTCATTTTTATCTTTGTACCCCCAGTGCCTGGCAAAATGCATGGCCCATAAGAGACAAACAATAAATGATTGCTGACATGAACCACTTCTTTCCTATCTTAATTTCTCAAAACAGTGGTTCACACGAGATGTGCAAAACTTTTCTGAGTTGGGATGTGCACAATTATATATATATACATACACATACATATACCATGCACAACAAAAGTTAGATGTGAGACTATAGTTTAACCTCTGTCATAGATTGGTGGAGATTATCCCCTGCCTTCTAATGGAAAAGCAAGAACAAGTGTCCTTAAAAAACACAAACTCATCGTGCTGCCAGTTTGAGTGAGCACTACTTGTCAAGAAATTGTGTGGTGGTGGAGAAATGAAGAATCAGGAAGGCCTCTTAATAAAATGATTTTCAAAGTCTCTCCATGAAGTGCAATTGGTAAGTGCAAAGTATACATAATCATGAGATTCACTTACTGCTCAATATCCAACTGCAAAATTCAGCAATTCAGAGTAGTGGCTTATTTGGTTATTAAAATTATATTAAATAATTACATGCAAAACAATCATTAATAATTTTTGTCCAAATTGATGATTATTATATTCAATAGGAGCTCTCTAATAATAATGATGTAGTAGGGAAAAATCGTTCTTGGGTTTTGTTTGATGAAGTTTCCTTCTGTGTTTTGTATCCACATATTTTAGGGTTGGGGGGAAAGTGAGGTAGGGGATATGTGCTCAATTTCTACCTGTCTGTCCTGTGAAGATGCACCTGAATTAGTGCCTAAAGGACTTTCTGTGGGACTGTCCTGAAGAAATCGGTAAAACAAATATTCATCCCGAAATTCGTATTCATTGGTAATGTGCTGGACAACTCCTCCTTGTACCAGCCTGTCTCCATACAGCACTGCTTCGCCACGGTCAGAGGCAAGGCCAACTTCAATTAGCCAGTTCACCAGGTCACAGCCACAGAAAGTTCCAGTAGAGGTCTTTGCACCACACCTGTATGTCAAAGGAATGATTGACCCATATGTTCTGTAAATCTGCTATCACAGCACTGCATAACAGGGGACAGGCAAGGAAAAATGGGAAAACAAGGAAAAGACAGCATGACAGTTGGTATGTAAAAAAAATACAGTAGAAAAGAAACCGTTCTGAATATTAATGGTTTGTTAAACTGTAAAAATCATTTTTTAAAAATGACAATTATGTTTATGAAAATAGTTAAAACTTAACACATGGAAAGCTATACACAAAAGTGACATACTAGAAATATGTGTTTAAATCAATATACAATAACATCAACTTTTGTAATAGCTTTGTTAGAGACTACTACACTACATAAAGTTTAAATAAAATTTGTCCAATTATAAAAATACCAAATGTTTTCACTAATACTGTAAACTACAGTAAATCAGGAATTGCTTCTCAGGTAATATATTTAATCAAAGACTTAAAACTTGTCTAACTAAAATAATGAGATTTTAAAATGTACTTGGTATGACACTTTTGATTATATCAAATGCATTCCTAATACAAATGCATGGTTTCTCATGTCTCAGTAAACAAATAAGGTTTATGGCAACAAGAGGAAAAAGAACCAAATGAACCCATAAAATTTAATAGAAAGTTCATAATGGACATGAAGTACACTTGATAAAAGCATCAGTCAAGCAAAAGAACTGTTACAGAGCCAAAAAGGAAGCGGCAATCAAAGATCAAGGTGAGATGAGGAAAGCAGGTAATGGAAAAGAATACATTTAATTACATGAGTAGACTATTTAAGAAGTCACACAAAATCACAAAAGGCTAATATGCATTTAAACATCTTTTCAAATAACATCACAATGAACACAAAAATATTATTTCAGGTACATATAAGATGTAATACACCTTAATTTGTAAACAAAATTTCAGGCTGCTCAAACATGAGACTAATGCCCCAAACAATATGTGGTTGAACATCCACTCTTACTGTTAATTTTAAATACTCAATTAAAATCTAGTAAGGTTCCTGACACTCATTTGATAAAACATATATATGTCTGCTGATGACTGTGTAATGACATCTCATTACAACTGGACAAAGGTCACTACTAAATAATGATGTATGTAGCCTGGAAAGGGTGTAGTGGAACAGAGAAGCTTTACCATCAGCCAACAGCCATACAGCTCAGCAGTCCTAAAAAGCAGAAGCAGCACTATATTTCCCTTTCTGCTTCTTAACTTGAAAAGATGTCAAATGAAATTTTCTTCTAAAAATTTCACAAAGCCAATTTTCTCAACCTGTTGAAATGCTGAAGGAAACTATTCTTAAGTGTTATTTTTAAATGATTTTGCCAGTCCAGATGTCTACCTCTCACAAAGAAAAACTGTGATGTGGTCTGTAATACTGGTCTTTGATTATCTGCTTTTTCATTTTCTCCATTATATAACTTTTAAAAGTTCATGGCAACATTTATCCTTCATATTTCAATATCAGAGGCTAAGATCAATTAACTGGTTTCCACGGATATAATTTAGATACCAGACTAAAGACTAGGATTTGAGGTGAAAAACAGTAGTACCCTGGTATCAGGACTATCATAGTTTTGAAAATATTTTTTTCAATAAAAAGTAACATCAACAGGAGAATATGAAAAAATAAAACTGTTTCTAAATTCAAAATCTTTAAAATTTTCTGAAAAGCAATAACTAATGTTCCTCAATTCTAATATTCTAATGTCTTGGTTCTCAGATCATGTTTCCATACTTTATATGAGAAACCAAAGTTAGCAACTTTTCAAAACTATCTGCAGATGGTCTAGGTATGTTACAGAGGTTTTGTTTAAGGGATAATCCATTTCTCATGTGCATGGGTCCATGACATTTTTAGTTAATATAAACAAGTCAGTGATATTATTTAATCTGCAAGGTGTGTCCAACATTTAATATTTTAGTCAACAGGAATCTCTGTATAGGCATTTGCCCACCTTCTTTCCTTGACAATGCTTCGGGCACAGAGATCACGGTGATAATGAACAAACTGTTGACAGGTCATTCTGATCTCCTCAGGAACAGGTGATGATCCATTTTCTGCTGTTTCTTTATTATTCCACAGGAATTCCAATCTGAAAATCAAAATCGAAGAAGAGGCCATGTGTAATGAAAAGACAAGACAACACCACACAGGGGACCTACTCCCCCCATAAAACCATGCTTGTTCAACAGCAGCTGTCATCTACCTGGCATATCCAGGTCACTCTTAAATCAGAAGCAATGATAATCTGTCCTCACTGACATTTTATTCCTTAAATTCATAAGACAAATTTGGCATATTTGTGATTTGTCAAACTCCATTTTCCTTGGGATATTTTTAAAACAGTCTTTATAGAGATCAAAGACTTGACTTTAGCATTTTTTTGCAATAGGCAGATTTCCTGTATATCTTGAATGTAGAATGTGCAAGTCATTCTAGCCCTGTGGTCTATTTATTCTTTAATCTGATTGATAATGAAACAGATGACTAAATTTCCTGTTAACAACTAAAGTTCAATGACTAGTTTATTATTCCATTTCTACATCATGGGACCACCCTTACTGCTCTTTAATTGAGACTAAATGGGGATCTCACTGTGGGAGGAGGTGGTAAGATGGTAAAGAAACACTCAGCTGAGTTCTTCCAAACTCCCTTCCAAACGAATCTAAAATAACACGTCAAATCAAATTCTGGAGTGGCAGAACCCACAAAAGGCTGGGTCAAACAATTTTACAGTTCAAGAAAACTTAGGCAGGGAGGAAAGGTCTGTCTCAGTAGGGTGGTGGTAGTAGGCCTGGAGCACAGCACAGACTACACGGTGTAAGTCATGCCAGTCTGCCTTCTCAAGGAGGTGGGGAGGAAGGACAGAAGGAAGAAAATTTGCAACTCAAAATTTTTAAAAATTAATGTTAAAAAATTTTGTTTACATATAACTGAGGGGAAAAAAAGACTAAATTGGGACTAAAATCCTAATGCTAGATCTTAAAATGGATCTTGGCTTTTTTAGCTTCCTATATTATTTGTTCAAAACTCACCATCTGCAAAGAGCCTCCTTTCCCACTCCTTGTGCCCTCTCTCTGAGATTGGATTACCTTCTATTTATGCTATATATATATATATATATAGTATGTACATTTCTTTCGCATGTTGTATCCTCCATTACAATGTGAGCTCCACAAGGGCAGAGACCAAGAGTTTGTCTTTCTTTGTGTCTTCAGCACTTAACACAGTGCTTGACAAGAGACGAACACTTAATGAATACTTGTTGACTGACTAAAGTTATCATTCTTAAGCATTTGTGAAGTAACATGCCCAGAGTCTTTAACCCCATAGGGTCTTGGTAACGGAAATGTTTAACATTTCGACTTTTTGCTCATTTCCATGAAAACTAATGAATCAAATAATATCCTATGTTACTCTCTAAAACATGATCTAAACTAAGTACCTATGATACTATAGAAAAGTGTCCATAGTGAAAGCATTGATACTTTAGCAATCTTGGTATAAAATGGTAGAATCAAAAATTTAGAAAGTAGAATGAGTTTTTCTTGAGGAAAAAGTCAAATGTGCAAGAATCTAAACTGCTCTTGTTGAGAAATAGATATGCTTTAGAAATAGCTATCACAGATGAGATAAAACCTCTTTACTATCTTAAGAACATCTCTTTAAACATATTTTAAAATTACATTTTAAATTCAAGTAATAATTTCTTTAAAACAATATCCAACAATTCTTTTAAAAATGGAAATAGTACTACTAGATTTACAACGGTTCCTTCAGTAGCATATCAATGGTTATTTACAACAAATATATGAAGCAGATGATACCACTGTAATTAGTTTCTGCCAGTTGGTATTAGAGACCTAAAAACAGCATCTCAAAGCTTATCTTTATCGTTACCTTTATTAAAACAGACACACTTAAAAACTGAGTTTACCTTCTTTTGAAAGGCAGAATGATGAAATGTTTGTCTAACCCAAAGATTCCAAAGGAAATAAAACCCTGGTGAAAAAAATATACAGACATATGTTACATATTTAAAAGCTAAAAATAAAATTTTAAGCAAAAAAAAAAAAAGTTAAGGCAAGCCATTGACACTGACTTTAGTAATCAAGAAGCAATATTTAGGGGCGGCTAGGTGGCGCAGTGAGTAAGAGCACAGGCCTCGGAGTTTGGATGACCCGAGATCAGATCCGGCCTCAGAAAATGAGCACCCACGCATAAATAATGACTAGCCGTGTAACCTTGAGCAAGTTACTTAACCCCAATTGCTTTAAAAAAAAAAAAAGAAGCAATATTTAAAAAGTAACTAAAAGGTCAGTCTTTAAAGTTCTAGGCCCTGAAACAAGAACTTTTTGCTGCTTGCTTGTTCTAGGCACCTGGTCTTCTAATTTTGTTAACATTCTTTATGTCATTCCTCTAGAAGAAACTAGAGTCTGAGGAAAGGAAGAGACTTGTGCTCTATGTAGTATTCCTGTTAGGCTTCTCTGTACTGGGGAGCAGAGACTGGTGAACAAGTGGAGTCAGACAGAACCAGAAAGATATTTATTAGTTTTTACCTCAACCTTAGAGCCAGTGCTACTGGGAGGGAAAACATGTAGTAGAAGTAATTGTTTCAAATTAATGTCCTTTGGAATCATGTAAATGTTGACTTTTTCATAGACCTGGTCCCTACCTTGCATCTCTACTATGTAATAGTGTTCAATTATCCAGGAATTTATGTTTCATCTAAATAATATATGCCTTCACAACACATTTTCAAAATTATTTGCATTCTGGCATAAAAGCCAATACATAGAAAATGGTGCTGGCAACAACTAAAATATAGTAAACATTTCCGTGTAGTACAAACTTTATAAACTTTTTATAAACTTTATGGGGTAGAAAATGTTTTATAGACAACTCTTATTTATTCAGACTAATGGTCAGTAGAAATAAAATAATCTAAAACAAAAGGAAAGCAAAAAAAATTTATATTCCTTGAAGTATATCGCTATACTAATATTTTTAATACTATTACATCGTAAAATGATCTCAAATAATAAAATAAAGTAATACCATGAATCTCTGACTTATCCAAACTAATCTTTTTGCAAGTTTATGAAACATCACTCACCTTCACTAATTCTACAGTCCAGTCAAACTGGTCTTCTTGCTGTTCTTCATTCATAGTATCTGGAAGCCATCCCCTAGCTTCTTTTTACCCTATATTTACTTTGTAAAGTGAGTGTGTGTGTGTGTGTGTGTGTGTGTGTAATATACATATATACGCATGTGTTCATATAGGTATATAATATATATACATTTATATGGTATGTGTACCTATATATCTGTGTAAACACACACACAACAAACACACACACACACACACACACACACACACACACACCTATGTACACCAAATAAACTTTTTATCTAAGGTCTTTGGCAAGGAGTTATTTCATTTTGTCTTTATACTACTCTCAGTGCCTGGCATGTAACAGGAGCATAATAAATTCTTGTTGACGAAGTTCAACTTCTCCTTGAGCCTCCCTCTTTATTAGGTTCCTCCTTCAGAGCATCAGTCTGAAAACAGAGCTTCCCTCTCAAACTTTTCATGAAATATGAGATACGGGTTCCAAAAAGGGTTTTCCTAATGACTACAGGTTGTATGTAACATCAAATCAAATAAATATAAAAGAACATGATGATCGAAAGTATTACATCAGAGTATATGTTAATTTATATACTAATACATGCTTACTGAGTGATTAAAGTTCTATTTTGCTATCTCTTATGGAAGGCTGTAGTAATGGGATACATGCCCTTGCAGGTTTACCTAAGCTTCAAGTATGAATATAGTGATGGACTTAATGTCTATTAAATAAAGACAAGCCTGGCTAAGTTCAAAGAGGCTCATGACCAAGTTGGCCAAAGATGATTAATTTTTCTAAAACAATTTATGGAAATTGTCTGCTAAAGCAGAGAAAGGAGCTGGGATGTGGACTAAGCAGGGAATGCCTACATAAATAAAATCATGGATCCTTGAAACAATGAAGACGTGTTAAATTGTCAATAATTTTAAAGTAACATTTTAAAAGTATATACTATATACAGGTTCTCCCCTAAGGCTTGGTATGATTTTAAGCTGTTAAAACCTAAATATTATTTAGAACTTTAATAATACTTTCTGCTTAGGAATTATTAAGGATACAATTAAATAACTTACTTTATTTTATTTGTAGCTATAAAAGACTCTCAGAAAAATTACTGCCAAAGCTAACCTAATAAATGTATATTAAAGTTCAAATAGATCATGAGATTCCTTGCCTCTGTTTTCATGACCATTATTGCTTTCAAAATTAAAAAAGAAGATGGATTCAATATTTCTGGCTGAAATGTTCAGAACACAACCTGGTAACTTCAATCAATAGAATAATATATTTTTCTATTCAAAGACAGGCATATCTTTCACTGGCATATAACATAGCTGATTAAATGGAACACACACACTAACATAAACACAGAGGTTCCTTCAAAATTACTAGTAAATACCTGTCCAAAATTGAACACAGCACAAAAAAACTGTAACTCAACATACAGTCTTCCAGGTTCCTGGTTGAACAGCCACCACAAACAACTGGAAAGATTCTACAAAGAAATAACAAAAAAATATTTTTAAATGAAGAAAGCTATTCATCTTACCTATCAGAATATAGTTACAAGATTTAGATTTAAAGCATTTGTTTAACTGTAACTATATTCTTGTCTTTCTAGAAAGGTTGACACATCCTTCTGAGAGATGTCATTTATACAGATTTCTAGTCTAATTAATTCTGATCTATGTTACAGGGGTTTATATAAGACATCAGTATTGCTGCCTGGTGTACAACAGAGCAGATTTTTAAAATTAGCACTTCATGATGCAAAAATCAGATCATCAAGTCTGTAGCAGTAAGCCTTAATCTTTTCTGATTATTATGCTTGAATGGTACCAGTTGATATCATTCTACATAAAATGAGGGTCAGAAGTGTTGGAAAGACTGCTCTGTCTTCATTCTATTTATCACCATATCTGTAGATATCTCAGAAAAGTAGCTATCCTGGGAATATCTCTTGAAAAGGAGTAGTGGAGCCTGTCCGTTAAGGTCAGCTAATGATTAGAAATTAGTAGCTCTAAAAAATGGTAAATTTTACCTATGATGAAAAGTGATTATTAGAAAGATTCAGATTTTTCTCGAATTTCAAGTTCAAAGTAAATGGATAATTACCCAAGCAAGATAATGTTTTTTTCAGCAATAGGGTAGTAACACTGTAAATTGAGCCACTAATTCCTCCCCCCCCCCCACTTTTAAAGAAGATTAGAATTAGAGAGTTAGGATTCAATAGTGCCTATTACCATTTACATAAGTAACTAAGTTTTTTTAGCTGTCCAAATGCAATTTTCATAAAGCACTTAAGGAAAACGGCCTCAAATAAAAGTAAAAGAAATATTTACAGCAAGTAAGCCGACAATAAGTAGTAAGCACAGCAGCACATGTCTAGCCAGCTGTTTGTCTCCAATCTGTAGAAGCTGTTCTTCTTCCTGAGCTAATATGCAGCTCTGAGAATTACAATGACTCACACAATGTTCATCTAGAAAACATTAAAAATAATTTGTAAGCAGAGCTTTTTTAAAAGAAATTTAAATTTGTTTAATAACTAAGCAAACTGTCACATGTATAAATACAACCCAGAGTCATAATAATTTATGTTATAAGAGGTCTGTAGAAGACTATTTCCTTCACACTGCAAAACAAGAACAGATTCCTAACTTCCTTTCACAAATTATATCTGAAAAGCTATAAAATATTTGCCTTACTTATACTACTAAACAGTATAATTCTAAGATCATTAAAAAAAAAAAAAGGAGGGGTGGCTAGGTCACACAGTGAATAGAGCATCGGCCCTAGAGTCAGAAGGACCTGAGTTCAGATCCACCCTCAGACACTTGACACTTGCTAGCCGTGTGACCTTGGGCACATCACTTAACCCCAACTGCCCTGCCCTCCCACCTTCAAAAAAAAACCCAAAAGGAAACCTCAAATTGAGAATTCCTAATTTCACTCTTAACTAATGTATATATTTGTTGTATGGTCTCAAGACCATAACTTTATAGCAGCCAAACTGAGAAGTATAAAGCTTTTCTCAAGAAAGGCTGTTATAAAATTTGGCTATTATAAAATTAATATAAATTATAATCATCAATAGTGCATATATGGCAGGACAGAGCCAAGATGGCGGAGTAGAAGCAGGAAAACTCCATGCGCTCCCCCCATAACCACCTCAAATACCTATAAAATATGACTCTAAACAAATTTTAGAGCTACAGAACCAACAAAATAACAGAGAGAAACAAATCTCCCACTGAAGGAAGCCTGACAGGCTGGTAGGAAGGGTCCATTGCAGAGTGCTGGGAGCAGAGTCCAGCCCCACATGAGCCCACAGCTTTAACCCCAGGGCAGCCCCCACCAGAGGCTGCAGCAGACTTGGGGAGAGTGGATCACCAGCAGCTGTGGTGGTTTCCAGAAATATCATCCCATAAATGCCAAAGAAAAAGTAAAAGGCCAGTGTAGAACTCTGTTGGAACTGGGAGGGACAGAGGGAGTGCGGTCTGGTAGAGGTGCAGCTGCCCTAAAGCTGCCTCCACATGGCTGCTTCAGAGTTCCTGTCCTGCATATTGTAGTGGAGTCAAGAGACCATTCAGAGGGTCTTGCTTTAACCTGCCTGGATCTGGATTGCTGTGTAGGGTGGAAGTCCTGGGGTGCGTGACCAGTGAGCCAGAGCTTGTGGGGGCTGTAGAGACAGCGCCCTCCTAATAGCTTCGGCAGCTGTAAAAACCCCAGCAATTTGGGACAAAGCTCTCCCCTCTGGAAGCAGAGATCTACTGTGGCAAAGAGCTCAAAAGTCAAGTAATTAAGTGACAACATAAGCAAGCAAAGGAAGCAAAGCAAGCACAATAATCCAACTTTAGATTCCTTTTTCAGGGACAAAAAGAATCAAAGCATGGAACAGGAGGAAGAAAATGAAGTCAGAACTCCTGCACCAAAAGCCTCCAAGAAAAATATGAGCTGGTTATACGCCATGGGGGAGCTCAAGAAGGATTTTGAAAATCAAGTAAGAGAAGTGGAGGAAAAATTGGGAAGAGAAATGAGAATGATGCAAAAAAATCATGAAAAGAGAGTCACCAATCTGAAGAAAATAATGCCTTAAAAAGTAGACTAATGAGGAGAAGAATGCCTTAAAAAGCCAAATTTGCCACATGGAAAAAGAATCTCAAAAGCTCACTGAAGAGAATCATTCCTTCAGAATTAGATTGGAGCAAATGGAAGCTAATGACTTTATGAGAAATCAAGATACTATTAAACAGATCCAAACAAATGAAAAAATAGAAGGCAATGTGAAATATCTCACTGGAAAAACCACTGACCTGGAAAACAGATCCAGGAGAAATAATCTGATAATTATTGGACTACCTGAAAACCATGAACAAAGAAAGAACCTAGAAATCATCCTTCAAGAAATTCTCAAGGAAAACTGCCCTGATATTTTAGAATCAGAGGGCAAAACAGAAATTGAAAGAATCCACCGATCACCTCCTGAAAAAGATCCCAAAAAGAAAACTCCTAGGAATATTATAGCCAGGTTCCAGAATTCCCAGATCAAGGAGAAAATATTACAAGCAGCCAGGAAGAAACAATTCAAATATTGTGGAAACACAACCAGGATAACACAGGATGTGGCAGCTTCTACATTAAGGTATTAAAGGGCTTGGAATATGATATTCCAGACGTTAAAGGAGCTAGGATTAAAACCAAGAATCACCTAGCCAGCAAAACTGAGTATCATGTTTCAGGGGAAAATATGGTCATTTAATGAAATAGAGGACTTTCAAGCATTCTTAATGAAAAAAAAAAAAAACCAGAGTTGAATAGAAAATCTGACATTCAGACACAAGAAGTAAGAGAAGCATGAGAAGGTAAACAGGGAAAAGAAATCATAAGGAACTTATTAAAGTTGAACTATTTACATGCCTACATGGAAAAATGATAATTGTAACTTATAAAACTTTTCTCAGTATGAGGATAGTTGAAGGGAATAGAAATGTGTGTGTGTGTGTATAAATATATATTTATATATACACACACACATTATATATAAATATATATATGTATATACACACAAATATATGTCTATATAGGAGGGTATATGTACATATGAACACATATGTGAATGTGTATATATGAGTACAGGTATACATAGAAGGTACAAGATCAATTGAATAGGAAGGGATGATATATAAAAGGTGAAATTGAGAGGTGAGAGAAAAACAATGAGGGGAGATGGGGAGAGACAGAATGGGGTAAATTATCTCATATAGAAGAGGCAAGGGAAACCTGTTACAATGGAGGGGAAGAACAGGAAGGCAAAAGGGAATGGGTCAACCTTACTCTCCTTAAATTTGGATTAGGGAGGGAATGACATACACACTAAATAGGGTATCAGCCTACAGGAGAGTAAGGGGGAAGGGGATAGAGGGGAGGACAGGTAGAAGCACCCACTTTCGAAAAGGGACAGGGTCAAAGTAAAGAATAGAACAAGTGGGGGGCAGGATAGGATGGAAAGAAATATAGTCAGTCTTTCACAATATAACTATTATGGAAATGTTTTGCATAGCTACACATGTACAACTTATATTAAATTGCTTATCTTCCGAATAAGGGTGGGTGACAAGGGAGGAAAGGAAAGAATCTGGAATTCAAAGTTGTAAAATCAAATGTTAAAAAGAATTATTATTATTATTATTTTCACATGCAACTGGGAAATACGATATATAGGCACTGAGGTATGGAGATCCATTTTGCCTTACTGGAAAGTGGGATGGGGAAGGATACAGTGGGATTACTGTTTTGGGGTGGTGGGCAGGGGAAAGACAGGGAGAAAATTTATAACTCAAAATCTTGTGGAAATGAATAATGTAAACTAAAAAAATAAATATAAAATTCAATTTTTAAAAACAGTGCATATATTAAATGCTTTATAAATGTCTATTCAATCAAAATTCAACTGACAAACTTAAACTAATTTAAACTTAATTTAATTAACTTAAACTTAATTTAAAAAGAATTTTAAAGGTTTTAAAAGTGAAGAATTCTGAGGCACTATATGAAAAGATGGTGCCAACCATATTTCTCCTAGCACAGGTTCACTAGAGCTTAATTGCTACTCTATAGTAATTAAAGGAAGAAACTTTCACGAAACAGATTTTTATACTAACACGGTGTGATGCTAAAGATCAATGCTCACATGGTGTGAGTAATAATATTTGATACAAGTATGTCTGTCATCTGAGTCTGGACAGAAATGACTACCAGTTGATGAATTTTCTAGCACAACAACTTGTGGTAACCATCTACTACAGCCTAAGGGAGCTGGGATCTATCCTTAAAATGGACCACACTGACAAAAGCCCATAGACCTTAAGGTCAGTGATGAATATGACAAAAATAATAGTTTATGTTTATGTAATGCTGTAAAAGTTGCAAAGGGGTTTCACATAACAGCTCTGCAGATCACCAGGACTCTAGGAGGAAAGGAGGTTACCAGTGAAGGAGAAATGATTAAAGACCAGACTCGGAGGCAAAAAAGAGCCAAGAAACTCAGATGACTTTACACATAAAGAACTGGTTTACATGGAAGAATGCTAAATTAAACAGAGTTAGGGACTGGAAGAAAAGAGAAGAGCTGGAGAAAAGGTGGGTCCCTCATTTAGACAGATGCAAGAGGTCCTGAGCTTAAAAAGTTAATGAACACAACCCCAAAGAGAAAGAGGGAAGGGTGTGTGTGTCTGTCTGTCTGTCTGTGTGGGTGCGCCTGCCTACATGAGCCCTTTGGAAAGATGAATAGTATTAAATTTTCAGTCTATACCAGCAGGTGGCAGCAGAAAAGAGAGGAAAAACATACCTTATCCTGAGAACATATGGAATATTTTACATATAATTTTTTTTACACCTGTACATCTGTTTCACGTGTACAGAACACCGTTTTTTGTTCCTTTGCTCAAACCATATTTAAATCAACACATGGAGCAGAAAACTTACTCAAAACACATATATACTTACCAATTCAGTGGCTTTAAATAATCTGAAATAGGAATATAAGATAAATTCTTGCCTGAGTTTTAATCTTTAAGCCAAGTCCATTTAACAACATTTAGTTTAAATGGAAAGAATATTTTTTTAAAAGACATGCAAATAATAAAAGTGTGAAATATCTTCCATTTACTTTGTAAGGCAAAACAACTTTTAAAAATGGTTCTTGGAACAAAAATGCCTTGGTTTTAGTTTGAGGTGAAAGGAAAGCAAATTATTTCTTCTGTGCAATACTTAGTATATGGCAGACATTAAAAAACTAATGAATTCAAGGCAATTTAGAAGGTTATTAAGGTCCACATTTTTATTTTATTTGGGTGAGAAGGGATAGGAGAAGGGATACAGGTCATTAAGTGTGGTAATAAATAGTGATTAGTCCTCAAGAGGTAACATGATATAGTAGATAGACCTAGGTTCAAATCCTGTGTCAGACATTTAATAATGTCTGACAGCAGAAGAGCAAGAGTCAAGGGCAAGAGACTTAACTTCACTGGGCCTCATTTTCCATATCTGTAAAATGAGGGAATTGGATATTACGACCTCTAAGGTTCCTTCCAAAGCTTTAAATCTATGATTCTATAAGATGCCTAAAAAAATAACCCCTTCCTTTCCAACACACACATCAAAACTATTTGGTACTAGGATTTTTCTAACAGGAACAACTTTAAAACTAAAAATGCAGTCAAAAGATATAAACTAACAGTTCTCAAAAGAACTTAAAATTATTAATAATTGTATGAACAGATGCTCCAAATTACTAATGAAAGAAATGCAAATCAAAACCCTAAGGTTTTATCTCATTCCCTCCAAATTAGCAAAGATGGCAAATTAATTTAACTTTGAAGAACTCCAAACCACTCTTTAAGATTATGGACCAGATGCTGATGATGTGAATTAGTAAAGAGAGCAGCCATATAAAGAAGATTCCTACCACTGATAAAAACAATAAATCCAGAGGAAGAGCGGAGAGGCAGAGCCAAGATGGCGGAGTAGAAACAGCTCATCCAAGCCACTCTGCCCCCAGATTCCCCCCAAACTATGTAAAAGGGGACTCTGAACAACTGCTGGAGCCCCAGCACCCACAGAACGACACAGAGAAGCTAACCTCCCACTGAGGACAGCCCAGCAGCCCTGCAGGAAGGACCAGCGCAGCGCTCTGAGCCAGCAGCACGCAGAGCACGGGGAGCCGAGCCGAGCCCAGGTCCACATGAGCCGAGGTTTTAGCCCCAGGGCGGCAGGGCCAGCAGCCGGCTGGAGAGACCCCAGAATACCAGCAACTGTGGCGACTCCAGAATTATCAACATAGACATGCCTAGGACAAAGTAAGAGGTTAGTGTCCTATGGACTTTGGTACCAGTATTTGGGGAATGCGTCGGCTCCCTCCCCTGGGGGCTAGAAGCCGCTGAGGAGACATGCCATTTTGTAGTTTTCAGAGGCAGCTCTAGCTCCTGGACTGCAAATTGTAGGGAGATCCAGTGATCAGTCTTGGGGGGTAATCACTCTTGCTTTAACCTCCCTGGATCTGGATTGTGATCTAGGGTGGAAGTCGTGGGTGGGTTTACAGCTTGCCAGAAATGGAAGTTGCCCCCCACATGTTCGGGACGAAAATTCCTCTATCTGGCCTCAAAGCCATAGTGTGGCAACAAGCCCAAAAGTCAAGTAATTAAGTGGCAACATGCCAAGGCAAAGGAAACAGAAAAATGCAACCCTAGACTCCTATTTTTGGTGCATAGAGTGGGAAAAGGACTGTGAGGTCAGAAGTCCTGCTCCAAAAGCCCCAGGGGAAAACATGAGCGGGTTGCAGGCCATAGAGGACCTTAAGAAGGACTTGAAAAATCAAATAAGAGAAGTGGAGGAAAAATTAGAAAGAGAAATGAGAAGGATGCAGGAAAAGTATGAAATGAGGGTCAACAGCCTGACTGAGGAAAACAACACCTTAAAAAACAGACTAGCTCAAATGGCAAAGGAGGCCCAAAAGGGCAATGAGGAGAAGAATGCCTTAAAAAGTCGAATTTGCCAGATGGAAAAAGAATCTCAAAAGTTCACTGAGGAGATTCATTCCTTCAGAGTTAGACTGGAGCAAATGGAAGCTAATGACTTTATGAGAAATCAAGATGCTGTTAAGCAGATCCAAACAAATGAAAGATTAGAAGGCAATGTGAAATATCTCATGGGAAAAACCACTGACCTGGAAAATAGATCCAGGAGAGACAATTTAAAAATTATTGGACTACCTGAAAGCCATGATCAAAGAAAGAACCTAGAAATCACCCTTCAAGAAATTCTCAAGGAAAACTGCCCTGATGTTTTAGATCCAGAGGGCAAAATAGAGGTTGAAAGAATCCACTGATCACCTCCTGAAAAAGATCCCCAAAAGAAAACTCCCAGGAATATTATAGCCAGGTTCCAGAATCCCCAGATCAAGGAGAAAATACTACAAGCAGCCAGGAAGAAACAATTTCAATATTGTGGAAACACAATCAGAATAGCCCAGGACCTGGCAGCTTCTACACTGAGGGATTGAAGGGCATGGAATATGATATTCCAGAGGGCAAAAGAACTGGGAATGAACCCAAGCGTCACCTACCCAGCAAAACTGAGTATTTTGTTTCAGGGGAAAATATGGTCATTCAGTGGAATAGAGGACTTTCAAGCATTCTTGAGGAAAAAACCAGAATTGAATAGAAAATCTGACATCCAGATACAAGAAGCAAGAGATGCCTGAGAAGGTAATCAGGGAAAAGAAATCAAAAGGAACTTATCAAAGTTGAACTATTTACATTCCTATATGGAAAAGCAGTAACTGTGACTGATGATATCTTTCTCAGTATGAAAATAATGGAAGGAAGGGTGTGTGGTCATATGAATACATATGTGAATGTGTGTGTATATGGTTATAGTTATATATGGATAGAGGGCATAGGTTGAATTTGTTGGGAAGGGAGAATACTCAAGGGATGAAATTATGAGGTGAGAGAGGAAAGTGGCAAGAGGAGATGGGGAGAGACAGGGTAGGGTAAACTATCTCATGTAGAAGAAGCAAGGGGAAGTGGTTGCAAGGGAGAGGGAGAATAGGAAGGAAAAAAAAGGCAAAACCACATTCTCATTGAATTTGGTTCAGGGAGAGAATGACATACATACTAAATGGGATATCTCAACCTGCAGCAGAATAGGGGGAAGGGGGATGAGAGGAGGGATGATGGATGGGAGGGCATCCTTGGGGGGAGGGGAGGTTGGAAGTACCCATTATAGAAGAGGGACAGGATCATGTAGGGAATGGACCAGGTGGGGGGTGGGATGAGTGGGAGGGAATTATAAGCAGCCTTGTACAATATATCTACTATGATAATGTTTTGCATAGCTAGACATGTACAACATATACTGAATTACTTATCTCCCAAGAGGGAATGGGTGACAAGGGAGGAAGGAAATGGATCTGAAATTCAAGGTCTTAACATTAAATGTTTCAAATACATATAAATACTATTATTAATACTCTTTTGCTTGTAATTGGGAGATAAGATGTGCAGGCATTGGGACACAAAGATTCACCTTCCTCTAATGGAAAAGTCGATGGGGGTATGGGAGAAGGTATGGGAGAGAGCAGATTGGAGGAAGTGATATCTTGTGGGACTGCTATTCTGGGAGGTTGGGTAGGGAATAATGGGGGGAAAATGATTGTAACTCAAAATCTGGCGGAAATGAATGATGTAAA